>QRFJ01000160.1:630633-665633 GCA_006176705.1 Cocos nucifera | reverse complement strand
ATATATATATATATATATATATATATATATATATATATATATATATCGATCCATGCAAAGGAATGAATATCAGATCTCCTATTAAATAATAGATATGATCTATAATTAAATTTCATATTTGCATGCTATGTTTATGTTATAAATCTAATTATTGATAGTTTACATATTAGATTTGATGCATGCTAGGTTAAATTATTTAATCTAGATCTTCTTCTGCTGTAATATTTCAAAGATGTTTTTAAATACATGCATGAAACTATCAATTCCATCATTAGAAACATTTTTTTTTAAAAAAAGCACATTTTTCGAGCATGGTAGTTTAATTTTTTGCATGCTTTTTCTCTTTTCTTTTCTTTTTTCTTTCTTCTATCTTCTTGAATTTTGAGGAATTGATATGATTTTAGATTAGATAATAAAGAATAATTTCTATTCTTTGTACATATCCCAAGAACACTATCATCCTAACCCTTGATTGCAGTAGGGCTAGGTTCAACAGGTTTTTGACTTGAATATGTAGGACTAAGGCTATGGATGTTCGCCCTTTGAGACTTGAATCCTTCATTGTGAATAAGGGCCTAGGGTACCTAGGACTACTCCAAAGATAGCCTTCTTCCTTGATAGCTCTCCTAGTTTTACCCTTTCCTTGATTCATTCCATAGCCTTGTCTACTCTTATTTCATTTAGATTTTTTTAGTTTGACTGGTAGAAAAGAGTAGGTATCAATTCTGCTATCTTTTCGATCCATCATTTTCCATCACTCAACAGTATGTCAACATTTTTTTAGTTTGGTAGCAACTTATTTGAATCAAAATATTCTCTTGAGCAATTCACATTTCTTTTTGATGAAAAGCAATTCCTCATACCAATAATGAAGCTCTCTAAGTTTCAACAAATGTTGATAATTGCTCTAACAATGCTACAAGTGATGCACCTTAGCTCAATAATTTATGCAACTCTAGTGGTTAAGGTTGTAGTCATGACTGAAGTAGCCATGGTGGATATTACTTGCTTCCTATCCTCGTCCACCTTACTTTGCATCAATTGGAGAACCAAAGAATCAGGTATACAACACATCTAGTCATATTATACTTCGGTGTTATCCTCCTTTCAATAGTGAATATCCAACAAAGAGTTCTCTCCTTCAACAAGTTTAGGTGGAACATCCACTATGTTTGATTCTCACCTTTCTTTTTTCTTGAGAAAGAGGGAGGGTCAACCACTCAATTTATTAATAGGTAAAAATGTACAAGGGAAAGATGGGAATATACATGAAGATAAATTAATAGAAAGGTATATAGAAGACAAAAGTAGAGAAAAATATAACAAGTAATTACAAATAAAAGTAAAGATTAAGGAGAAGAACGGTGGTAGGAAAGATCACAACATGCTATAACGATAGTGAACTTTTTCACTTTACTATCACAACATACTATAACGGTAGTGAACTTTTCCACTTTACTACTTTCAGATAACTTTCTTCTCTTTGGTGCCTTAAATTAATATTTTTAGCTTTATCAAGTTTCCTTCAGTAGGAAAGATGAAGTTTAGAAGGTTAATTAGTGGTAGAACTAAAGAATTGGTGTACTTGCTTGAGTTTAGCCCTGATTTTAATAACTTTGGGCTAGTCTTTGTATTACAAAGAATAGACCATTCATTTGAAAGATAACATCCTTTGAAAGTAATAGATTCAGCAAGAAGGATTTTTCAAGGAAGATCCATAAATTTTTTTCTTTCCAACAGCAAAAGATGGAAGCAATCAACATGAATACAACTGATTGCAGCTCGTTGGAAAAATAGTTATTTTCTTCAAAGTATGCAGAGATCACACAATTTTTCTAGAGGAGTAGGAGTCCTCAAAGCATGGCAGAAGGCATCTCATATTTGAGAGGTAAAAGGAGTGTTAGGCCTCGAGTGTTGTGCATGGAGGTATAGAAGTCTCGACCACTTTTTCGGAGATCAGGTATTCTCCATCCTCTAGGGAGTTGTCCATGGTGGTGAGGTTGACAACATAGGATCTTGCATCCACTTTAGGGCCCAAGAAAGCTGATGATAAGATCTCTTTGTTGGACCCCAACTTGGTGGAGAGCATGAAAGAAATGCCAACTTCAGGAAAATCGGTGAAAAGGCTAATTCTGTTCCCATCTTGGCCCTTGGTGCCACTCTTGATACTCAAATGCTAGGTTGATTCTATTCCCATCCTTGCCCCTGGTGCCTCTGTGTAGGAAAATATGTTCCAAAGTCAATTGTCAGACTATTAGCGGTTGAGCTACCTTATAATTATAATTAATTTATTAATAAATAAAATAAATATTTTGATATTTTCATCACAAAGTCTACATCTTCTAATGAACTTCATTATTATGATGAAGTCCTTAGGACTATTTAGTTTCAACAAAGAGAGAATTTAACAATTAGTCCTTAACTTATTCATAACCAAATGATATGCTATTAATTAGGATGACAGCGTTTATCGAGAATAGATTATTGTATGTCATATAGGTTGGCAGTCCTCTTAACTAAGAAGTATGGAGACATTGATAGAGCATACAAATGAGATATAAGGATACATCATCACTGAACGTGACCAACTCAAGAGTATTCTGCTATCGAGACTTGCTCTGATAGGATATAGGTATAAGTATCCCTTAAACCTGAGATCGTCATAGTAGATTGCAAGCAACTCACTATGCTTTGGTACTGGACTAACTAAATTTTTAATTCGATAATAAAATATTTTTGGGCATAGTCAAGTACTCATAAAGTCAATGAGTGATCAAGATGAGATTGACCACTCCAAGAGTTGGAGAAGAATGCATCATTATATTTTAATATAGCAAAATCTTGGTCAGGATAATCTATAAGATGGATTTGATATTTTGAAATATAATGTGGATGATCTAATCAAGGTTGATAATTAAACTTTGAAGGTGTCCTACGAGCATTTTGGTCAAGGGGATGAATTATATGAAAACTATATCTACATGAATTCTAAGGATGTTGTTCTACTCATTTGACCTATTCGGCCATTAGGTACCATTGCTAAATGGTCACTTCGATTGGTACAGAAATTTATTTTTGTGCTATGAGCTTAGGTTCGAACCTATGGAGTCACACATATAAAAGTTCTCAATCTAATCGAATGGTTGATCGATGATTAAGAATTATTTTAGGATTAAACATTCAATACAATTAATATTTAACCTAGTGCAAGTATTGCAGGACGATCGATTAGCAATTAGATTATTAATTAGCTTAATTTGATTAAACTAGAAGGCTGAGATTAAGTTTAATTAAATATAATTTAATTAAATTTAATTTGGGCTTGATTGGATCAAGTCTAATTGGTTTATTGGATAAGTCAATCGCAAGAAAGAACTAGTCCTAGTTCAACTAGGACTTATTTGCACCCAATCTCTAATTTGATTAGAAATTACATTAGATTTAAATCTAATTTGATTAGACTCTTAATTGGATTAAGATCTACTCTAATTAGATTTAATTAATTCTGATTTAATTTGGTTCATAGATCACTTTGACCAAGTTAAAATAGAAGTCCTAGTGAGACTAGGACTTCTCTCCTTACGCCACATAGCTTCTCACGCCCCTCCCCATGCCCCTTATTTGTTTTTGCATGAACTCTCCACATCCAAGAGAGTCCCTGTGCACCCCCAAGTTTTCTCTCTTTCTTTCTTATATGGAATTTAGTTATGGACCAAGTCAAAGTAGGAATTACTTTTGTTTTCAAATTCTATTGGATAGAGTTTTAAGAAAGCAAAACACCTCCTTTCTGTGTGCCAATCCTACCTAGATTTTTCTAGGATTTTGTGGGAGTGTTTGTGCGCCTATTCCTGGTGGTCCATGGTAGAAAAGAAGGAGGGGGCACCCAGAGTTGGGCGCCCTAAGTCTTGCCTAATTTAGACTTCCTTGCTAGGTATTTGACCTAGATAAGGATTGCTCTACAACTCTCTATTTAAAGGATCTTTTGACCTGATTTTTTGAGTGATTCAAGAACCAAGAGAGAGGGCTTTGGGCATGAGAAGAGTTGGGCACAATCAAGCTTAGGCATGGGATTTGTAAAGACACCAATCAGGGTGTCTTGGTGAGAGAAATAAAGAAGAAGAAGAGAGTCTTCTTCTAGGATTTTTCTTTAACCTCTTCCTTCTTCTTTATAGATTTTTGAGAGATGTCTCAGGTTCAAAAATCTCTCCCCTTCCTTCTGAAAGTTAGAGAGTCTAAGATTTGAAGAAAAAAGATCCAAATCGATCGTCGAAGAAGGATCAACATAGTACTAGTATACTATGTTGATTTTCGAGCATCGAACTTCTAATCAGCAATCGAGGGCTCGTGTGGACAACCTATAGAGGCTGGACATGTGTTCTGGAGTATTAACCTTAGACCTAGATTAGTGAGTTAAGAAACTCGACTTGCAAAGATAAGGGTGATATGATCTTCCTATTATATACCTGAATTTGATCTAATGTAGATTTATGTTGATATGATCAACATATTTTTTTCTCATCTTGTAATTTTTGATTTAGTAGCATGCTTTAATCATATAATAAGATCCTAGATCTAGGGCTATTTATTATGTATTTATGAATTAATATGATTAATTCATCTTTCCATTGCATAGATCTAAAAAAATCTCAAAATCTAATCCTAAAACCCTAGATCTATTTCCTTCAATTGATATCAGAGTCAAGTTACTTTATTACATGATTTTATGCATGTTTAGATTATTTTAGATTTGATTTAAATTATAATCTAATATTTAAATCTAAAATTTTTAAAAAAAATAAGATCACATAAATTGATTATAAGATTGTCCTGCTGTAAGGTTTACCCCTTACAATTGAAAGGTTATCCTAGTTCGTGTAAATCTAATGTAAATTATAAATTCATGAGATATGATCTAGATCAATTTATGATTTATTAGATTTAAATTTATTTAAATTTAAAAATAAATATTTTAGATTGCATGGATTGATTATAAGGTTATTTTGCTATAAGATTTATCCTTTACAGTGGAGAGGTTGTCCTAGTATATGCTAATCTAAAATTCTGATCATAAAATTTTAGATTAAATTTAAGAGATTTTATGATCTAATTAAAAATATTTTAATCTAATTTTTATCATCATAAATGTGTTAGATTTGATCTAAAATATTTTATGATTGATTAGAATTAAAATATTTTAATTACACGAACATGTTTAGATTAGATCTAAAGTAATTTTATGTTTATTTTATTTGCATATTGATTATAAATCAAACATACAATTGGTTGGTAGAACCATATTATAAAAATATTTTATAAATATAAAAATTATTTTTGAAATATCGAATCCCAACCCTCAGCCTAAAACTTAATTAAGAATTAAGAGTTATTTTGATTAGGATTTAGGATTGTGAATCGAAGATCTTAAGAAACAAATCATAACACATTGGGTTAATGGGTTAGTGGAAATTAGGTCTATTAATTGGATTAGACCTAAGGTTAGATTAAAGAATGAACTTAATTAGAGAATTAACTAAATCTAATTAATAGTTGTCTTAGATTAGATCAACAATTTTCTAGATCAATTACAATAGTTGTAGTTGGTCAAGTTCATGCCTTTAATGAAAACCAAGATAGACTTGATTCTTAGCTACTCGGTCTAGCACAAACTGTTAGGTTGATCCAATCAAAACTAATTAACTAATTGGTGTCTAAGATAAGTCTGATAATCCAGACTGGTAGTTTTTAATTGATAGCCTTCTTATCCGGCCATTTCTGATAGTGTCTAAGACAAGCTTTGGCAGACCCTCCCACCGATCTCACTTACCTAGCCTTCTTAGTAAAATTATATTTTGATCAGATCACTTAATAATTCGAGCTGACCCATGTCAGCTAGGTAAATTAGTGTGACTGATTTAGGTGCTCCTAGACCAACATATTAATGATCTTTCTTAATCTAACTTGGTGAAGCCAGTGGGAGGATCATGACAAGCTGATTCATCTGATCTTTTTTCTTCTTTAAATCAAATCAATTAAATCCTCTAAAATTATTAGATCCCTAAAAATAAAATAGTTATAGTGATAACTAAATCATAGCCTCCCATTAAGTGGGTGAATAAGTCTATTAGTTGGATAATCATTGAAGGCCCAAAGGCTTGGTGCTTATCGACTAGTGGAATTATCATTCATAATATGACTTCTTGGCTGCATCTTTCTAAATGGTGGTTAGACTGACCAACCAAAGTTAGGCTTAATTATTCATTGGTTAGATGGACCAAGTATGATCATGTTAATGGTTGGACCAAACTGGATCTTTCCAATGGAGGCCAAAGCCTGCTGATTAGGGACTGGGCAAAATTAAATTACTAAAAATTATTTTGAGAAATAATTGATTATGAACCTATCCTTGGATGTATATGGATTGATCAACTAAAGTTAGACTTGTGTGCAGTCTATGTGGATTCTATTACCCACTAAAAAATTAAGGTAATTCCTCGAATTGAAGGTAGAGGCTATCAATTTGAATAAAATAGTAGGAGAACCTTTTGATTAAAATCTAAATCTTTAGATTTAATGGATCAATTACTAATGAGGTTTTGATTTTGTTTTGTGCAGACATGGCCACTTCCATTTCACTTCGATCATTATTAGATAATAATAAGCTAATGGGACCCCACTTTGGTAGATGGTACCATAAGTTGAAGATTATCCTGGAGCATGAACGGATCTTGTACGTATTGATAGATCTAGCACCTAAGGAGTCAGCTGCAAATACACATGGGTCAGTCAGAGATACTTACCAAAAGTGGCTCAATGATCAAACTACAATGTGCTGTATTATACTGACGGCTATGAGCAACGAGTTCAGTGGCAAGTTCAAGATAGCTCAGCCAAAAGACATGTTTCAAGTGTTGAAGGAGTCTTTTGGCACATCCAATGATATTGAGAGGCACAAGACTAGTTATGCCATCTTCAATGTCAGGATGAGAGATGGAGCTTCAGTCACTGATCATGTACTGTACATAATCGAGCTGATGGAGCGTTTGAACAAGCTCGACTTTTTCTTGCATGAGCAGCTAGAAAAATATGCAATACTGAACTCACTGTCCAAGTCTTATCTCACATTCCTCACTCATTATAGAATGACAAAGCCTAAACTATAATAGGTTATTGGGGTTACTTCAGAATTTTAAGAAGGATCACCAGCTCCATAAGGAGTCGGTGAACTTAGTGGTAGGTTCATCTTCTGATTCTCGACCCTTTAAGAAAGGAAAGAAGAACAAGAAAAAAAGTCCAAGAAGGTACAAGTTCAGGCCAAGACATCTATGCAGGGCCAGACCAATAAGATAAAGCCCGATAAGAATCAAGCTAAATGCTTCTTCTGCAAGAAGTGGGGGCATTGGAAGAGAAATTATCCTCAGTACATTACCTCCTTGGATTCAAACAGACCGAGAAAGAAGCAAGCTATTACTGGATAAGGTATTTATATGATAACTCCTTATAATTTTTCTATTTATGATATCACTGATTGGGTATTAGATACCGGTAGCCCTTACCATATTTGCAATTCGTTATAGGGGTTGCAAGTCAGTAGGAGATTCAAGCAAGGTTAGAGGTTCCTAAATGTTGGAGATGGAAGACCATTTCCAGTTCTAGCATTAAAAATCTTACAACTTATATTTGAATCTCATACTATTATTCTTAATGATTGTCATTTTTGTCCTAGTTTCTTTTTGAATGTCATTTTTTGTAGGCCTTTTGGTCAAAGATAATTATGAGATTTTAATTAAAAAAAAAATTTGTAATATCAAATGGTATTACTATATTCTCTGAATATTTGAACAATGGTGCATACATGTTATCACAACCTATTAATGTAGTCTACTCCATTGGCAAGTATCCTAGATTAGATAGTGTATCTGATATCTACTTATGGCACTATAGACTAGGTCACATTAATAAGAACAAGATAAATAGGTTGACTCAAGAGGGTATCCTCAAAGTCAGTGATTGTGAATCACTTTCAACCTGTGAATCTTGTCTACTTGAAAAAATGATCAAGTCATCTTTTACTGAAAAAGGTGAGAGAGCCATTGAACTCTTAGGTCTAATACATACTGATGTATATGGACTTATGAGTACTAGTGCCAGAGGTGGATATCTCTACTTTATTACTTTCGTAGATGATCTATCCAAGTATGGATATGTCTATCTAATGAAACATAAGTTGAATTTATTTAAAATATTCAAATGATTCTGAAGTGAAGTAGAAAAACAAATTGAAAAGAGTATTAAAACTCTTCGATCTAACCGAAGAGAATATCTTTCTGGTGAGTTTCTTGTATATCTAAGAGACAATGGGATTCTCTCCCAATGAACTCCTCTAGGAATACCACAGCATAATGATGTATTAAAAAGGAAGAATCGAACTCTGTTAGACATGGTTCGATCCATGATGGATTTTGCCAGCTTGTCGATATCCTTCTGAAGATATATACTCAAATTGGCTTGCTATCTGTTAAATAGGTTTTTAAGTAAATTTGTAATTAAAACTCCATATAAGATATGGACAGGACGTAAGCCAGCACTTTCACACCTTAGGGTTTGGAGGTGCTCGGCTTATGTAAAATGGTTAATCATAGATAAACTTGGACATAGGTCTGACAAGTGCACATTCATAGGATACCTAAAAGATAGCAAAGGATATATTTTCTACTGTGCTGATGAACAAAAGGCATTCATCAGTCTTAATGCAATCTTTTTAGAAAATAAGTTTCTTGGTAAAGGAACTATTACCTCTAAGGTTGAACTTGATGATGTTCAATAGGTAGAAAGACCGACACCAATAGCTGAACCTAAATCGAATTTGATTAGATCAAATCTGAAACCTAATGTACTTGCATCATTAAGATGATCCGATAGAGTACCATGTCAATCGAATAGATACTATGGTTTCTTGGTTCGGGATGGTGATCTCATCAAACTCAATGAGAACGATGAGGATCCAATCATCTGTTGAGAATAGTATCTCAAACTAATCATCAACCTATTGATGATTGAGCTATTTTATGTAACTGTATATGAATTATTAATTGAATAAAAGTTATTCTAGCTTTTCATCATAAATCTTTCATCTTCTAATGAACTCCTATCTGTTGTGATGAAATCCTTAGGACTATTTTGAATCGATAAAGAAGGATTTATCGTTTAGTCCTTAGATATGTTCATGATCAAATGATATGCTGTTACCAAGGATGATAACGTTTATCGAGTGTAGGTCGTTGTGTGTCATATAGGTTAGTTGTCCTCTTAACCAAGGAGTGTGGAGACAATGGTATGGTATGCAGGTAAGATGTAGGGGTACATCTACACTGAACATAACTAACTCTAGAGCTTTTTTACTATTAAGAATTACTCTGATGGAATATGGGTATAAGTGTCCCTCCAATCTAAGATCATCATGGTGACTTTCAAGCAACTCACTATGCTTTGGTGCTGGAATACCTGAATTTCTAATTCAGTGATGGAAGATTTTTGGGTACAGTCAAGTACTTGAGGAGTCGGTGCATGAGTCAAGATGGGATTGACCACTCTTGGACACAAGAGCTATGTTCAATAGTATTTCATTTAAGCAAAGTCTTGGCTAAGATAGTCCTAGTGAGAAGTCACAGGACTAATTGCTTTGAGACATGATTTGGATGTATTTTCTAGGATTGACAGTTAAACTATGAGTCATCCTATGCACAGAGGTCAAAGAGATGAATTATGCGGTAACCATATTCACGTAGGTTCTGAATGTTATGATTGTACTATTCAGCCTATCCAAATGTCAGGTACCATTACTAGATGGTCACTTCGATTAGTACAGAAAATTAGTTCCTGTGCTACTAACTTAAGTTCGAACCTACAAGGTCACACATACTAGAGGTTCCTATCTGATCTAATGGCTGATCAAGAGAAATTTAATTAATGATTTGATTACTAATTAACTTAATTTAATTGAGTGATTATTTTTGGATTAAGACCAATTGAATTAGATTCATTTGGATTTGATCCGATTAGGTTATAAGATGATCTAATCGTCAAGGAGGTTTAATCCCTGATTTGATTAGAGGTTTGGCTTGATTAATTTCTAATTTGATTAGAATTTAACTAAGCCTAATTAAGTCTAAATAAGTTAGGTTTAATCTAGTCTAATTGGGCCTAACCAATTTGGATTGGATTGGTTCGATTGGAGGACAAACAATGAGACTAGTTTGACTAGTCTTCCCATGCGCCGCATCATCCTTTGATTTGCACCATCCTTTCTCCACAAGAAAGATGTTTCTCATGAAGTTTTCCATGCAAGAGAGGGCATGCGTTCTCCCTTCTCACATGCCTTTTTGATTGGTTTGATTTGGTTATCAATTGAATTCAAATAGGATTTGAATTTGAATGGATAACCACTTGATCTAAACCACTTCCTCATGCCTCCTTTGTTTGTGCGCATCTATAAAATATTTAATTTTATAAACATGCAAAACAAGGAAAGGTAGAAAGAAGAGAGAGGAACATCAGAAGAAAAAGAGAGAAGAGAAAGTTTCTTCTGCGTGCGTGAAGGACTTCTTGCGCAAAGGGTTTTTAGGTGAGAGCATACCCTAGAATCTATCTAGGATTTGGGATTTAGATCTATGAGTTACGAGGATCATGACTTCATAGATCCAGGTGAAGAACCTCCTTAACTTCTCATCTACATTTATTGGGATTCGAAGCTTCCAAAGATCCGATGAAGAAGATTCAAAGAAGTTTGATCTAAATTAGTCGTTGAAGGTTTTTACAGAGCTAACACTCGGAATGAGCCGATCGAAATCAGGATCTCATATGGATTACCCATGGAGGCTAGATACATGTGTGGCTACATCGCAGTATTCAAATCTGCATAGAGGAGATCAGATAGCGGAGTTCTTCTACCCGTGAAAAGGTAACGTGTTCTGAACATGTAGAGCAGTAAAATAGTTTTACTGTTGATCTTATTTTTATTTTCAGATATGCATGCATATATAATACATTAGATCTTATAGCATGTAGGATTTTCATATTAGATCTGTAGCTTTTTATTGTTAATATGATAAATAATATTATCCACTGTGCATTTATCAAAAAAAAATTTTGAAAGTAGAGCTAAAAATCCTGCATGCTCCCTTCAATTGGTATCAGAGCAGCAGGTTCTTTGATGTATTATATATGCATGATTTAAATTTTTTTTAGATAAGATCTAAATAATAATCTGATCTAAAAAATAAAAATAATGATCATATGAATTATAGATTGTCCTGCTATAAGGTTTACCCCTTCCAATGGAGAGGTTGTCCTAGTACGTTGCGATCTATAAAATTAATTATAAAAATTTTAGATTAGATCTAATAATTTTTTATGATGTATTTGAAGGGTTTAATCTAAATTTATCATAAATTAGTATTTAGATTAGATCTAAATAATTTCATGATTTTTTATGTAGAGTACATAGTTTTAGATTAAACTTGAACAGGATCTTAGGAAGGTTCTATTCGTCGATCGAGCTGGCTCTCTTAGGAATCAAGCAAGCTCAACCAACATGCCAGCCATGATACGATTTCTAGATTGATGCTCCAATCAGCTGGATCAAGAATCAGGATGGCTCAGATTCAATTCGGGCTGGCTCAGATGGGATCCGAGCCCACCCAATTGGAACGATGGCCTTTGGGCCTTTTGCCCGAGCCGACTGTCTCAATTCAACTCGGACCAGCTCGAATGGGATCCGAGCCAGCCCGACTGAGAAGTTGGCTGAATGTCATAATTGACTGGTTTTATGTGATCAAACATACATCTAGTGCTTGTTTATGAAATAAGCTGATCCATTTTTGAAATAAATCAACTTATTTAGTAAAATAGTACTAGGGTGTAAAGAATCTTTTAGAAATTTAAAAAATATTTTTGAAATGTCAAATCCCAACCCTCAGCTTAAAACTTAATTGAGAATTAAGCATGATAAATAAGGATCTAGAATTATGAATTAAAGATCCTAAGTCATTGATCATAAAATGCGGGTTATCGAGTTAGTCGAATTAGGTCCATTAATTAGGTTAGACCTAATGTTAGTTAAAGAATAGACTAAATTAGAGTAATTGATCAAATCTAACCAAATGTTAATTTAGATTAGGGACTCTTTAGACCAAATTATAATAGTTGTAGTTGGTCAAGCCCATGCCTTTAACAAGGACCAAATAGACTTGATTTATAGCTATGCAGTTGAATCTAAAATTGCTAGGTTGGTCAAATTAAAACTAATAAACCGAATGGTATCTAAGGTAAGTCTGGCAGCTCAGACCAGTAGTTTTTAATTGAGAGCTACTAGCACTGATTCGGTCTTTGACGAGTTAATGGCATATCCCTTCCATTGATCTCACTTATCTGGCCATCCTAGTGAATTAGATTTTGATTAGATCACTTGATGATTTGGGCTCACCTATGTTAATTAGGTAAATTAGTTTAACTGATTTAGGTGCTTCTAATGCCAATTTTAATTTGGTCCTTATTGATCTGACTTGATGAAGTCAGTGGGAGGATCCAAATTGATTGGTCAATTCTTCTTAAAATTGGTTAATAAAATTTTTTAAAATTATTAAGTTCTTAAAATGATAAAGTTATAGTGATAACTAAGTCATAGCCTTCCATTAAGTTGAGTGATAATGGGTCCATTAGTTTAATAATCATTGGAGGTCCAAAGACTCGATGCTTATTGACTAATGAAATTATCATTCATAATATGATAATTTGATCGTATCTTTCTAAAGGTGGTCAAGTTGGCCGGCCAAAGTCAGGCCTGATTATTCGTTGGTCTGATGCATCAAATATGGTCATGTTAATGGTTGGACCTAACTAGATCTTTTCAATGGAGGCCAAAGCCTATTGATTAGATTTTTGGGACAAAAATTAAATTACTAGAAGTTGTTTGATGAAATAATTGGTTATGAACCTATCCATAGGTGCACACAGATTGGCCAACCAAAGTTAGACTTGTGTGTAGTCTATGTGGATTCTAGTATCCATTAAGAAATTAGGGATAATTCCTCGAATTGAAGGTAGAGGCTACAAATTTGAACAAAATAGTGAAAAAATCTTTAGACTAAAGTCCAACTTTTTAGAGTAAATAATTCATATACTAATTAGGTCTATGATTTTTTTATGCAGAAATGGCCACTATTTTGTCGCTTCAGTCATTGTTGGATAATGACAAACTCATGGGATCCAACTTCGATAGCTGGTATCGAAGGTTGAAGATCATCCTAGAGCATGAGTGGATCTTATATGTATTAATTGATCCGACACCTGAGGAGCCAGCTCTGAATGCTAGAAGAGCAATCCAAAATACTTATCAAAAGTGGCTCAATGACTGTACTACCCTTCGGTGCATCATGCTAGCGATAATGAATGACGAGTTTAGCCACAGGTTCAGGAATGCCCAGCCCAAGGAGATACGTTAAATATTGAATGATTTCTTTGGCACGCCTGACAATATTGAAAGGCACAAAACTAGTTGTGCCATTTGGATTAATTATGGACTATTTGCCCTTTTTTTGTATATGTTTATATACATATGTGCACTATTTGCCCTTTCTCTATATGATTGAACTACACTAATTGGATTAATTATGGAATTTTTTTTTATATAACGGTTATGGATGATTATTTACTCTATAGATTGCCTAACTATATAGATTGCCTAGGATGCCGTATATTTTCTATATTTTTATATATATGCTTTATAAAGAGCCTTGTATATAACATGGAAAGAAATTAACATGAATTCAGTAGTTTTAATGGTTGTAGTTTCTAGAATCAAATATGGTTGTGGTTGTGGTTAAAAGTAAAAGAAAAAGGTATAAATTATTTGGTTAAAGATTTCTATTGATTTGTAAAGTTCATATGTCAGTTAATTATTAGAATTTAGATTTTTCCCTAATTATCTTTTTTGAACTAATTTTTTATTCTAAATATTTAGGTAAATGGCTCTTAATAAAATATGGATGCATCTAATTGATAGATCAAGCTTAGAGTATGAGATAGAAATGGAGTATTTTCTGGACTTTGCATTTACGCACTTTGTGGATGCTGGAAGAATATTATGCCCGTGTATCCAGTGTGGTAATACAAATTATCTAGATAGAGAACATGTTAGTTTCTATCTGTTGAGGTATGGGATGCAGTAGGATTATACGACATGGTATAAACATGGTGAAATATTTCTGAAAAGTGATAGTGATGAAGAAGGTAGTAATCCAATTGAAATGTCTAATCCTGATGATATGGATGGATTCTTAAATGATGTACAAGTGGGGTTAGAAATGCAAGGAAGTGATCCACTTGTTGAGCCAAATGAAGATGCTGATGTGAACTATGATGTTGGTATGCAATCTCCCTTTGCGAAGTTGTTGAGGGATGCTAAACAAAAGTTATGCTCTAGTTGTAGAATATCAAAATTGTTTGTTATTGTAAAACTTCTACATTTGAAAACATTTCATTGGTGGAGTAATACTTCATTTAATGCCCTTCTTTAGTTGTTTAGGGATATAATTCCAAATGGAAAGGCAACAATTCCAAATTCTTTTTACAGTTGTCAAAAGTATATTGCAGATTTGAGATTAACATATAAAAAATATGATGTGTGTAAGAATAACTGTGTGCTATATTTGGATAATCTTATTGATGCACAATCATGTCGAGTTTGTAGGTTGTGTAGATGGAAAGTATTGAATCAATCACATGGGAGGAAAAACATTCCAAATAAGGTACTTCAGTATTTTTCTATCAAGCCCAGATTATAGAGGCTTTTTATATCTTCGCAAGTTGCAGAAGTCATGAGATGGCATTATGAGAAAAGGGTTGATGATGGAGTTATGAGGCATCTTGAAGAGATGCCTACTTGGAAATTGCTTGATAGTTAATATCCAGAATTTATTAGTGACCCACGTAATATTTGATTGGATTTAGCAACTGATGGCTTCCAACCTTTTGGTTTAATGAGTTTCCAAACATAGTATATGGCCAATAGTCTTAGTACCATATAATTTGCCTTCATGGCTATGTATGAAATAGCCTTATTTGCTATTATCATTGCTTATTCCAGGTCCACATAGCCCAGGTACAGGGATTGATGAGTTTTTGAAGCCATTGATTAAAGACTTAAATGATTTGCATGTTGAAGGGGTTTAAACTTATGATGCACATACAAAGGTTACTTTTACCTTGCATGCATCTATACTATGACGATAAATAACTTTTTAGCCTATACATCATGATTTGTTGGGATGGTCCACTAAAGGTTATATGGCTTGTCTAGTATGTTATAGAGACTACTAATTAGTACTTGAAGGGTGCTAAAAAAAATTGCTACATGGGATATAGGCACTTTTTGTCACGGAACTATGGTTGACGCAAGGCAAAAGCCTCTTTTGATGGGATAGTTAAAATTAAAGATCAGCCAATTCCATTGTCTGGCACTAATATGATAGATCAGTTAGCCAACATGAATCAACGTCCAACTGATAGGGCAGTTAGAGCAAAATATAACCATTCAAACACGTTATACAACTAGAGAAAGAAGAGTATTCTTTTAGAATTGGCATATTGGAGTGTCTTGATAATTTATCATCATTTAAATATGATGCACATTGAGAAAAATATTTATGATAATGTTGTTGGAATAATAATGAATACTAATAGAAAATCAAAAGATACCTTGAGCAGTCATTATGATCTTGTTGCCATGGCTATTAGGCTTGAACTACATCCCATTGTTAGAGGAGACAAGATATATATGCCTCTAGCATGGTACACTTTATCTATGCTAGAGCAGACTACAGTGTGCAAAATATTTCAAGCCTAAAAAGTCCCGTCAGATTTGTGTTGAAGTTAAGTAGATGTGTGAATGTCAAAAAGCGTAACGTTTGTTACACATTGTAGCAAGAAGCTTTTTGCCTAAGGATGTTTGTATTGACCCCTCCTAAGAAATTTTGATGATGAACAAATATTAAAGTAAATGACTATTAATATATTTTATTTTAAGTATTCTAATATTAGAAGAAAGAGACCTCTTTGACCAAAATGAGAATGACACGAAGCTCAATTCAAATAAAAATTAAATTTTCTTGATTGGTGCAAAAATTCCTCAAAATAGCTTTGGAGCAATTTTTGAGATATCTCAAAATTTTTTCGGAGAGCTCTCGTGAGGATTGGCATGCCCAGATGAGCTTCTGACATGATTTTAAAAGGTCTTGAGTGAATCTCGAGAGCTCTTGATCTCAGAAGATAGAAACACAATTCATAAATAGGCCATCTCTTTTCAATGGATCCAACTATACCTATTGGAAAGCTCGCATGTGCATTTTTATTCAAGCCCTCGACTATGACATACAGAGTGTCATTGTCAATAGCCCACATACACCTACAATCATTGTCAATGGCATATCCTCTCCTAAGCGAGAGAAGGATTGGGATGAAATGGACAAAAAACTTATCTAATTAAATACCAAGATAATAAATGTACTCTATTGTGCCCTTGATGCAAATGAGTTTAACCAAATTTTTACTTACAATTCAGCTAAAAAAATTTAGGATAGACTTGAAATCATACACGAAGGGATAAATTAAGTAAAAGAAAGAAAGATTAACATGCTAGTTCACTAATATAAATTATTTAAAATGGATCCCACTGAATCTATCACTAGTATATACACAAAATTTACTAATATTATAAGTGGCTTGAAAAGCTTAGAAAAAATTTACACTAATAGTGAATTGATAAGAAAGATTCTCAGGTCTTTGCCTAGGACATAGGAAACCAAAGTGACAGTCATCCAAGAGGCAAAGAATCTGAACACTCTACCTCTAGAGGAGCTCATTGGATCCCTGATGACACATGAGCTTACCATGAGTCGGCACAATAAAGAGGACAACAAGAAGAAAGAAATAATTGCACTAAAATCCATGACAGCTGAAAAATAAGATGATCTATCCACTAGTGAGGAGAATGATGAAGACATGGCCCTGATAATCAAAAAATTCAAGAAATTTATGAGAAGAAGAAGACAAGGATTCAAGAAAAGGAGCTTCATTATAGGAGAAGCCAATAGAGAGAAAGAGGGGAAAAAAAAGAGAAGGATCAGCCCACTTGCTATAAATGCAAAAAGCCAGGATATTTTTGGGCTGAATGCCCTCAGTTGAAGAAGGAACCAAAAAGAATAAAAAAGAAAACTATGTTAGCAACTTGGAGCGATAGCAACGAGTCAAGCTCGGAGGAAGAAAACTAAAATCAAGCAAACTTGTATTTCATGGCATAAGATGATAAGGTATCCTCTACTCTTGACTCAAATTTACTTTTGATAAGCTTCAAGATGCTTTTTATGACTTGATGAAAAAATTCAAAAAGATTAGTACAAAAATAAAAATCTTAAGAAAATGACTCAAACTCTTTTAAAAGAAAAGGAAGAGATAATTAGTAACCACAACAAGTTAAAAGAAGAAAATAAAATCCTAAAGGATGAATTAGATAAATTAAAACCTTTAGTTGATAAATTTACTTGTAGCTCTAAAAAATTATAAATAATTTTAAATAATCAAAGAGGAGTCTATGATAAAGCCGGACTAGGATATAAATCTAAAGACAAAACTAAGTTTCTAAAAATTTTTTACTGCACCCATATCAATTAGCACTTCACATATCACTTGCTTTAGATGCAGAAAAGTAGGACATAAAGCATTTGAATATAATACTAGAAAATTCAGTGAAAAATAAGTTAAAAAAATTTGGATTCCAAAAGGAACCATGACCATTAACCCAAAAGGATCCAAGAAAATTTGGGTACCTAAAACTATCACTTGATTATTTGTGCAGGAATGTCTTACAGCCCAAGGATCCAAATGGGAGTGGTACTTAGATAGCGGCTGCTCAAGACATATGTTGGATGGTAAGGAGCAATTCATCACCCTAGAAATGAAGGAAGGAGAGTAGTCACCTTTGGCGATAACGGCAAAGATAAAATAATTGGCTATGATAAAATTCAGATTACTCCTTCCATCTTTATAGATAATATATTATTAGTTGATAATTTAAAATATAACTTACTTAGTATTAGTCAACTATGTGATAAAGGTTTTAAAGTTTTCTTTGAATCTTCTTTGTGCAAAGTATCTAGTTCCTTGGATGATAGTTTAAAATTTATTGAATTTAAACGTGGCAATATCTACATGATGAATTTTGATGAAATTGCCATGAAGAGTGATCAATGTCTAGTTACAATGACTGCAACATCAAAGAAACTAGTTGGCTTTGGCACCGTAGGTTAGGTCATGCTAACATGCATACTCTATATAAATTACTTAATAAAGACTTAGTTAAGGGGCTACCAAAATTAAATTTTAAAGTTGATCATGTTTGTGATGCTTGATAATTTAGAAAATGAACTAGAAAGAGTTTTAAATCTAAAAATATGATTTCAATCTCTAGGCCTCTTGAATTAATATATATGAATTTATTTAGACCTACTAGGACTACAAGCCTGGGAGGAAAGAAGTATGATCTTGTCATTGTTGATGACTACTCTCGTTTCACCTGGATTTTATTTTTAGCCTACAAAGATGAAGTATTTTCAATATTTTCAAAGTTTTATAAGAAGATAACAAATGAAAAGAATTCAACTATGGTATGTATTCGTAGTGATCATGGCACAGAATTTGAAAATAAATATTTTGAAGAATTTTATAATGAACATGATATAGAACATAATTTTTCTGCACCTAAAATCCCTCAACAAAATAAAATTGTTAAAAGAAAAAAATAGAACCTTAGTTGATATGTTCCATACCATGTTGTGTGAAGAAAATCTATCCAAATACTTTTGGACTGAAGCCATTAACACAGCATGTTACATCCTAAATAGAGTTTCTATTCGCCCAATCTTAAGAAAAACCTCCTATAAGCTTTGAAAAGAAAAAAGATCTAATATTAATTATTTTTATATTTTTTATTGTAAATATTTCATTCATAATAATGGTTAAGATAATTTAGGTAAATTTGATGCTAAGGTAGATGAGGATATTTTTCTTGGATACTCTACATCTAGCAAAGCATATAGAGTCTTCAATAAATTCTCTTTGATTATTGAAGAATCAATGCATATCATTTTTTATGAAGCTAACAATCAATCTTCGAGATATTTTTGATGATGACATAGAAATTCTTGAAGATGAAATGAAGGAGCTAAACTTGAGGGATAACAACATTCATGACAAAGATAAATCTACAACAATCATTGAATAAGATAAGGAGGGTGAGAATGAAGCATCTAATAATCATAGAGATCTACCCAAGAAGTGGAGATATGCACATAATCATCCAAGAGAATTGATTTTAGGTGATCCTTCACAAGAGGTAAGAACTAGATCTTCTTTTAAAGATACATTTGATTATCTTGCATTTATTTCACAAATAGAATTTAAAAACATAGAAGAAGCTAAGAAAGACTCTAATTGGATGCTAGCCATGCAAAATGAACTAAACCAATTTGAAAAAAAATAATGCATGGACTCTTATAAACAGACCCCTTGACCATCCTATAATTGGCACAAAATGGATATTTAGGAACAAATTAGATGAACATGGTAATATTGTAAAAAATAAAGCTAGACTAGTTGCTAAGGGATATAATCAAGAAAAAGGGATTGACTTTGATGAAACATATATTTCTGTAGCATGATTAGAGGCTATTAGGTTGTTACTTGCTTTTGCTTGCTATATGAACTTTAAATTATTTCAAATGGATGTGAAAAGTATCTTCTTGAATGGTTATATTGCTAAAGAAATATTTGTAGAATAACCATCTGGCTTTAAAAATCACTCACTTTCTAACCATGTGTACAAATTAAATAAAGCACTTTATGAACTTAAACAAGCACCTAGAGCATGGTATGAGAGATTGAGTAATTTTTTAATACAAAATAATCTTTTAGAGAAAGTATAGATACCACACTTTTTAAAAAAAAAAAATAATGATCTTCTTATAGTTCAAATATATGTGAATGACATCATATTCAGAGCTACTAATGAAATTCTCTGTTAAGAGTTTGCAAAGTTGATATAGGATGAATTCAAAATGAGTATGATAGGAGAGCTGAACTTCTTTCTTGGACTACAAATCAAATAATCAAAGAAAGATATTTTCATAGCCAAACCAAGTACATCAAGAAAATGCTACGAAAGTTTGGCATGGAATATGGAAAAGAGATCGGCACACCAATGAGCCCCTCAAGCAAACTCAATAAAGATGAAAATAATAAAATCATAAATGAAAAGCTCTACAAACGTATGATTGGATCCTTACTCTATTTAACTAGAAGTAGACCTGACATATTATTTAGTGTTTGCATGTGTGCTAGATTTTAATCTAATCCTAAAGAATTTCATTTACTAGCTATCAAGAGAATTTTTAAATATTTAATCTATACACACAACTTAGGACTTTGGTATTCAAAATAATCCTCCATTGAATTGATAGGATACACTGATGTAGACTATAGAGGATGTAGAATTGATAGAAAGAATACCAGTGGTACCTGCTAATTTTTAGGGTTAAACTTGATTTCTTGGAATAGCAAGAAGCAAAATTTTATAGCACTGTCAATAGCCGAGGTCGAATATATTGCTGCAGGGAGTTGCTATGCTCAAATACTATGGATCAAGCAACAACTTGAAAACTTTAAAATTAAGCAAAATAAGGTACCTATTAGGTGTGATAATACTAGTGCCATAAATTTGACAAAAAAATTTATTCAACATTCAAGAATCAAATATATTAAAATTAGACATCACTTCATAAGAGATCATGTTTAAAATAATAACATTGAGCTAGAATTTGTATCAACTGAAAATTAACTAGTTGACATTTTTACAAAACTACTAAATGAAGATAGATTCTCAAAAATTCAGGATGAACTTGATATATGTGATCCTCTATAAAAATATTTAATCTTAAATTTTTTTGATTGTTTTTGGTCTCCCTCTATTATCATAAATACTCCTAATTTAATCTTGAAAATCAAGAAAAGTCGGCTTGAAATTTTTCTTTTTATTCTGATTTCTTCTCCTATGCTCAAAAAGTCTCAGCTTACTCATGAGACCTCTCGGCTGGGTTCTGAGACCTCTCGCGTTAAATGTGAGAGCTCTCAAATTTCTTGGGATGTCTCGTCTTCAAGATGAGAGCCCTCGATTCTCGCAGGATCCTTTTTTAATCAAACTTTCAAGAGGTCTCCTATTTCATTCGCTCATTTCATTTTTCTGAGACCTCTCCTTCAAACTCTCCCAAACTCCCATCCCCTCCTCGAAATCTTCTGAATTACTTTTTCTTTGCCCATTCCATCCAAATTCGAAACTCCAATGGCTCCAAAGAAGAGAACCCTTGCCGCACAAAGACCGTCCGTCACTCCTTTGACCAAAGCTAGGGCTAAGCAGCAGTGAGACATGGCCTAAGCATCTCCGTCCACCACTTCTTCTCGTGCTCATCTCTTCATCGCCATAAGAACTGCTCCAATGGACCGATGTGTCGACATTGAATACCTAGATAGAGAACATTTCCATATTGGATCGTGGATCAGGTAGCAAGGATGGAAGAAGCTATGTATTCTTAAGGTAAATATCTATCCAGACCTAACTAGAGAGTTCTTTGAGAACATTAGCTTTGAGCATGGGTCAAAGATAGAGTCTGTTGTTAAAGGAGTACACAACTCTTTGGATAAAAGAAAAATAGGGTAACTCCTGGAAGTACCTAGGTTAGGAGCAAGCAATCTGAATTTGATTAATAAAACTGAAGCTCTAAAATACATTTTAGAAAGAAAAAATATTGATGAAAATCAATAATTGGTCTCACATAATCTCTCAGTAGAAATGAGATTACTACAATGCTTTGTAAGCCACATAATTTTTTCAAAGGTAGGAAGACATGATTGGGTTGGGAAGAAAGAACTGGATGTTATGTTCTTTATGGTAACCGGAACATCCATGAGCTTTTCATCTCTAATGCTTCAATAGTTAAAGGACACAGCCAACAAAAGCAAAGCCTGTCTGCCCTATGAGATGATCTTCACTCTGATTTTCAAGAATTTTTATGTTAATCTAGAAGATGAAGACTTTAAAAAGTTGGCACACACCAACTACATAAATAAAGAAACTTTAAATAGAATGAAATTTGTAAAAAAGGATGACAGATGGGTAAGGGTAGATGAACATGTTGCTACTACAAATGAGCCCGAAGAGTACAGATCTCCACCCCCTCCACCATCACCCTCTGCTGCTGGACCTTCATTCACTACACCAGAGTCTTCGCATACTCCATAAGAGCCTTCTAGTCATGCTCCAGCACCTCCTTCTGCTTTTGATTAAGAAAATTTAATTGAAAGAATAGTAGAGAAAGTAGTTCAAAAAGTGTCTGAAAGGTTCATTGATTTTCTCTCTAGTGTAAGGCATCAACTATTGGTGAGCATTGAAGAACAAAGAATATCCTCTGAAGGTCAGACTAAAATGCTTAACCAACAACTTAGTGGATTATCTCAAAGGCTTGAAATTTTGGAGGAGCAACATGGGTCATCAACTCAGATTGAACGTCTTCCATCCAAGACTGCCAGAATTGCACAGAGACTAGAGAAGAACATCACCATTCAGTGCACCATGGCTGAAGTCCTTATTTCATCATTGCGGTAGATTATGGATCGACTTGGCAGCCTTGATTCTCAAACTCCATCCACTTCTAGATCCTCACCATCTCTTAGACCTGCACCTCACTTATCCTCTTCTAGACCTAAATCTTCCTCTAAACCAATCATAGAGTTCCTCTTTGATGAAGAATAGGTCTAGTTTTTCCTATGTTTTTTGTTTATTGCTAAGTATACTTTTGAGTATGTTAGTATAGATCCACTTTTTGTAAACCAATATACATCTTCATCATTGTACTTTCAATCTCTTGCAATGGAATCAATCTTTTTTATTATGTTCTTACCTTCTTTGCCAAAAAGTCTGACTTTCTCAATTATGATTATCTCAATTTTGTGATTTGATGCTGACAAAAAAAGAAAGAAAAATTAAGAGAAAAAGTATAAGGGAGAAAAAAATGCAAATGTATAAACATAAAAAGAAAGAACATTATTTAATCCTATACAATTCAAAAGAGCATATATTAAGAGAGAGCTTTAGTATAAAAAATTTTGCATACTCTCACAAAAGGAAAGAACATTATTTAATGCTATACAATTCAAAAGAGCATACATTAAGGGAGTGCTTTAGCACAAAAAATTTTGCATACTCTCATTCATTAATTCATGATATACGTATTACTTACACTCTTTTTATGACTTACTTGATATTTTATCACCATCAAAAAGGAAAAGATTGTTGACCCCTTCTAAGTGATTTTGATGATGACCAAATATTAAAGCAAATGACTACTAATATATTTTATTTTAAGTATTCTAATGTCAAAAGAAAGAGAGCTCTTTGATCAAAATAAAAATGACATGAAGCTCAATTTAAATAAAAATCAAATTCTCTTGATTGGTGCAAAAATTCCTCAAAATAGTTTTGGAGCAGTTTTCGAGACATCTCAAAATTATTTTCGAGAGCTCTCATAAGGACTGGCATGCCTAGATGAGCTTCTGGCATGATTTTGAGAGGTCTCGAATGAATCTCGAGAGCTCTCGATCTCATGAAATAGAAACACAGTCTCTGTGTCCTAAGAGTGAGAGGTCTCGCAGTATTCTCGAGAGGTCTCATGGTTCCGGCGAGAGCACTCATTTAAAATCGAGAGCTCTCAATCTCAGGCCAGTCAATTTTTTTAGAAAGCTCTTTTTTCAAGTGACTGAAGGTGAGAGCTCTCCTAATCAAACCAAGAGGCTTCGTAACCTGGCAAGATGTCTCGAGATAAACCAAGAGGTCTCAAGAGATACGGTGACAGTTTTTTGATGGGGCATTCTACATCGAATTTTTTTGGCTCCAATGGCTAGTTGTTGCTCTCTAACGGTTGGATTTCATTTTTTCTAAACTCCAATCATCACCAGAAAAAAGGGAATGCACCAGATATAAAAGAAAGAAGATGTATTTTTGAAAATTCTAAGAAAAATGAGAGAAAGAAATGCATGCCCTATTTTTCAACAAATACACAATCTCCAATCAAATAGTTCTCTAAAGTATTGAAAAGCCCTCAAGTACAATAACTCCAAGCATTCAAGTAGACTTCCAACGAACTACAATGATAACCTTTCTGCTCATTCAAAAGAGCATTCTTTGTTGTAAAATCTTTCTTTCTCTTTTCATGTACTTAATTTCAGTAGGGGCTGGAACTTGGATTTTGAAATTTTTCTTTCCATTGTTTGTCTCGATTTGATTTATCCGATTATTTTAAGGATTATGGTTGGTGAACCTAAGAAAAAAATCAACTAGATTTTTGGATAGTGAGCCCAGAAAAATTATCCGGCTATAATCTTGCAGGATTATAGTGAAATTCCTAAGAGTCTTACTTGAAAAATGGATGTAGGTGCTGAGAGTGCATCGAACTACTATAAAATTTTCTTGTTTGTGGGCGTGCTATTGCTTGTGTCTTTTATTTGCTCTCTTATCTGATTTACATAGGCTTCAAATGTTTTTCACCGTACATTTCTACTTTAAATCTTTGAAAACCCAATTCACACCCCCCCCTCCTTGGGTTGTCTACCGAGGCAACAGTCTGTGAACCATTGATTGAATTAAATGGGTTCTTTAAAGATTTGTGCTTAAAAAATTTGACATCTAGTGACCTTGACTGATTACAACATCAAGCAGTTTTGATGCTTTGCAAAATGGAGATGATTTTTCTCCCATCGTTCTTTAATGTTATGATTTACCTAATAATACACCTAGCAGAGGAGGCTAAAGTTATGGGGCTAGTGTAGTACAGATGGATGTACCTAGTAGAGTGATATCTCAAGATATTGAAGTTGTTTATACAAAATAAGGCATGTCTTGAGGGCTCAATTAGAGAGGCTTATATAACTGATCAATATTTGACATTCTGCTCTAGGTATTTGGATGATATTCAAAGTTCAACCATCCTTCTCGATATGGTGATATTTATGTTGGACAGGTCCTTAATGACATGTCAGAAATCTTCTCCATTATGGGGAAGCCATTTGGAGCATTCACAAATTCACACTTGTCATGTGGTCCAATTGTACATCCTTAACAACACTTAATTAGTGAATACTTTTATCGAGTAAGTATCTTAAATTTTCTCTTCTAGATTCATGCACATGCTGAACAATAATGAAATGCTTAAGTCTTGGTATCTACATTTGTAGAGAATACAAAAAAAGCATTCCATTGAGAAATAATAATGCTTTCTTAAGGAGATACAATAAGGAATTTTCGCAATGGTTTCAAAACAAGGTAATCTGATATGCATATAAACATACATAATATGTTGATTTAAGTAAATGTTTAAACATATTTGATGTTTAAACATATTGATTTGGTTCACAAATTCTCAATTTTCTTCGTCAAGCAAATGTTGAAGATGATTTGTTTTACTTGGCTACTGGTCTGGATTTCACCTATAGACTATATCAAAATTTTGACGTTAATTGATATAGATTCCATACTTCTTCATGAGATAAAACTATGGGCACACAAAGTTCTGGTGTTCTTTGTATCGGAGATAATAACTCTTCCGATAAAGAGTACTATGTCTTCATTGAAGAGATATGGGAATTATCCTATATAGGGTCAAAATTCTTGTATTTATTTAAGTATGAATGGTATGATGTAAGGTGCCTTGGTGTTGATTACAAGGTTGACAGATATGGGATTACAAGTGTTAACTTGGCTAGGCATCTACCAACCAATGAACCATTTATATTAGCAAACCAAGCAGAACACATTTCTTATACTTCCGATCCTCGTGATAGTAATTAGGCCATAGTGATGAAAACACATCCTAGGAATATATTTAACATCCCTACATTTAATAATGACCCTAACGATAGATTACTACCAAATGATGATGAAGCATATTAAGAGAAAGATCGAGATGGGTACGCTCACATAGATAGGCCACTTGATCTAGATGATAATATCATCCCATTAAGTAGGGATGATATAGGGACAGAGGAGCTTCCTATTTCATTTGCTCAAAAGATTGAAGGTCGTTTTAGTGGTCGGTCGACATCTGATAATGATTTTATTGATGGTAATGAAGATTTAGATGTTGGTATGGAGGGTGAACCTAATGAAAATGAGCTTGAAACTGATACATGTGAAGAAGGTTGAAGATTGGTGACTATAATAACCTATATAGCTGACTAATACATTAGCGTACATGGTAAATATAAGAAATAATAATACCTTAGTGTATATTGGTGTTAATCATAATAAATTTTCTACCTAAATGCAGGGATGCCTTCTAGTTGGAAGAGGATAAAAAAGCGAGCACCACACCCAATACATCACTTACAAGATGATTAGCTAGAGGTACCAGACTCTATGCATCCTATTCCAGCAGCTGCCAACCATCTTTCTAGCAACCAAGAAGAACATAAACGGCTACCAACAACCGATCCAGTAGTTGCAGGTCAAGACTTTACAACCCAGGTAATATTTATTGACACGTATTATATATTATGTGTGGCATACTTTGTTTGTTAATTTCATAAGGAACGATAATTTATTTTAACAACTATTTGACAGAATAACAAAAAGAGGGAAAAATATAAAGCTTATAATATCTCTCGCTTGACAAAGAATAGTGCTCAGCGTTCATATACCTAGCGAAGGATTTGGTGCACCTGTTGGAGAGCATTCAACAGAATTACGTAATTTCACTGGATGGGTGGTCAGAGATATCATTAAATATCTAGTTAGTAAATGGGAAGATGCATCTAAAGGACTCCAACATCTTATCTGGGAACAAATTTAGGTCAAGGACTGATTTATTAAAAATATTTAGGAAAATACATAATAATAATTAATTGAATGTCACATGGGGCTGAACTTCTTGGAGCACCATATTGACACTATGGTACTACTTTTTTCTGTAGTGATACATTAGTTCCTGAGAACATTAGAAACAATAATAGATACAGGATTATACAGAGTTGAACAAAATTCTTTGTACATGCTGAAAAAGTAATAAACTAGCAGATGAACAAAGTCCTCAATTTGATATAATCTGCTTAGTAAATTATTGGTTACATATTACTGAATTTAAAGTCTTAATAGGATTATAGTATATGAAAGATATCATGATCTGAAATTATAAATATAACTAATTGCTTTGTTTCTTTTATACTTGTAGAAGCATTTTAGATGCAACAATGAGAGTCCTCCTGAGTTCCAGCTGTTGGAACAAGCTGGTAGGTTGAAGGAAGGCGCTCCAAAAGAGAAACAGGAGAAGTTTCGCCGGTATTGCGATTCCAAGATGAGAAGGCAGAACAAGGACCGGAAAAGCCTTATCCATCGTACCATACACAAACAATATAAAATCGATGAGGAAAGATGGACCCACATACTAGATGACATGCCGATAGCCAAGTGGCACACGCTGGTCGCAGAATAAGTGGCAAGTTGTAAAATAATTTTGTTCGATATGTGTGTAATCCATCTAGGATGACAAATGATCTAGCTTTACTTGAAATGCATATATACGGGAACGAAGCAAGTCTCGTTCCTTGAGTCGATCAAAGCAAGTCACGAAAAAAATGACTAGGACAAAACCATTCTTACAAGTGGAGTATGAGTTGGTATTAATATGGAGCTGATGCAAAATCATAAACCTTTTTGCAAGTCACAAGCATAAAAAAATCAAATTATAACATAGCTTTTTATTTTTTTTTGGAATGCAGAGAAACCGGAGAGATGGGCCCATCGAGTGTTGTATGGAGACATACACATGGCACAATGAAAACATCATCTGGGTATCATGACAATGCATCATGAGAGGTCTTTGTGAGTATAAATCTTGTTGGGATGAATCCCGCTTCTGTCGAAGTTCAGTCTGATGCTCAGACTAGTGCAACCGGTAGTCACGAAAGAATTTCAGCGGACGAGCCTTAGCCGAACTCCTTCAGCTGGCCGAACTCTTAAGAGGCCGAGCTCATCCTGTCGAACTCCTCCGCGGTCATCCCTTGGCCGAACTCCTTAGCGGCTGTCCCTTAACCAAACTTCTCAGCGGTCGAACTCCTCAACAGCTGAACTCCAGCCGAACTCATCCTAGACATCCCCTCGGTCAGACTTCTTCAACAGCCGGACTCCTCCCAGATACCTCCTTCAGTCGGATTCCTGGATCCCTCATTCCGACGAATCCCTACGAAAGCCGAACTCCTTCCGGGCTCCTTCAGCTATTGTTCCTCCCGGACGATCCTCTCCAGCCATATTTCCTTCGGAAGTCCAAACTCCTTCGAAATGGGTACACATCAAAGCTCTTCAACCCTTCATTCGGCCTCGAGTGGCTCAGTATCAAGACAGCTGCAGCCATCACCATCAATCCGCTGCAGGCGACAGCGATCCGCTACCAGGTGGCGATGGCTGTCACCACCAACCCATTACAAGCGACGCTGCAGACGGTGCCTTCTCCCGGGACTGACTCCATCGGACCTCGAGCGGCCCGCCACCACGTGGCTATAGCTATCATCATCAAGCTCCGCCTATAAAAAGGATCCTCCAGATACGCTAAATCTAGGCTCTAAGCTCTCATCCCCTTCTCTAAGCTCTGCGGAACTCATTCTCGAGCACTCCATTTCTGTTGGCCAGAGCTGACTTGATCGTCGGAGGGTCCTGTCGGAGCCACCCCCCATCAGCTCCGAATGAAATTTTATTTTACAGATCTCTGATGGCAATCTCGTCCACCTCCACTCCAACTAGATCCGACGACGATCAGTTTCTGCACCAACAGATTGGCACTAGAAGAAGGGCCCCGAACCTCCGAGGTTTTCTTGTTCTTAAAGGAGTGCTCGACGATAATTTCTCTTTTTCCTCTGCGGAGATCTTCCTTCTTTCTCTCCAGAGTTCTTTTCGAAGAGAAAATGCCTCCAAGGAGAGCTTCGACTCGGTGATCAGCGGCCTCCGTGCCAGATCCATCTACTCCTATTTCAGCTCCGGCAACTCAGGTTCTATCTGTACCCATGGTAGATGCGGGGCAGTTCAACTGGCTTGTCAAGTAGGTTCGTGCCCTCGCCGAGATGATGCAGACCGTGCGATAGCTTCTGGTGGAGACTTTGCCAGCAAACCGCCATGAGGATGCCAGAAACTGGCCTTGAAGAAAAGCATTTGGCCTAGCATACCAATCGTCCTTAGGAAGAAGAAACAGAGCAGAAGTTCTCTCCTAAAAGGCTTCACAGGATGGCGGAATGAAATTCGGCGCGAGCAAGGCCGAACTCCCCCTTAAGCTCATCATCAAGGAAGCCTCGACAAAGGGGCATGAAGTTCTTCCGATGAAGGTTTTACAAGAGGATGAAATGAAGTTCGGCCGTGCTTACGACCTCCCCAGCACAAGCAAGGCCAAACTCTACTTCGAGCTCGCCATCAAGGAAGCTCCAACGAAGGTTTCCCAGGAGGGCGGAATGAAGTTCAACGTGAGCGAGGCTTCCAAACTCTCCTTCGAGCTCATGATCAAGGAAGCCCAAACAAAGGGGCATGAAGTTCTCCCGACGAAGGTTTATAAGAGAGGACGGAATAAAATTCGGCCGCACTTACGACCTCAGCAGCGCAAGCAAGACCGAACTCTCCTTCGAGCTCACCATCAAAGAAGCTCCGACGAAGGTTTTCCAAGAGGGAAGAATGAAGTTCGGCGTGTGCGAGGCCGCTGAACTTGCCCTCGGACTCGCCATCAAGGAAGCCCTGATAAAGGGGCATGAAGATTCGGCCTCACTCATGCTGACAAAGGGGCATGAAGTTCTCTCGTAGGTTTCACAAAAGGATAGAATGAAGTTCGGCCGCGCATACGATCTCCCCAGTACAAGCGAGGCCCAAACTTCTCGAGCTCGCTACCAAAGAAGCCCCAACAGAAGGGCGCAAAGAAATCCTCCTTTCGAAAGGCTCTGCGACTACGCCCCCTGCAATGCTCCTCGAACTCAAATTCTCACGGAAGTTAAGAATTAGATACCAAAATCAGAAGGATTATGATCTCCCCCAAACAAGCGTGATCGGAGCAAGTACTACCTCTACCATCGCGACCACGACCGTGACACTAAGAAATGCATTCAGCTCCAAGATGAAATTGAGGAGTTCGTCAGAAAGGGGTGGCTGGATAACTTCCCCCGATGTCAGCCTGAAGTAGGAGAAGATCGACCAAGGGCACTGCCGTAGCTAGAAACGATAAGGGGGTCGGCCGCCTCACGGCGTCACCAACGTTACCCCTGGGAGGAGCTTGGTACTTCGATGATTCGTCATCTCCCAGTGTCAAAGCCAGCTCTCTCCAAATCGAGAAGGCCAGCATGAGATAGAGGAGGTCCTTCGATCAGGTACTTATCGTCTGAAGGAGCTAGGAGAGATGATGCTTCCACGACCTTGGAACTCAGAAAATCTAAGAATGGAAGAAGCAGTCGATGGTGGCCGTGTTAGGAGCGGTACGAGAACCTCATCTCAACATGAGCCGGTCAAAGTCCATCAACTTTGGCTGCAGAAGATAAGATCTCCTCCGAGCGTTCGGACCAACCTCGACTGCAGGAGATAAGTGAAGAAAAATTCTGATTTCTCGGACCAGATTCGTTTAGATCTGATCAGATCAAGAAATATATTTCAAAAAAAAAAAATTTGATCCAGATCAAATCTAAGATATTTTAGATCTGATTATTATTATTTTAAAAATTAAAATAAAATTAGATAAATTAAATCAAATTTAATTTACCTTGAAGTGGGTAATCCTATTATCCATTGATGATCCTATAAGCAGCGGAAGGTTCTGGATCAAGCCACGTAAGTGCTTGGCCTCTATCGATATCCACTCAGACTGGATCTAGAGATCCTCATCTTTTCTATCACGTCTCCAAAAATTAGATCTGGATCTGATCTGGAGGATCTTCAAAACTCCTTTTAAAGATCAGCAATCGTCCTTTGCAGCAGCGCAGCCTTCTAGCTTTCACTCGCCTTTCTCTTGTCTAGATTGCATCAACCAAGGTCCAAAACCCTTTTGGACATGGAGAGGAGAGGGAGAAGGTGGGTTTGGCATGGAGAAAGAGGGAAGAGGCAGCCTTGGGGCATGGGGAATTATGATTCAATAATACTTTGAGTTGGACGCAGGGTCTTATTTATAGACTGTCTGTGATCCAACTTCTCTTCTTCCCAACCAATCATAACTCTTTGTGAAATTAGATCTAAATCTGATTAGTGGGAATAGAGTTCCCTGGATTCCTCCTTAGAGGGCGCCTAAGACCAGTCAAAGTTGGTTCTTAGGAGAACTCTAACTGAAATCCAAAAAGGAGATGGAGTCCCTGTCCAATAGGGACTCCTGGGCGCCTCCAGCTTGGGCACACGCCAAGGGTGGCGTGCGCCCTCTTTCTTGCCATGTTTTGGCAGGGGGACAGGCCCCCACCAGCTTTCCAATATGTGTGTAACATGTGGACAGAAGTCAAAGTATCAATGGTCAATATTTGACCAATCAAAGGTAGACTTTTGACCAAAGTTAAAGAACGAGAAATGGCAGATGACCAAAAATGGCAGGTAATGTCTTACAAAATAAGACAACCTTTTCTAACTTGGACAACCTCAAGTCAAACCATATGAAGGCCTCTGATTGAGCACAAACTTCTTTGGCTCAGTCAAGACAACTTATTTATGATAGTAAAAGAAGAACGTTAGGTTCAATCGAGTGCTAGCACGATTTTCTTGAACCTAATTGAATCTCATTCAGATCAATTGAACTAGATCAGTTCAATTGATGATCACCAGATTCAAACCTTGTTTGTGTGACCCAGTTAGGTTCAGTTTTGTATGGTAATGGGATATGTCATGATCTCTATCATCGACATCATCGAAACTCCTTTCGATGGATCAGAACTCTTCTGATTCGAACAGCTAGAATGATCGATCATCTAAATCATTCTAATTGCTTTCCCAAAATCCACCAGTGACACCTAGCAGTATATGGTGGCAACCCATCAGAGCTGAATGCGAACCTCTTGGTGCAGCTACTTGTGTGATTAAGTTCTTCTATCTTGAGCCCCGATCAGATTAGGGTTAAGGTGAACTCGTCAAACCCTAGTCTCTGTCATATGATGTAATCATTCGATTTCAAGTCCAATGTGAAAATCCAAATAGAAACTCTTTCTATTATTTCACTCTGCCATGGCCATGGACTTCTGGACTTGATTCTCATGATCATCATAGGGCTGCTCCTCTACCACCGAGGTAGATAGATTCCATCTTGATGCTATCCAGTTCCTACAATGAACATGCTATAGCCAACATACACCTCAGGATTCCATATGGCTAGGAGATCGAGTAATGGTGTAGTCAAACTATAACACCCTCAAGGTGAACTACCGATGCACCTCAGATCAAAGAACCAGACACACCACTGCAGCATCGAGTCAGTCATCGACGAGAAGGTAGACTTCCTAATGACTACTCGAGGTGGTCACGCTCAGTGCCCTCGTTCTCTAACGAGTATCTGTACTCTCGCTCCAGTGTCTCCACACCATAGACTCAAGACTCATCTACTAAAGAGAAGCGATTGTACACCAACCTTCCGGATCAATCACCATCCTCATGATGATCCTATGGTCGGAAGCATTTTATGAGTTAATAATGATTATTCATGTCTTAAATTTTCAACTCTTGAAAATATGAATTATCATTACCATTAACTCAAAGGATGTATCACAGACACTAAATACACATATGTGATAGAAAATAACCCATTTTATTGATTATAGTCAAAATTATAATTTTGCCCCTAGAAGTGTATTACAAGTGTCAGCCAATTCTGGCTTCTAGGGCACATATATCTAACAATCTCCCACTTATCCTAAAGCCAATTGGCTACAAGTCTAAGTCCCATCTTCTCAAGGTGGGCTTCGATCTTCTGCTGGCCCAATGGCTTTGTAAGTGGGTCTGCCACATTATCTGTGGAGTTGACTCTCTTGACCTCGACATAATCTTTCTCGAAGTAATCGCGGATGAGATGGTATCGCCGCTCAATGTGCTTGGATTTCTGGTGAGACCTTGGCTCCTTAGCAAGGGCTATGGAGCCATTGTTGTCGCAGTATAGAGGAATGGCATCTGATGGCATTACTTCAATTTCTGCAGCAAATTTTTTGTACCAGAATGCTTTCTTCACAGCCTTTGATGCAGCGATATATTCTGCTTTCATAGTGGAATCTGCTATCATAGTTTGCTTGGAACTCTTTTAGTTGATAGCACCACCATTGCACACAAACAGACTTTCAGATGTCGACTTTCGATCATCTATATCGGACATGAAATCCGAGTCTGTGTATCCCTGGACTTAGAGTTCTCCGTTACTAAAGACCAACATCATATCCTTAGTTCTTCTCAAGTACTTAAGGATACATTTCACAAAAGTCCAGTGTTCTTCACCTGGATTTGACTGATATCTGCTTGTGACACTCATAGCATGGGCTATATCAGGTCGTGTACATAGCATGGCATACATGAGGCTCCCTATTGTAGAAGCATAAGGGATCTTGCTCATGCGTTCTATTTCCTCAGGTGTGCTAGGGCACATCTTCTTGGAAAGATGAATACCATGTCTAAAGAATATTAATCCCCTTTTAGAGTTTTTCATACCAAACCTCTTTAGTACTTTCTCTATGTACATCTTCTGTGAAAGTTCTAGCATCCTATTCGGTCTATCCCTATAGACCTTAATTCCTAGAATAAAGGATGCTTTACCTAGGTCTTTCATGGAGAATTTCTTGGACAATCATAATTTGACTGTTGTCATCATGGAAATATCATTCCCAATAAGGAGGATGTCATTGAAGAGAAATCCTGATTTTTCGGTCCAGGTTCGTCCAGATCTGATCAGATCAAGAGATATATTTCAAAAATTTTCTCTTGATCTCAATCAGATCTTGATAAGTTTCAGATCTGATTATTATTATTTTAATAAATAAAATAAAATAAGATAAATTAAATCAAATTTAATTTACCTGATTTGGGTAATCCTATTACCCTGTAGATGATCCTGATTGCAGTGGAAGGTTCTGGATCTTAGCCACACAAGCGTCTGGCCTCTACCGGTATCCACTCGGGTTGGATCTGGAGATCCTCTTCTTCTCTATCACACCTCCAAAAATCAGATCTGGATCTGATCTGGAGGATCTTCAAAACTCTTTTGAAGATCTGCAGTCGTCCTTTTGCAGCAGCGCAGCCTTCTTGGTTTTGATTGCCTTTTCTTGATCTGAATCGCACCAACCTAAATCCAAAATACTTTTTGGACGTGGAGAGCAAGGGGAGAAGAGACTATGGCGTGGAGAAGGAGGGGAGAGGCAGCCTTGGGGCGTGTCTAATAGCATTGGCTCTCTTAGAATTAGGGTTGGGCGCAGGGTCTTATTTATAGACCTCTTGTGATCCAACTCCTCTTCCTCTCAACCAATCATAACCCTTTGTGAAATCAGATCTAAATCTGATTGGTTGGAATAGAGACCCCTGGATTCCTCCTTAGAGGGTGCCTAAGACCAGTCAAACTGAATTCTTAGTAGAACTCTGATTGGAATCCAAAAGGGAGGTGGAGTCCTTGTCCAACAAGGACTCCTAGGTGCCTCCTACTTGGGCTCACGCCACCCTTGGCGTGCGCCCTTCTCCTTGCCAGGTTCTGGCAGGGGGACAGGCCCCCACCAGCTCTCCAATAGGTGCATGACATGTGGTCAAAAGTCAAAGGGTGAATGGTCAATGTTTGACCAGTCAAAGGTAGACTTTTGACCAAAGTCAAAGAACAAGAAATGGCAGGTGACCA
>QRFJ01000160.1:147215-629633 GCA_006176705.1 Cocos nucifera | reverse complement strand
TTTCTTTGATCTGAATCGCACCAACCAAAATCCAAAACTCTTTTTGGACGTGGAGAGGAGAGAGAGAAGGAGGTTTGGTGTGGAGGAAGAGGGGAGAAAATGCCTTGGGGTGTGGGGAATTGTTCACCTATCATAGTTGGGCGCAGGGTCTTATTTATAGACTAAGCATGATCCAACTCCTCTTCTTCCCAACCAATCACAACCCTTTGTGAAATCAGATCTAAATCTGATTGGTGGGAATAGAGTCCCCTGGATTCCTCCTTAGAGGGCGCCTAAGACCAGTCAAAGTTGGTTCTTAGAAGAACTCTAATTGGAATCCAAAAAGGAGATGGAGTCCTTGTCCAACAAGGACTCCTAGGCGCCTCCAACTTGGGCACACGCCTAGGGTGGCGTGCGCCCTCCTCCTTGCCAGGTTCTGGCAGGGGGACAGGCCCCCACCAGCTCTCCAATAGGTGCATGACATGTGGTCAAAAGTCAAAGTGTCAATGGTCAACATTTGACCAGTCAAAGGTAGACTTTTGACCAAAGTCAAAGAACAAGAAATGGCAGGTGACCAAAAATGGCAGGTAATGTCTTACAAAATAAGACAACCTTTTCTGACTTGGACAACCTCCAGTCAGACCATATGAAGGCCTCTGATTGAGCACAAACTCCTTTGGCTCAGACAGGACAACTTATTTATGATAGAAAAAGAAGAACGTTAGGTTCAATCGAGTGCTAGCACGATTTCTTGAACCTAATTGAATCTCATTCAGATCAATTGAACTAGATCAGTTCAATTGATGATCACCAGATTCAAACCCTTGTTTGTGTGACCCAGTTAGGTTCAGTTCTGTATGGTAATGGGATATGTCATGATCTCTATCATCGACATCATCGAAACTCCTTTCGATGGATCAGAACTCTTCTGATTCGAACAGCTAGAATGATCGATCATCTAAATCATTCTAATTGCTCCCAAAATCCACCAGTGACACCTAGCAGTATATGGTGGCAACCCATCAGAGCTGAATGCGAACCTCTTGGTGCAGCTACCTGTGTGATTAAGTTCTTCTATCTTGAGCCCCGATCAGATTAGGGTTAAGGTGAACTCGTCAAACCCTAGTCTCTGTCATATGATGTAATCATTCGATTCGAGTCCAATGTGAAAATCTAAATAGAAACTCTTTCTATTATTTCACTCTACCATGGCCATGGATTTCTGGACTTGATTCTCATGATCATCATAGGGCTGCTCCTCTACCACCGAGGTAGATAGATTCCATCTTGATGCAATCCAGTTCCTACAATGAACATGCTATAGCCAACATACACCTCAGGGTTCCATATGGCTAGGAGACCGAGTAATGGTGTAGTCAAACTATAACACCCTCAAGGTGAACTGCCGATGCATCTCAGGTCAAAGAACCAGACACACTACTGCAGCATCGAGTCAGTCATTGACGAGAAGGTAGACTTCCCTAATGACTACTCGAGGTGGTCACGCTCAGTGCCCTCGTTCTCTAACGAGTACCTGTACTCTCGCTCCGTTAATAATGATTATTCATGTCTCCACACCGTAGACTCAAGACTCATCTACTAAAGAGAAGCGATTGTACACCAACCTTCCGGATCAATCTTGACCATCCTCGTAATGATGATCCTATGGTCAAGGGCTAGCATTATTATGAGTTAATAATGATTATTCATGCAGTCTTAAATGCTTTTTCGCAACTCTTGTAAAATTCTGCTTATGAATTATCATTACCATTAACTCAAAGGATGTATCACAGACTTGGAGTTCTCCTAAATACACATATGTGAGTGTTCTTAGAAAATGAATCACCATGGGCTATATCAGGTCGTGTACATATGGCATACATATAGTCATAAGGGATTATGCATTCTATTTCCTCAGGTGTTGCACATCTTCTTGGAAAGATGACCATGTGAAGGGTATTAATCCCCTCTTAGAGTTTTTACTAAACCTCTTTAGTACTTTCTCTATGTACATCTTCTGTGAAAGTCCTAGCATCCTATTTGGTCTATCCCTATAGACCTTAATTCCTAGAATAAAGGATGACCTATCATATTACTTGGACAACCATAATTTGAATCATGGAACATCATTCCCAATAAGGAGGATGTCATCCACGTACAATACGAGGAAGACAACAGCGCTCCCACTGACCTTTTTGAAAACACATGGTTCCTCTTCATTTTTGATGAAACCAAACTTTTTGATCACATCATTGAAATGAGTGTTCCAGCTCCGAGATGCTTGCTTAAGTCCATATATGGACCTTTGCAGCTTGCAAACCTTGTGATCAGTATCACTGGATGTGAAACCTAGCGGCTGTTCCATATAGATATCTTCCTCAAGATATCCATTTAAGAATGCCGTTTTCACGTCCATTTGCCATATTTCATAATCGAAATAGGCTGCAACGGCAAGCAATGTGCGGATGGATTTTAGCATAGCCACTGGGAAAAAGGTATCCTGATAGTCAATGCCTTCGCGTTGACTATAACCTTTTGCCACTAGTCTAGCCTTGAATGTCTCCACATTTCCATCTGCACCAATCTTTCTCTTGAAGATCCATTTACACCCAATAGGTACTATACCTTCTGGTGGATCTACCAAGGTCCAGACTTGGTTTGAGTGCATCGAGTCAATTTCTGACTTGCATTGCCTCTAGCCATTTCTCGGAGTCGATATCTGATATCGCCTCGTTGTAGGTTTTGGGATCATCACCATGAGCACCATTACCTATGAGGAACATTTCCTCTACTTCCTCTGAAAATAATACCTAAGTATCTTTCAGGGGGATGGAAAACTCTTTTCGATCTACGAGGTGGAGGAGGTAGTGTTCTTATTGGCTCAACCTGATTTGGTTCCAATTGGTCCTTAGCTCGTTGTACTTGTGAGACTTTCTCATCAAGCTTGATCTGCTTTCCAATGCCGCTATCTTGAATAAACTATTTTTCAAGAAAGATGGCATGTCGACTCACAATCACATTGTGGTCTTCTGGAATGTAGAAATAGTATCCTAATGACTCTTTAGGATATCCTATGAATCGAGCTCTAAAGGACCTAAACTCTAACTTGTCCGCTTGTTGTCTTTTGACATGAGCCGGACAACCCCAAATTCTGAGATGACTCAGACTTGGTTTCTTACCATGCCATATCTCATACGGTGTGGTAGGAACGGTTTTAGAGGGAACCCTATTCAGTAAGATAAATTGAAGTTAACAATGAATGTCCCCAAAGAAAATCAGGGAGGTCTGTGAAGCTCATCATGGATCGAACCATATCAATAGGTCCGATTTCTCCATTCTGAAACCCCATTGAGTTGAGGTGTTCCTGGTGGAGTCCATTGAGAGACTATGACTATGCCATTTTCCTTGAGATAGTCTAGGAATTCCGGCTAAGGTATTCACCTCCTCGATCTGATCGAAGAACCTTAATGGGTTTTCCAGTTTATTTTTCTACTTCATGTCTGAATTCTTTGAACTTTTCAAAAGCTTCAGACTTGTGTCTCATAAGATACACATACCCATACCTAGACAGATCATCGGTAAAGGTAATGAAGTAGACAAAATTGCCTCTAGCCGGCACATCAAATGGGCCGCACACATCAGTATGTACTAGGGCAAGGAGATCTGTGGCCCTCTCCCCATGTCCAACAAAAGGGAGTTTAGTCATTTTGCCTTGAAGACAAGATTCACAAGTTGGATATGACTCGGAAGTCAATGGACTCAATAGCCCATTTTTCTCCAATTTGTTGATCCTATCTTCTGCTATATGACCTAATCTCAGGTGCCATAGATATCTATCGTTTGGACTATCCCTAGGTCGTTTGGCATTCACATTTTGCTCGATAGTTAGAACAGGTACATCAATATGTAGCTGATAAAGACCATTAATAAGGAAACCATTTGCAATTTTATTTCTTTCATAAAGAATGTTACAATGGTCCTTAAAGAAGGTAATCACATAGCCTTCTTGTGCTAAGCATGAAACAGAAATCAAATTCCTGCTAGCTGCAGGCACATAATAACAGTCTTTCAAAACTAAGTCTAAACCAGATGGTAATCGAAGAGGGTATGTTCCCACGGCTACTGCAGCAACTCTTGCTCCATTACCGATGCGTAGGATCATGTCTCCATCCCTCAGCCTCCTGCTATCCTCAAGACCCTGCATAGAAGTGCACAGATGAGCACTAGAACCAGAGTCAAGCACCCAACTGGATGCAGAAGAAACCGTAAGGTTAGACTCAATAACGAGCATACCTCCAGAAGGACCTTCCTTCTTGTTCTTCAGGGTGGCCAGGTAAGTAGGGCAGTTTCGCTTCCAATGGCCGTCGCTGTTGCAATGGAAACACTTTCCTTTGACATCGGCCTTTTTCTTCGGCTCTGCCTTCTTCTTCTTTGATCCTTCCACCTTTTGCTTTTTCACAGACTTCTTTTTCTTTCCATAAGACTTTCTTTTGGAAGAAGTCCATTCCATAGCAAGAACTGAGCCTTTAGAACCTTTCATAGAAAGCTCAGCGGTAACCAGCATATTCATTAATTCGGCCAAGGAATTTTGAAGTTTATGCATGTGGTAATTCATGATGAATTGCCCATATGCATCAGTCAAGGATTGCAGAATAATATCATTCTGCAGGTCCAAGTCCAACTTCACACCGAGCTTCTCAAGCTCTTCCATGTCCTTGATCATTGTCAGACAGTGATCTTGGACTGACTGCCCATCATGCATCTTAGCCTTAAAAAGTCATTTTCGTGACTTGATATTTGGCTGCGCGACTCTGTTCACCAAACATCTCCTGCAGGTGAGCCAACATTTGGCGAGCAGTCCCGATATCTTCATGTTGGCGCTGGAGCTCATCAGACATCGAGCCCAACATGTAATATCTGGCCTTATTATCTTCGTCAATCCATTTTTCCAGAGATGCTCTCTGTTCAACAGATGGACGGCTGGTAAGGTGGGAGGGTCCTGGTCCAAAACATGGGTTAACTTCTCGGAACCCAAAATAATTTTGTAGTTTCCTGAGCCAATCTTTATAATTGGGTCCAGTCAGTCTATGTGTGTCCAGGATACGTGCCAATGGGTTTGGACGCAGACATTTTTCCTGTAGAGAGTCAAAGATTCTAGTTAGATACTGTAATTTATGACTTGACCAATTTGTTTAGGGATTTTATTTTTAAACAAATTAGCTCCCACTATTTTCTCGGATCCCTACACTCCCTCTGTAGAGATGCGAAAATCTCCAGCGATTAATGATTTCTAGTGGGTGGTGCGGTCTCACCAACTGACTCATCACCTCACCTAACAGTTATTGGTGATGGGTTAGCCAATGAGTGAACAACTCTTGTTCAATGATTCTCTAATCATGGTGCACCCAAACTTGGTCTCTAATTCATGAATCTCACCGTATCCGGAATATTGATCCACTCCTTAGTTAAGTCAGACCCACCATTTGCATAGACTGGGTTCCTAATTGAGTCTCTCACCGTATCCAAAATATTGAGCCCAACTCATCCTCCAGCCCATAGCATCCAATGCCTAATAGACATGGTTGCATCTTTTCGGTGCAACTGAGCCACTGTATCCAGCCGAGAACAATCAACCCCGGGAAGGGCCCGCACATCTACAATGGTGGAAGACCTCAGACTTAATCTTTTCTTAGGGAGAATTGATTCAGGTCTCATTAAACTAGACTTGGCATAGTCATAACAATTATGACTAACCTAGTGGCATGGGTTAGCTCGGATTATTGACCACCTCAGATCAGAACTGTGTCAACAGATATGGCCAGGTAAGTGAGACCGGTGGAAGGAATATGCCATTAACTCGTACAAGAATGCATTCAGGTCGAGTAGCTTCCAATTAAAAACCAGTCGGTCGTATGTGCCAAACTTACCTTAGACACCAAATTGTTGAGTCAGAACCAATTGGGTTAGCCTACAATCCAGACTCTAACCTCTGAGCCTAATTAGGTCTTGCTTGATCGTGACTCGATCTTGACCCAGACTTAATCCTATTAGGCTGGTCAATTTAAGCATTGTTGATCCCATCTAACCAACTCTTGATTCGGTTTGATCAACCGCTTAGACCTAATTGAGCTACCCAAGCCCGAACCCAGTATTATGAATATGTCTTAGATCTAAAATTCTCAATTTTAGACCTAATTAATATTCCATAAATCTTAATTCTTAATTAAGTAGGGTTCATAAACAAAATATGCACAATAAATCCTAGGGTTTCAGGATCTAGGGTTTTGCAGAAAGTAAGTTTTGGATTTTCTGATTAAGGACGAACACGCAGCACCCCTACACATCATAAGAACACCCCATCGAATGGGAAGAGAGGGCCTTTAAACCCTTCTTCGTTCTTATGACCGGACGGCCAAGAGGAACGCCTTAATCAGGAACATTGCAATACTACAAAATAGTTTTAGATCTATATCATATATCTCATATACAAATTAGATCTAATCATGGCATATTTTGCATACATCTCATGTATCAAATCATGCATATTTTTCAGATCTAAATTATCTCATAATAATCTAAAAAATTAGATTTAAATTGATCTAATCAAAATAAATTCTAATCTAGATAATTATGTAGAACTATTCTACAACTAGTCTAGACATGCATCAATCATATCTCATATGATATTTAAAATTAAATAATTTTTATTTGCTATTTTTTAGATGTTATTATAACACTTATAATATCAAAAAATAGTAAATAAAATAGATCTAAAATATGATTTAATCAGATTAAATCAAAAATATGCAAGAACTATTCTATAGAACTATTCTATATTCTAGAACTAGTCATGCATATTTTCTAATCTTAGATCCAAATCATTTAATTTTAATTTTTTCTGATTTCAGATCTGATCACATCTCATGTGACATCTAAAATCAATTTATTTTCTAATTAAAATAAATTTAAAATTAGATCTAAATAATTTTAGAACCATGGCTCTGATACCAGTTGAAGGGAAATCCTGATTTCCGGTCCAGGTTCGTTCAGATCTGATCAGATCAAGAGATATATTTCAAAAATTTTTTCTTTGATCTAATCAGATCTAAGATATATTTTAGATCTGATTTTTATTATTTTAATAAATAAAATAAAATTAAAGATAAATTAAATCAAATTTAATTTACCTGAATTTGGGTAATCCTATTACCCATTGATGATCCTGTTGCAGCGGAAGGTTCTGGATCTAGCCATGCAAGTGCCTGGCCTCTACCGGTATCCACTTCGGGTTGGATCTGGAGATCCTCTTCTTCTCTATCACGTCTCCAAAAATCAGATCTAGATCTGATCTGGAGGATCTTCAAAACTCTTTTGAAGATCAGCAGTCGTCCTTTGCAGCAGCGCAGCCTTCTTAGCTTTTGATCGCCTTTCTTTGATCTGATCGCACCAACCAAGGTCCAAAACTCCTTTTGGACGTGGAGAGGAGAGGGAGAAGGAGGCTTTGGCATGGAGGAAGAGGGGAGAGGCAGCCTTGGGGCATGTGGAAATTCTGATTCAATCATAATTTGAGTTGGGGGCGCAGGGTCTTATTTATAGACTAGCTGTGATCCAACTCCTCTTCTTCCCAACCAATCACAACCTCTTTGTGAAATCAGATCTAAATCTGATTGGTGGGAATAGAGTCCCCTGGATTCCTCCTTAGAGGGTGCCTAAGACCAGTCAAAGTTGGTTCTTAGAAGAACTCTAATTGGAATCCAAAAAGGAGATGGAGTCCTTGTCCAACAAGGACTCCTAGGCGCCTCCAACTTGGGCACACGCCTAGGGTGGCGTGCGCCCTCTCTCCTTGCCAGGTTCTGGCAGGGGGACAGGCCCCCACCAGCTCTCCAATAGGTGCATGACATGTGGTCAAAAGTCAAAGTGTCAATGGTCAACATTTGACCAGTCAAAGGTAGACTTTTGACCAAAGTCAAAGAACAAGAAATGGCAGGTGACCAAAAATGGCAGGTAATGTCTTACAAAATAAGACAACCTTTTCTGACTTGGACAACCTCCAGTCAGACCATATGAAGGCCTCTGATTGAGCACAAACTCCTTTGGCTCAGTCAGGACAACTTATTTATGATAGTAAAAGAAGAACGTTAGGTTCAATCGAGTGCTAGCACGATTTTCTTGAACCTAATTGAATCTCATTCAGATCAATTGAACTAGATCAGTTCAATTGATGATCACCAGATTCAAACCCTTGTTTGTGTGACCCAGTTAGGTTCAGTTCTGTATGGTAATGGGATATGTCATGATCTCTATCATCGACATCATCGAAACTCCTTTCGATGGATCAGAACTCTTCTGATTCGAACAGCTAGAATGATCGATCATCTAAATCATTCTAATTATTTCCCAAAATCCACACCAGTGACACCTAGCAGTATATGGTGGCAACCCATCAGAGCTGAATGCGAACCTCTTGGTGCAGCTACTTGTGTGATTAAGTTCTTCTATCTTGAGCTCCGATCAGATTAGGGTTAAGGTGAACTCGTCAAACCCTAGTCTCTGTCATATGATGTAATCATTCGATTCAAGTCCAATGTGAAAATCTAAATAGAAACTCTTTCTATTATTTCACTCTACCATGGCCATGGATTTCTGGACTTGATTCTCATGATCATCATAGGGCTGCTCCTCTACCACCGAGGTAGATAGATTCCATCTTGATGCAATCCAGTTCCTACAATGAACATGCTATAGCCAACATACACCTCAGGGTTTCCATATGGCTAGGAGACCGAGTAATGGTGTAGTCAAACTATAACACCCTCAAGGTGAACTGCCGATGCACCTCAGGTCAAAGAACCAGACACACTACTGCAGCATCGAGTCAGTCATTGACGAGAAGGTAGACTCCCTAATGACTACTCGAGGTGGTCACGCTCAGTGCCCTCATTCTCTAACGAGTACCTGTACTCTCGCTCCGGTGTCTCCACACCGTAGACTCAAGACTCATCTACTAAAGAGAAGCGATTGTACACCAACCTTTCGGATCAATCACCATCCTCGTGATGATCCTATGGTCGGAAGCATTTTATGAGTTAATAATGATTATTCATGTCTTAAATTTTCAACTCTTGAAAATATGAATTATCATTACCATTAACTCAAAGGATGTATCACAGACACTAAATACACATATGTGATAGAAAATAACCCATTTTATTTATTATAGTCAAAATTATAATTTTATCCCTAGAAGTGTATTACAAGTGTCAGCCAATTCTGGACTTCTAGGGCACATATATCTAATAATAGATCTCCCCCGGGGCAACCTCGACTGCAAGAGAAGATCTTCCTCGAGCGTCGACAACCTCGGCTGTAGATAAGATCTCCTCCGAGGCAAACTCGACTGCAGGAGATAAGATCTTCCCAGAGACCACATCAATCTCAACCGTAGGAGATAAGATCTCTCTGAGGGTCGGGACCAACCTCGGCTACAAAAGATAAGATCTCCCCCGAGGCAAACTCGACTGCAGGAGATAAGATCTCCTCCGAGTGCCTGCATCAACCTCGATTGCAGAAGATAAGATCTTCCTCGAGGCAAACCTCGACCGTAGGAGATAGGATCTCCCTTGAGGGTCCAGGCCAACCTCGGCTGCAGGAGATAAGATCTCCTCCGATGCAACCTCGACTGTAGGAGATAAGATCTTCTCCGAGAGCCCGCATCAACCTCGGCTGCAGGAGATAAGATCTCCCCCGAGGCAACCTCGACCTAGGAGATAAGATCTCTCTTGAGGGTCTGGGCCAACCTCGACTGCAGGAGATAAGATCTCCACCGAGGCAAACTCGGCTGCAGGAGATAAGATCTCCCCGAGCGCCCGCATCAATCTCGACCGTAGGAGATAAGATCTCCACCGAGGCAAACTCGACTGCAGGAGATAAGATCTCCCCCGAGGCAACCTCGACCGTAGGACATAAGATCTCCCCCGAGGCAAACTCGATTGCAGGAGATAAGATCTCCCCTGAGTGCCCGCATCAACTTCGGCCGTAGGAGATAAGATCTTCCCTAAGGGTCCGAGCCAACCTCAACTGCAGGAGATAAGATCTCTCCTGAGGAAACCTCGACTGCAGGAGATAAGATCTCCCCGAGCACCTGCAACAACCTTGGCCACAGGAGATAAGATCTCCTCCAAGGCAATCTCGGCTGTAGGAGATAAGATCTTTTCTGAGGGTCCGGACCAACCTCGGTTGCAGGAGATAAGATCTCCCCTGAGGCAAACTCGACTGCAGGAGATAAGATCTCTCCCGAGCGCCTGCATCAACCTCGACCGCAGGAGATAAGATCTCTCCTGAGGCAAACTCGACTGCAGGAGATAAGATCTTTCCTGAGGCAAACTCGGCCGTAGGAGATAAGATATCCCCCAAGGCAAACTTGGCTGCAGAAGATAAGATATCCCCCGAAGCAACCTCAGCTAGAGATAAGATCTCTCCCGAGCGATCTAGCCAATTTCGACCAAAGATAAGATCTCTCTCGAGTGACCGCGACAACCTCGGCTAGAGATAAGATCTCTCTCGAGCGACCGAGACAACCTCTGCCGGAGATAAGATCGAAGACAACCTCGCACTGGGATCAGATCTCTGTATTAACCTCGGCTGCCGAAGATAAGATCCCCTCGAGGCAACCTCGACTACTGAAGACAATATCGCCCTCGAGAGCTCGACCTCCGACCTCGACCGTAGGAGACGAGATCTACTTCAATCTCGGCTGGAGATGAGATCTCCCCCGGGCTTCAACTTCAACATCAACTTTAGCTGGAGACAAGATCTCCCCCCTGAGCTTTGACCTGAATCAGCACAGAAGATTAGAAGAGGACTTCGGTAGTCGTCTTTTCTGCACTCCCTTCCTTCGAGTTTCAAACTCGAGAGTGGGGGGACTATTGTTGGAGATGAACCCCGCTCCCATCGAAATTCAGTCCGATGCTCAGGCTGGTGCAACTGGTAGTCATGAAAGAATTTCAACGGACGAGCCTTAGCCGAACTCCTTCAGCTGGTCGAACTCTTAAGAGGTCAAGCTCATCCTGCCGAACTCCTCAGCGATCGTTTCTTGGCTGAACTCCTCAGCGGTCGTCCCTCGGCCAAACTCCTCACGGTCGAACTCCTCAGCGGCTGTCCCTCGGTCGAACTCCTCAGCGGCCGAACTCCTTAGCAACCGAACTTCAGTCAGACTCCTCCCAGACATCCCCTCGGTCGGACTTCTTCAAGAGCCGGACTCCTCCCTAACACCTCCTTCGGCCGGATTCCTGGATCCCTCATTCAGACGAACCCTTACGGAAGCCAAACTTTTTCCGAGCTCCTTCAGCTATTGTTCCTCCCGGGTGACCCTCTCCAACCATATTTTCTTCGGAAGTCCAAACTCCTCCGAAATGGGTACACGTCAAAGCTCTTCAACCCTTCATTCGGCCTCGAGTGGCTCAGTATCAAGACAGTTGTAGCCATCACCATCAGTCCGCTGCAGGCGATAGTGACCCGTTATCAGGCGGCAATGGCTGTTACCATCAACCCATTGCAGGCGGCGCTGTAGATGGCGCCTTCTTCCGGAACTGACTTCGTCGGATCTCGAGCGGTCCGCCACCACGCGGCTACAGCTGTCATCATCAAGTTCCGCCTATAAAAAGAGCTCTCCAGATACGCTAACTCTAGGCTCTAATCTCTCCTCCCCTTCTCTAACCTCTGCAGAATTCATTCCCAAGCACTCCATTCCTGTTGGCCAGAGCTGACTTGATCATCAAAGGATCCTATCAGAGCCACCCCCCACCGACTCCGAATGGGACTTTGTTTTGCAGATCCCCGACGGCGACTTCGTCCATCTTCACTTCAATTGGATCCGACGATGATCAATTTTTGTACCAATAAATCTGATACTTTACCATCTATTGGTGCATACCTACCTAAATCAGAGAACTATTTATTAATATTACTTAATTAATTCTTACATGAATTCAGGTGCAATTAGCCAACTTAGAGTCACAGCCCATTCCCTCGGGTCAAGACCCTTTGCACCCAGACGAGGAATATGTACGTGTATTAAAGGTACGGCCTGGATATTTTCATGGATGTTACGAATCTCTGGTGGTCAAGACACAATGCACGGTTCGTGTTCCAATTGGTCCGTGGAATATGATGCATAAACAGGTCACCATATTGCAAGGGCAACTACGGAACAATCAAAACATCTTGGAAATTTGCATGAACGTATTTGAGGCTTTCATGGTATGGTTCCCGAATCAGAGTGGAGGGGCAAGTCTTTTGACATCTACTCGATTGGATGATGATTGTGTCATGTAATTTGCAAACCAATAACCTTGTAGGACAGACAGCCAACAACCCTACATTTCTAACTGTTAGGATCTCTACATGTTGGACAATTAGCAGCCCTACATGTCAGACGGTCAATAGCCCTACACACCAGATTGCTGGCCACCTTCACAACCAAGGGTTAGCACGTAACCACCCCTATATTACTTTGATTTCAATTTTGGTTACCAATTCATTGCTTGGATCCTTAGGCTTTACTTGTAAAACAATATATTGAATTACAAGTTTTTCTTTTTGTTGTTTTTTGAATCAGGTGAATGAGGTTGGGTCGTTAAATAATTTTTTTGGTTTGTTTTCTTTTGCCACTTTCAAGAAGTTTGTTTCAAATTTAATTTTGTTGAAGAATGTTAACACTTGCAACTTTGTATTCGTGTTTCTTGTAGAGCCCATATATATATATATATATATATATATATATATATATATATATATATATATATATATACATACATGACATTTCTTCCCCAAATATGAGATCCCAAGCTTGAGCCAAATTTACAATTGACTTTGTTTACTTTGTATGTCCCTTTACATAAAATGTGTATTGAACTTATTGGCTAATTCATCAATCTTATGTTTATTTTTTATTTATTGCAGATATGATCGATGTTTTTCTTGCTATATGATCGCATGTGGATTTGGCTAGTTTTTGAACACATCCTAAAGGGCTTTTGGATTTATTAATTAGTTTGCTTACTTTTGGTAACTTGTGTTTAATAGTTTTTGGAAGAAAATTTGTATTTGGTACTTGTATTAACAATGGATGGTTAGTAGTTTTTGGAAGAAAATTAGTTTTGGTAATTTGAATTAACAATAGATGCCAAGTAGTTTTACGAATGAAATGAATTGTTCAACAAAATGGATGCATTTGGTAGTTTATTTTGGTATTTATGTTGTGAGGAGTTATAAAATATGTAGGAATTAAAAAAAAAAAAAACTTTTGTTGTGGTGCCTCAAATTTGCCAAAATAAGTTATTTTGGCGGGCCTTGTTCACCAAAATAGCCTTTTTTTTTTTTTTTTTTTTTGGCAAATAAAATATACCATAATAGATAAAAATTCATCATTGTTTAACTCTATATTGATGTTTAACTCTATATTGGTGAAGCAACCCCAAAATAATCTTTTTTGACTAAGCATAGCGCTACAAAAGCTTGCCTATTCTAGCAAATGACATGGCCACTATAGCCTACCTATTTTGGCCAATGGCATGCATCATAATAGGTCTGTACTTTCACCACAAATATCTATAGTGATGCGAGCTCATTTGATGCTGTTTTGAATGCCATAAGAGATCTATTATAGCAATTTCTTATCATATTTTGATGAATTAGGTGCACCATAATAGATCCTATCTATAGTAGTGATGCTTCTCTGAGGCTTCTTGGGCATCCTTGGTGGAGTTATCCATGGATGAGTTTAATGCTTTTCTCCGTATGCTAAATGATCCTTAGTTCCTTATAATTCCAGCATGAATTTAGTGCGTAAATGGATGTTCTCAATCAAAAGATGGGTGATAGGTGAATTGGTTGATACAAAGCCCAATTAGCTGCTAAAAGCTTTAATCATCAATAAGACAACCTAGATGACTATGATGAGAGAATGGTAAAACGTGGCCGGTGAACAATCCTTTCAAAAGTATATTTACTAAAAGCTAGTTCTACCACACTGACGTATTACATCTTCCAGCTTTACATTCTTTGATTTCATCCATCAAGTTCCAAATATTGTTAAGGTTCATAGATGCTACTCGTCAAAAAAAGACAAACTTATGTTTGTGTATAGCTATCTAGAACCTTAAGGCCTCGTTTAGTTATCAAGAAAGTGAGAGAAAAATTTTGTTAGGAAAGAGTCTTCTTTTCTGTCGTTTTGGGGTACAAAGAAAATCCAGAAAAAAAGGTCAAAGAGAAAATTTTGGGTTAAAAGTTTCTCTAACATGTCTAAAATTTATCTTCTAACAATATACTAGCTTTTAGAGAAATTTAAATATAGGCAAATGGCTCAAGATAACTCAATAGTATGTTAACCACATTCTCAACAACTTTCTTTGCAATTTTTCAGTTTAACCTCACATGAGAATATGCTCTAATTTCTTTTATTTTCCCCTGCTAATTTAACCTGTTTTTTTTGCTTTCATTTTCCAGGCAATCAAATAGATCTTGAAGAACTCCAAAGTTCAAAAATTCTAAATTTACTTTGTTTGAACAATGAATGGCTTTACAATACTCCATGCAAAAATCTTGCCAAGCTTCTTTTGTTCTCTATGAGATGAAGGGCTATACGCATGAGAGATTTTAGGCAATAATCACCATAATCATTTGGACATTATTTGTCCAAAATTTAAAATGGTTGTTGAATATATTAAAGTCTGCATGGTACTGATTATATGTATATATATATATTCTGTGGAGGGATATTATGGTATTATCATCTCAATATTTTAGATGATTTTAATTGTGACATGTGAAACCGACTATTAAAAATTTTAAATATTATTTTTAAATAATAATAAAATAATATTTTAAAAAATTAAAAAAAATATTATTCTAAAAATCACAGTAGGGGAGGGATAAGAGATGAAAAACAGTAATTTTTTTTAAAAAAAATATTATTAAAATATAGTATTTTTTTAAAAATATTATTATAATATATTATTTTTTAATTTTAAAAATAATAACATACTAATTTATTTTTTAGAAAATAAGATTTTTATTATTTTTTAAAAATAATATGTTTCGAGATCTGAATTGATCCATCGGATCAAATTAGATCAAATCAAATCTAATAAATTATCCACAAACAGAGCACGATACTTCATCGATTTAAAAATCAAATCTTTGCATTTAATAGCCTCTAAAAATTTATAAGATACTAATGATGAAGTATGTCACTTTATATTCTCTTTGCCCCTTCCTTCGAATTTCTATATCTCTCGGTTGGGGGGATGGTCGTGGGGGCACTATGGGCAAGCAAGGGGGTGGGTTGCGGAACTAAGGCCCTTCCATCTTCCGAAGGAAAGGTGGGTTTAATAGTATCTTTTCTAAACATTTTTTAAAGTTTTTTATGATTGTTGTTTTTTTCGTATTTAGTTTATTTTTTGGATGATGCAAAGAATTGAGAATGGTTTTGTTTTGAGTATCGGCAGGCAAGGAACCAAGGAAAGATGAGTGTTAACCAAAAATTGAGAAAGAAAAAAATAATTATAGTAAAAAAAAAAAAGAAAAGAAAAGAGAGAGTTTCTTTCTTCCTTTAATGGTGGCGCCAGGAGTGGCGGTACCAATAGGAATGCCGGAAGGTACGATCGAGATCTGCATTTGCTAAGAGAGAAAGAAAGCGGTGGTGGGGCAGCATCGGCGACCGCAGAGAAGGTATGAGAAGAAGTGAGGAGGCGGTGGTGCATTTTGGATCGACATTTGTCAAGAGAGAAGAGGAGCCATGGTGGGGCGGCGAGGGGTGGAATGGCACCGACAGGTATGGAGAGGTATAAGAACGGAAAGACAAAAGAAAAGTAATAATAATAAAATAATATTTTATAAAAAAAAGAAAGAAAAAAAAAAAGGGAGAGTTTTTCTCTTTTTCTTCAGTGGTGGCGTTGGGGGTGGTGTTACCAATAAGGGCGCTAGGAGATGCGATCGGGATTGACGTTTGTCGAGAGAGAAGGAAAGCAGTGGTGGGACGGCACCGACGAGCATGAAGAAGGTATGAGAAAAAGAGAGGGGGCGGGGGTGCGATCATAATTAACGTTTGCCGAGAGAAAAGAAGAGCCACGGTGGGGCGACGGTGGGGGTGCAGTGGCACCGACGGACGTGCAAAAGATATGAGAACAAGAAGGAAGAATAAAATAATAAAATAATAAAATATTATTTTATAAAATAATAAAAAATATATAATATATATAATAAATAAAATAAATATTAAAAAATATTTATTATAAATATTTATTATTTAAAAAATTTTAATAATTATAAATCGTAATTATCCATCCCGTGTAATGCATGGATCTTTAATTAGTTTACATTACAAAATAAGTGAAGAATGGCGGGTAAAAGAGCAAAAATAATATTCCACCCCTTGATTAATTTGTTCTCTATCAAGCTTTATTTTTTTAAAAAAAAAAAATCATTCAAATTGATAACTTTGCTTCTCTAATTTTCATACAGCATTTTCCTTAAAACTCCTCCAATATTTGGTCGCACTTTAAGCATTCACATACAAAAGAATAAGAGAAGAAGTTGGATATTCCCCAACTAGTCTAGAGCCTGTACAATTGCATATTCTCAAGGTTAAGAAACAGAAGTTAGCAGAGAGAACTTGACATGCAGCCCTATCCTCCCTTTCTCCACATCCAGCTTTGCACCAGTGACCAGCCAATACCCAGGGGTGTCCTGTGGTCCCTTGCATACATGAGATGTGTCCACAAATCTCAAAAGCTTTTGGGCCCCCACAGGCACTGGTGGGCCTGAGGGGAATACACCAGAGTCCACAATGACAACTGGGGGTGGCTGCCCCTCGGCTCCCGTGAAAGATGTGCTGATCCCTGACAAGAAGCTCGATTTCTGAGAGAAGCCCAATGGCCCCTGCTCCCACCTAGACTGGCCCACTATGCAACCAGTCACTTCAGAGTATAGGAGCCTTAGGTATAGCACACTGGTCGACTCATGGATCTTTACATGGAGTTGAGCTCCCGTTACAATGAACGAAGCTCCTCCACCATTGGTAGACCACCGAGGGTCGTACTTCACCGGCATGGTGCACACGTGCGAGAACATCTTCCATTGGACTGCCTCATAGTATCTTTCATCGGCAATCTCCTCCGATCCCCGCCATAATGGTGCTTTGTTTGGCTGGGCTTTCATGAAGGTGGGGGTGTTTGACAAATGTTGCAGGTGGATGGCTAGTCTAACAACATGCAAGTAAATAGTCTAATTAATTCTTGATCATAATTACATACACACTCAAATGAAACAATGGGCAATCGAAGCAAACCGAGCTAACCGATCATTTTTCTTGCCCTCGAGGTGGAGTCTCATCCCGGTGAGAGGTTTCCTTTCGATGATGACCTGAGATTGTGGGTGTAACAAGGTCATATGGTGATGAGAGACTAATGGCCGTTGTTAAATGAAGATTTAAGAATTAAGGTGGTGCTACCTGAGTTGTGTTGACATAGAGCTTGGGACCCATTAGACTGAACTGTAGGGAAGGAGTTGGAATGGATCTAATTGAGGTGGGACCAAGAGGGTGGTCATTGTGCATGGGAGCCCACAACTTGTTAGATTGGAAGTCCAAGAAGTATTGCAAGTCTGCTATTGGAGGTTTATCTGCAAAACAAAACATTAATGCAAAACATTGAATCAAAACAAGGTCACATCACTTTCGCATTAAAATATTATCCGAAAGTGGCCATGCACCCAAAGGAACATTGGCTCAAAAGGAAATACTAAATTAAGATAGCTTCCTGAATATATATTTCAAAACAAATACTTTTTTTTTCCATTTTTCGGGCAGCCAGACTTGACTTATTTAACCTCTATTTCAACCAGCTTGATGTTGGGCATCCCTCCTCACAAGGAGATGAAGCCATCTTAGGGTTGGTTTAGATGGAATGGATAAGACCACTAATCAGATTTGATATCTTATCTTGTAGAATAAAAAGGGGCGGATAAGGCGGCTAGCTTAATTCCTTCAGGTCCTCTGGCTTTGGGAGAGACTTTGTGTTAAGACCTTGTGGAGGGTATCGTAGCAGCCCATCGTTTTGAAAAGACTTCTGTTTCTTTAAGTCTAGAAGAGAATGTTGTCCTCTTGGTTGCGTGTTTCATTAGATTGAGGATTCTTTGATCTACCTTCTTTGCTTTGCTTTCCTTTCCAGTTGTAGCTTTCTCCATGTAACCCTTTGCTTTACTCTACTTCTTTGTAGATAATATCTGCTTTCATCAATAAATTGGGGGAAGCTCCTTGCTTCCTCCGTTTTCCACAAATAAAAAGGGATATCCCTCAAAGGAGCAAGTCCCTTCTTCTGTTGGTCTTTGGTTTCTCTTGAATAGAATTATGGAGCGTTAAGATCCAAGAAGGGTATTCTCTTGATTTGATATCCTCTAGTGCTACACGTGGAAGAATGTAGACATAAGTTAAAATTTTCTAGGGTAGGTTTGACCGGACTAGAAAATCTAGTTTTTCCCCAAAGAAATTTTCACCTAAAAATTCTTGGTTTCTTGTTGTTTTGCTACACCATGGTGGTGCCATTTTTGTCTTTTCTCTTTCTTGTTCCTACCATCCTCACATAGAAGGGAAGAGATTATTGCTACCATTTTAGCTCCAGGTCTTATGTGAATTAATTTTAAACCTGTGCGCACCGATGTTGCTCTCCATTTGCACTACTTTTACATATGGTAGTTTCGAACTCTTCTGATCTAAATAGATGAATATATGAACCAAAGTGATATAGATCAACATTCTATTCTGGAGATGCATTAATAGATGAAGTTTTATTTATTCTTGATCTAAGAAATTTCAAATTTTTGCAGAGAGAAGATGACTTACATCGAAGGTAGAGGTTAATGGCATGGGATAGGAAGCCAGCGCCAGGAACACCCTTTAGGAGGGAGGTAATGGGAACAAAGGTGAAGTTGATCACATCCGGCATTGAAGGGACTGTAAGAAGCCATTCACAATGGCTGCTTGCGGATGTATTTCCTCCCCTCTTCGAGCATATGACTGTTACACCCTGGAAAAGAAATCAAATTAAACATTAATTATATTTGCAAGTGGTTAAGCTAAAACTAAATAAGTTTATAATCTGAATAGAAATTTAGCTCAGGCAGGCATTGCTCATATAGCATGTCATTGGGTGACCTTTCTACGTACATCTTTGCATGAGACTGGATTAATGCCTTCAACAAGCCTTGGTTGTGAGTCAAACACGTTGAAGGCCTCTGGAACCTGTTAATAAGCCCTTTAATAAGTCTCATAAACGAGAGAGAGAGAGATGAAGAGACTTCTATGTGTGTCTGTGAGAGAGAGAAGGCAAGGTGACCTTAAGCTTATGTTCTTTGGACTTCGAGCGGAGAGGAGGAAGGGCACAGGTCCCAGTGAAAAGTTGATCTCCAAGTCTATCCAAGTGCTGCTTGAGTTCAGATGGAGCCAGGTTGGAAGACTGGTCTTGCTTCACATAAACCACATCCTGCCCTCCGACACTTAGCCCCACTATTATATGTGTCCCGTAGTTTTCAATGAACCTGCGTTGAAAGACAAACACCACGCATTTTTTTAATACTTTTCTAACCCTAGTTTCTTGAACAAAACTTTGAAGTCAGAGGCTGTTAGTTAAAGAGCCAACTTGGCGGTTGCTGTATCCATTTATTATTTGGTGATATAGATCATGGACTTGGAGATCCCACCATAAAAACGGGCACCTTACTGTTTGGTGGGTACACATCTACCGTAACATAGGTGTGTGTGGTTGGCACCATGACTTGCTACGTTATTGCACTGGTTACTGCTCTGGTAAGGAGGTTAGAAGTTGGGAAACTACCAACTACACCTATATTAAGCAAGAGTTTTTTCTTTGGGGTGGGAGGGGGGTGTGGGGGGGGGGGGGGGATATTAAGCTAGAGTTAGGCCAAAGTCACTTGTAGGTATTGTCAGAATAATGAACTAACAGATGCATGGACTGTCATTAATTATTTTTTGAATTACTGAAATTCTATAATTATTAATTTTTCATTACTCTATTGATCCCCTGAGTTCTAATAGTAAACTATTGAAGGATGATCATTTCATCAACTCTCATCGTTGTTTCAATTTTTATTGACTCTCCTAAGCTAATTGTTCGCATTCAATAACATCAATAATATTTCTACCCCTGCCCCCACCCTACCAAAAAAAAAAAAAATCGATAACATCTATTCTTAAGAGAAAGAAGGGATTTTATGTATGTATCCTCATAAAAATATCCAATTGCATATTTACCCTGCAAAGTTATATATATATATATATATATATATATATATATATATATATATATATATATATATATATATATATATATATATATATATATCCTTGGATTCAGTTTTTGGTATATTTGCCCCTATAGTCCACTTCCAGTAGATATATATTGTTGGACAATGCTACTAAACTATAATTAAAATTTGATTAAATTTAAAAAAATGATATTTTACCATCACAAAACCAAATCCAAAAAATTTAAGTTAAAATAATGTTTAAGAGTTGAAACAAAGAAAACACAAACCTCTTAACCACCACCAGAATCAAATAATTGTTTAAATTAGTGATTCATTTTCCATATGCTGAATGAATTGAATTCTCTTTACTAGCTTCTTACATTAGAATAGTCAATTTTCCTCTTTGATAAAAAATATTAAACATGTACTTCAATTTTCTCCTATTGCTCAAAAATAGTGCAGAATGTAGATCTATATGATTTAAAAAGCAATAGTAAATTAAAAATTTATCAATCATTTACATATTCTTTTCCCTTTGATAAAAATGTATAGGATAATTATATATCATTTATTTGGTTGGAAATTTCAATTCTTTACTACCTAAATAAATAAAATATATATTTATTTCAAAATAATTAAAATATGTTAATATAAATCATTTTTAATAGTAAATTTTCAATCTATTCAAAAGAATAAAGCGAAGTAGATTTTTTAAAAAATTTTATGTCAAATACATATGAATATGCCTAGTTGACAAAAATATTTAGTTTAATTACCAATCTTTACACAACTTGCTCCACATTTTATAACATCTTAAAAGCAAATCTAATGTAAAGTCATCATAATCATCTAATTTTTAGGAAAAATAATAAACATTTAAGACATGATGTACAAAAATGGAGGATGTGTTTTTTTAATCAAAGAGAAAAATTGACTCTTCAAATATTATAAGCTAGTAGAAATAATTCAATAAACTCAATATAAGTAAAATGAATCATCAATTTAACGCCTCCTCACATATTGTATTGGTATGCAGGAAGTTTATGTTTTAGCTAATGGTCAATGGCTCGTTTCAACTCTTAAAGATTATTTTTAATTAAATTTTAAAGCCATATATGTGAGGGTAAAAATGTGATTTCACTTTAACAATAACTAAATCTGCAAAAAGAATTGCATTTAGGGATAAGTATCAAAATTGCAACTTTGTAAGGGTAAATACTTTTATAGGGATACAAATAAAAAAAATTTAAAAATAATCAAGATATATGAAATGACACCACAAGTCACTAAATTTGCTAACTTCAATTCTTTTCTTTCACTTGCTCTTAAACATGATGATTTTTCTACATTCTTTTTTTCGTTCTAAATGTTTGGATTTTTTTCCTTTAGTAAACTTACTTGCCATGCATTCAACTTGTGAGAATGCATATATAATTGTATTAGCTCCAAATGGAGAAAAAGAAAAGGAGGTACAACAAAGAAAAAAATGGACAAGGCCAACTAAATATGGTTAAGTAAAAAGTAATTGTTTAGTTAACATACCTTGAGAGGGCAACCGGGTCCCAAGAAGAAGGAACATCATTGATGACATGATCGGAGAGGATGAGAGGTTTGCGGATAATGTGAAGGTCAAAGAGAGAGATGAAGTAGCCATCCATGGCCAAGCATTTGGTCCTTGAGGCATCTCGAGCCCATGATCTACCATTGAATTCGAACATAAAGTTGAACAAGCCTGAGGGTATCTTTCCGGCCAACGAGCTCCTCCGGTTGAATAGCTCTGACATCTGTATGCAAATCCAAGACATAAATGTTGTGACCTTTGGTTTGATTAATGCCAGCTAAATTCATTATTCTAAAATATTGCTAAAAGTCTAATAGGACTATCCATCAATCATCATCATCTAATTTATTTAATTTAGTCCAATCCAAATTAAGAAATTGTCGAGGTCCTTGTCCAGGTCTAGACATTAAATCCCGATCTGTTGTTTATTTTACAGCATGACTTTGAGCCCCTCGATTAATTTCAGCAAAGAAATTGGCCAGCTCTACTTTTCAATTGATTAGGTTCGGATTCAAATATTTTGGCAAAGAAAGTATAATAGATTACAAATAATTATCCATTTTTAAATTTATAAATATTTGTTAACAATTCATCCATGCAAAGCTTATAACTATTAACCGAGGCTTGCCCCAGTGGTAAGCTATCTTTTTTTATTTTTCCAAACCCGGTGGGTAAATGACATTACCATTGGATTCTAGTACTACTAAATCATAGCTAAATAGCACTAGCTATCCCCCATTCAACTCCCAAACTCACATCTTCATGCCATATGGCATGTTTACAAATGGCTAAAGCAGGAAGGCCTATATTGCCAATCCCCACGTTGCAAAGGGCCTGGCCAAATGGAAAAGACATCCCTTAATAAACATGAATCCAGACCCAAAGTTGTTATATAACACCTTCAAATCTATAAACAAAATCCTTAACCAAGGCCTATTCTCCTTGCTTCTCCCCCGTTCTTTGCTGCTAAATGTGAACAGGCTGGGGACGATACAAGGGTACCGCGTTTTGAATAGGAATATATGGAAGTAAACTTCATTGATGACTCTTTTTTGGTTAATAACATGATGACTTTGAAGACAAGATGGATGACATCTCTTGTCGGTCATCATACCCTGTTCACAATAATTAAAAAAAAAAAAAAAAAAAAATGCCACCACCATTCTATCTGCCAGAATTCCACCTGGCTCCTACATTTGGACATTTCCTCCTGTTAATGTGTCAAATGGAAGCTAATCAGATTTTATTAAGAAAACTTGGACCGCCTCAGGAAAAAGTCCGCTGAAATTGGGAAACATCAACTAAGAAATCTCTTTCAGTTGGTTTGGTCCACATTGGGTTTCTCAAAGATGGATGAGGGAGGAGATGCTGTTGTACTGAGGGGGAAAGAGTTGTATCTTTCACGCGGAAGAGGGATTTACCTACCTTCGCTCGAATCCACCATTGGATCACGCAATAATCATTTAAGATGAGTGCAGAGAACAATCCAATGGTCGACATCGTGAAAAAAAGAGCAATCATTTTTTCATGCGAAGGATACCTCTACGAAATCATGCATGTGATTTTAATCACCTCAATGCCTCCTTCCCCTTCGTTATCACTTGCATGTTGGGTTGATAGCCATTGGGTATATTTCTTTTCCACTTTTGCTGCCAATCAAAATATGTTGTAAAGTAACATGGCACCACGATATCTTTGAGAAAAAAAAAGAAAAAAGAAAAGAAATGGCAGCATAATTAATGGAGCATGAGTTGCAGTAGTTGTTTCTCATGATCAATTCAAACATATAAACTGCATCATGGTATACGGCCGTTCTGGTCATAAGATTGGCTGATATTTTGAAGTTGGAAGGTGTCCAGAGCTAAACAAACATGAACTAAGACTAGTTGCAGGTTATTGACAAGCAATTGAATATATTCAGCAAAAGTGCTTCAACTCTCAGTTATAATTAAATAAAAATGATCAGCATCCAAAGTTAATTTGGAAAGGAAGGAGAAATCAATCTTATCCTATTTCTGTTTATGCATATTACCGTAAAAAAATGAGAGTAAAACCAAAGATGGGTATGGATATATGTATCGGAGATGCAATTGCCGAGTATGAGCAATTTGAAGAACAAAATGACTGGTCCTTTGTGGCAAACACCCATAAAAAGATCAAGAAAGGTAGGTATAGTTCCAATTTTCCAAATCCATCCGACAAAAAAAGAGCATGGCAATCTTTCACTTAAAAAAATAATAATAATAAACATTTAAACAGGCTGAATGAGGGGTTCAATGTTTGAGTAGAGTACTCAAAAATTTGCTCTCCAAAATCGGAGCGTTTTTTCTTGGCATTCATGAGATGCCAGAGAACAAGACAGTAGGCATGACATTAGACCAAACCATAGGATCCAAGTCCAACAACAGAAGAAACTTTTGCTATATATATATATATATATATATATATATCAATCTGGTCATAATCAATAAAAGGAAATTAATGAATCAGAAGAAGGTGATGACCCAATACCCGGCTGAACTCAAGCACATCAGACTGGTATCTGATTCGATCCCCCTTATCACACTTTATATCAACCGATACACCTTCAAAGGCTCCAAACCCGGGCACCAACAGCTCTTTCCTCTCCTCCTCATTGATCACAACCAGCCTCTCCTTCCCCTTGCAGTACTTGGGCCGGAAGTCGCATGTCACATCGAAGCCTTTCCCCAAACACCTCAAAGCTCTTTCCACAACCCCACTCATCTCCTCCTCTCTTCTCTATCTCTGGATCTTTTTGCACCAACTTCTCCTTGCATTGGCCTATCTATATACTGAAGGTGTGAAGAAAAAGGAGGAGAAAGGGAAGAGTTCCATGTTAGAGGATGTCAAAGGAGGGTGATTCTGTCCATTTTTTAAAGTCCCCTTTGGCCCCTTCAACGGTTTGGCTATTTTGAATTGCGAGAGCTAATGGGTATATGCATAGAGTACGCGTGAAAAGGGATATTGAAGTGAGAAGGAAGAAAATATACTGGGAGGGGGGAAGGTTCCACTACCGCCCGTTTCTCTGGTTACGTTTGACCGCTATTTTTGATTTAACCACTTTAGATTTTTTAGCTTCTCCTCTCTCTCTAGCTCCCCGTGTAACACGCTACATTTAAATGACCAATTTGGCCTCCTGGAACACCCATCGCGAAAGGGGTGTGTTTGTCATTTAGGCTCGCGTGTGATGGAAGGCGGTATTGCTGTGGGAATAAAGAGCACGCCAGGTTCGCATTAATTGGAATTCTCGTCCTAAATAGTAAGAGTTCTCGTCTTAACCTTCTAGGGCACACCAAAATGTGGACATCCAATTTCTGTTAATTTTAACTAGTATTACATTTGGTGCAACTAATTTGGGTGCCGGTTATATCCTTCATGCAAAAGTACAATAAATCTTCTTTCATCATATGAATCATTGAATCATATTTTATACAGCTTTCAAAGCATGACATCCATCCCATGATCTATGATAATGGATGGAAGAGAGAGATTGGAAGGCCTTAAAAGCTATGCATAGTGCGATTCAATGGTTGATATTGTGGAAGAAGATCAATCACTCTTTCGTGTAAGGATACAAACTAAACCCTACTAAATTCTTATATGTCAAGATGATGTGAGAGGACCCATGCAACTCATACATCCATTGTGTGATATAAAACAAGGTGCAATTGAATCATGAGCAATAATGCTAGTGTCTTCTCAATAATATATATATACATACATTCATGTATATTATAATACAATTCAATGGTTGGCATTGTAAAAAAAAATCAATCATTTTTTCATGCGAGAATATAAGCCAATCGCTAAACTCTCGTATGTGTCAATACGAGATGAGAGGACTTACGCAATTCATACATTGATTATGTGACATAAAATAAGGTGCGATTTAATCATGAGTAATAATGCTAGCATCTTGTTAGTAAGGTATGTATGTGTGTGTATATAGAGCTGACTTGGATAAGATCGATTGGATTTAAGCTCAAATCCAATCAGATCAACTAGACAATAAGAATTCTACATCGATGATCCAAACCGTTAGATATAATCTACTACTTTAAAACTGCTTGCATACCAAAAATTATATAATTTGAAGATTCCTAGTCTATGCATCAAGTAATCAAAAAATATATTTAATTTAATTTTATTTAGACTGTTTAATTTTTAACTACTTGATGCATAGGCTAAGGATCTATCAATTATATAAATTTTTATGTGCAAGCAGTTTTGAGCTAATAGATCATATTTAATGACTTAAATCATTGATGTAAAATTTATATTATAAAATTTTGATTTGACTAGATCTTAGTTCAAATCCGATTGACCTGATTCTAACATGACTATATATATATATATATATATATATAAAGAGAGAGAGAGATTATTATAAATTTGGATGTATCAAGAAATAGATGCATTCTTCTCCAAAATCAATGATACATCATCTAAATTCAAAATCCAAATCATCGACCAAGATTTTCATTACAAAAAAAAGATTTAGAAACCAAACTTATTGATTTTGATGGTCTCTAATTTAATTATTATTTATATACTAAAATAATTTTAAAAATTAATCTATTTTATAAGTCAAGATCTACTATTTTAAAATATTGATAAATTTAAAAAGTTCAGATTTTAATGATTAGATCATATCATAAAATATGATAAATTCAAAACTGTCTATTTTGATAATTATATCAGAACCACCAATATATATGATTTTTAGTTTCTAAATCTATTTTGTGGTATAGATTTTGTACAACGGTTTGAATTTAGATAGCCCATCGTTGATTCAAATGGGTATATCGCCAGCATACCAAAGTGTATGATAGCATCTTTCTCCATATATCATCTTATAATCACAGAAATTTTTTACCATTAAATGTCAAATGGTATAGGTGTCAACAGTATGATCTAAGAGAATCCTATCATCTAGCAAGTCAAGCTAGCGATCGTCTGGGTCTCCCGGTCTCAATTTGATCACGTTCCAAACAGGAATTGGTCATTTTCTTCATCCAAGTTGGCAGTTCCCACTTGATCACCCTGCCCAACCTTTCTCCTTTTCAGACCATAACCGTTCTGGCTGAGTGGGGGACAAGTTATGGAGAGGTAAGGGAGGAGAGGCTTTGACCGTGTTACAGTTTGAGTCCAAGTCTATCAACAGCAAATACCATGGAGGCCCAATCCTGATACCAAACATTCTGCCTTTATTGTACGATCTACGGTCCTGAGTGGTGATATGAATTGTTTTGGGTAAGAGTATGGAGCCTTGTAAATTTTTCGAGATTTATTGATACAAATGATTGTAAGTCCGTGTCAATGAGCAATCCCATTATTTTATTGCAATAAAAAAAAATATAGTCATCAATGGAGATAGAAGAAATCCCGATCAGATGACCCACTTAATTATTCTCATGACAAGAACACCAGGTCAGACTAAAGGCCGCTTTTATGGCAGATGCAATTCTTACTAGATTCCTTTCATCCAAAGAAAAAAAAATTAAATTTATAGTTATTTTAGCATCCATAATGCAATTGAGTACTGGTTTGAGCATTATACATATTTCTACTTTTCTGAAAGAAATTAAGATATAGATTGGAAGATTATCTAAAAATGTGGCTATTGTTAACTTTCTTTATGATTTCATTTATGATTTGATAACTTTGCACTAGACCTTCTAGATTGCCTGTCGTGATTCTACTTGGAAAAACTATTTCCAGAGATGTTCTAAAGGGAGAAAAAAGACAAAAAAAAATAGCCGAGCAATTTGCTAATGCAGCATTCAAGGTACCAATTACATGGCTGTTTAACACGAGTAGCAATAATTTAGATGCTTGATGATCTATTGAAGCAACAAGAAATGCTAATAAATTAAAATAAAATTAATAAAAAAATTAATTCCTTGATTACTCATGAGAATTATTGGATATCACATATTTAATGCTCTAAATATTTATATTTTTATATTACTTATTGGTACAGAATTTGGTTGACGTCAGATTGAGCTAGAGTTGAAGAAGAAGAGATCGCCGTCGGTAACCTGCAAAACAAAGTTCCATCCAAAATCGATGGTGGTAGCTCCGACAGAACCCTCCGACAATCAAGTTAGCTCTTCTGACCAATAGAAATGAAGTGCTCAAGAAAAAATTCAACAGAATTTTGGGAAGGAGAAGAGAGCTTAGAGAAAACGTATATGAAGAGTCCCTTTTATAGACAGAGCCTGTAACAAATTTGAAAGTAACAGCCATAACCGTCGGATAGTGGGCCGCTTGGAACCACATTGAGTTTGTTACGAAGAGTAGTGTTCATTGTCATGACGTGCCCATTCGTTGGAATTTAATAGTTAAAGTTTAGAGGAAGCAGGCATTGATTGGTGAAGAGCTTTGACATATATCAATTTCAGAGGAGTTCGGACTCCTCTAAGTTGTTTATAAGTGAGTTGATTTATGCCGTGTAAAGAGCTGTAGATTAAAAGAGGTTTGACTGAAAGAAATCACCTAAAGGAAATACGATTAGAGGAGATCATCCGAGAGGAATGCTAGTTGAAATATGAAAGTAATCCACTGAAGAAATTCGGATCGAGTTCGACTGATGGAGAAGTCTGGAAGGAGTCCGACTGATGGAGAAGTCCTTCTGAAAGAGAAGTCCGGAAGGAGTTTGACTGATGGAGAAGTTCGGAAGGAGTTCGATTGATGGAAAAGTCTGGATGAAGAAAAAATTCGGGAGGAGTTCGATTGATGGAGAAGTTCAGCTGTAGGAAAAGTTGTAGGAAAAGTTCGAAAGGAGTTCGACTGATGGAGAAGTCTAGAAGGAGTCCGACTGATGGAGAAGTCTAGCTAAAGGAGAAGTCTGGGAGGAGTTCGACTAATGGAGAAGTATGGCTGAAGAAGAAGTCCGGAAGGAGTTCGACTGATGGAGAAGTCTGGGAGGAGTTCGACTAATGGAGAAGTCTGGCTACAGGAGAAGTTTGGGAGGAGTTCGACTGATGGAAAAGTCCGACTGTAAGAGAAGTCCGAAAGAAGTTCGACTGATGGAGAAATTCGAAAGAAATTCGATTGATGGAGAAGTGGTGATTGAAGCTCTTCTGCGATTATAAATTATACTTGACTGGGCATTAGACCGAACTTCGATGGGAGCGAGGTTTACCCTCAACAATAGTCTCCCTACTTTTGAGTTTGAAATTTGAAGGAAGAGAGTAAAAAGGCGACTGCCAAAGTTCTTTCCTGGGTTCTACAATTATTGAAAAAAGCAAGGTATTTTGTCATCTTCCATATTGGCACTAGAGTCCCTTTAACGCGATCCAACTCAAAGAGATGGATTTTTAAAATTTCCACCAAAGCGCTGCTCAAGATGTGGTGCCATAAAGGCACTATCTGTCACCATGCTTTTGTCATGATGTTTGGGACACACATCACACGAAGAACGGCCGAGGGAGATCTACAATCATGATGGTTTCGAGCCACTTTCTGCTATTTAAGTTTTTTGTTTTTTGGTTCTCATCTTCCTTCCCTTCGAGAGTCCTAGTTCCTTCCTCTTCCGGCTTTCATCTTTCTTTCACTCGAGAGTTCTGGTTTCTTCCTCCATCCTTCCTGATTTCGGACGTTCTTCCGCTTGGTCTTCATCGTGCTCATCGCCTCTTTGTCCTTCTCGATCGACCTAGGTCAGTTCCGCCATCCTTCATTTTAATGATTCTAGCATCCTTCACTTCTTATTCTCTCAGTTTTTTTAAGGAGTTTTCCGCATCTTTTGTCTCTTAATTTTTGGAGATTTCTCTTGAATTTAGTTTGATTCGGATGTCCTCCGAAACTTTCCAATCTGTTGGTTCCTGAAGTTCGTTCGGTCCGGCCTTCCTTGATCCCATCCCTATTACAGTAGTTCACACTGGAGACATGTCTCATCAATCTTTCGTAATGGATACCATTCCTTGCATCCTAACCCTGAATGATCTTTTCCTAATTAGGATTCAGTATGGAATCCCTCAGGAGTATGATCTTGAACTTTCCATATTGAGTGACCGAGCGAGTTTTTCTTCGACTGATCGATTCTACCTATATTTAGAAACTCTGCGTGCCAGACTCCGACTTCCGCTCCCTCCTTTCATAGTTGCCATTTTTCAGTTTTCGAACATCTTCCTTACCTCCGTAGTACCAAATTCTTTTAGATTTGTTATAGAATTCTTTTTCCTCTGTCATCTAGCTGAGGTCCATCCAACTGTTTCACTCTTTAGAAACTTTTATACTTTCAAGCGCCATCCTTCTACGAAGGACTGGTGGTACTTCTCCTTCCAGTTTGGCAAGAAGGGGTTACTAAAAGGTACTCCTTTCATTTACAACTAAAAGAAAAAGTATTTTTTTGTGCACTGTCCGACCTTGCTATTAGATTTTCCTCCTTGAGATTATATTAGGGAGTTAGTCTACCGAGCTCCTAGCTTAGATAGAGCCGATCTTGAATCCTCCAATAAACTCAAAGCATATCGGGCTCCTTTTCTTTCCAATCTTTTGAAAGAACAGATCTTGTTTAACCTGGATTTGAGTCCCCTTGATCCTACTGGTATATTTTTTATTTTTCAGATTCACTCGATTTCACATTTGTGTATTGTCACTGATTGTGATTCCTTTTTTGTTGTAGAAATGGATACTAAAGTTGCCTCAATACTTGCAAAGAAGCTTTACGCTAGAAGAGGAAAGAAAAAGTGCTAGGTGGTAGTTCGAAAAGGGTGAAGGTCGGTGCTTCAAGCTTCATGGTCTTCGTTGTCACTTCTGCTGCTTTTGAGGTTGTCGCTAGTGCCGAGGTTCTTCCAACTACCGAGGTCAGCACTATTGATGCGGATTCCATGCCCTCTGCGCCCCCAGGTCCTTTCAGTGGGGATCAAGCTCCGAAGCTTCCTACTGAGGGAGAGACGAGGAAAGGAAAGAAGAAAAAGAAAGCTATCGTGAAGACTGAAAGGAATATGCCCTCAAGCCAATCAATTTTTGGACTGTTCTTTGTCTTCCAAACTCATGTAATGATATTTTAAAATAAATAAAGGCATTATTTCATCATATGCAGTATCTTATTATTTATTTAAGATTATGATGAATTCCATAAATTAAGGCTATGATTTTAGGATTATGATGAGATCATTTACCAGTGAGATCTAAAATCTTAAAATCCTAATTTAGTATTTCTGATCGATGAAATATTGAGTTGGAGATCAATATTTCTGGTAAGATGAGCACATCTTTTGTATGCTCAATTGAGAGGGTGATTGATCTCACAATCACTTGTGTATGATACTAATACAAAGATGTAGGTGCTCATTAGAGAATGAGTTCACTGAATTGATCTAAGTTGAGAATATCTAATGGAGTCTTATCTACATGTCAATAGATGATTCTCATAGTGGAATTGTGCATATAATCCTTTGACCTGAAACTACCATAGAATCTTATATATATGAATCCATGTTTTGGTTCATGCTCATTCATGACTCAATCATGTACGGGATGATCTGGATATAGTAGATTATATATGAAGGTTGTGAGTAGGTTAACATGGAATCGATCACTCTTGGTAAGAGAAAATAGCATCCTACCTACTTCAAACAAATGATGATTCAGGAAGATTTTGATCAAAGCATGATAAAAATTAGAAATGATTTCTAATATTTCATTAAATGAATCATCATTATAAGATTGAAAGAGTAATGAATATGATATTGGGATTGACATATTTTCATACCCAAAGTTATATTCAGGATGTAGGGAGATCAAAGGATCTAGTTGCATGGTAATTTTTCATTGAAGGATATTTTTGATATTTCCATCAAAATTTTACATCTTCCAAAAAGTCATGATACGTTGCTAGACATCAATCATATCTCATGGATTTGATCAAATTAAAATTTTAATTTGATCATTAAATTAGAAAGTATTCTAAATTAAGTCAAATTGGGTTGGCTAGTTTTGACCTAAATCGATTTGGATGAGTTCTAACCAGATTAGATCAAATCACACCCAGACCCACTACTGATTAGATGTGGAACCCAATGACTCACACACAAAGAAAATTGATTAAAGGGTCTAATTGGATTAGATCATTATTTGCAAGATGAACATGCTAGCATATGTAGCAAACCCTAGCACCTAAATTCAAATTAGATTCGAATCGGCTTTCGATTTGGGCTAATTAAGGTTCGATTTGAGCCAAATAGGATTTGGTCTTGAATTGGATAAATCTAGATTGATTGGGCTTCAGTTGGGGCACCACATATCAAAATCCCATATGCCAGAGAGTCTCTCTCTTGCGTGTGGAAAGTCTTTCATGCGCGAAGAGTTTTTGGTGCATGGGATTTAGTTGGCGCCTACCTTCTTTGACTTTTCTTATTTTTATGTCGCATAAATTTTTCAAATGGGCATGGACATTAGATATGGGGCACAGAAGAGTCCTTCTGCAGATTAAATACTTCGTTATTTTTTTGAGAAGGGACTCTTTGTTGCCCATGAATCCTTGCCGCCCTCTCATCCTTGACGTCTCTTGGACCAAGTCAAAGTCCCTTGGGAATTTGACTATTCAAAGATCATCTCACACGCCATCTTTTCTAAATGGGCATCCCACTTCAAGGCCATTGGATGGCCTTCTTATCTGATCTAATAGTTATATCAGGGTGGTGCCAAAAATGAAAGCTTGCGACTCTTCGTAAATAACTTACGTAGAATTAGTCCAAGAGTCCTTCTACTTTAAGGCATCTCTTGGACTAAGTCTACATGACGTTATTATTTGATTAGGCATGAGATAGACTGAAGGGACATAAGATATTTATATAGAAAGGGTGCGAGAAAATCAGTTGGCACCCCTACGTACATTATAAATAAGGGTGCGCACCAAGAGTCTGGGAGTGTGAAAATTATCTTTCTTTTTTACAAGTATTTTCTATTGTCCAATTTTTTTTCTTTCCTTCTCTTATCCAGATCTTGTCCTCATAAGGATTAAAAATCATCTTAAGATAAAGAGATTAGAAAGAAAAATTAAGAAGACAAGAAAAAAGAAAGATAGGTAAGGAGAGGCAAGGAAGATGACATAAAGGCTAAGAAAGATCTTGCCCTTTTAATTAAAGTTCTTATTATTAAAATTTTAATTATATAAATCAGAGGTGCTGGTGTCTTGATTAAGTCTCTGTGTCAATCAACGTTGGAGGGTAAACACGTGGGCACCTGGTGGAACTCATGATGGACTGCAGCCGATAATTAGAGATAATTTAGGATTTAGCGATAAGAGGTATATTCTAATACTTTCTTTTATATTGCAAATGCATGTTGTATGATTTAATTGCTAATAAGGTGGTCCTAGGTTTCGGATTTGATTTGTATGATTTCATAATTTTGCTTTGAAATCCATGCTTCCGCCTTGTACACTAATCCTATCAGTAGTATCAGAGCAAGCCTTATTAAGTTAAATCATATAATGTTTTGCTTATAATATAATAGCACAAATGAAAAGTATGATATAATTTTTATTAACATGTTATTTATACGATGAGATCATATTTTTATTTATTATAATAAGATTATGATGTATATATATTATTTTGTAAAGGTTGCCCTGACATAGTCAAAAGTATCCACTATGTAATGATGGTTGTCCTAGAATAATTATACATGTTAATATATATTTTTTCATAATTGATGCTTTTATGCTTTTAGTTTGATTTAAAATATGCATCAAAACTATTTAAATTCCTCTTTAAAATTATATTAAGTTGTAGTGTAATTAATTTATAGTTGAATCAGTTGGGATGTCTAATTGATCAATCAGTGTCTAGGATAAATGGTTCATGATTAGTAAAGAGAACGTGATTTTTTAATTGGTTTCATTTTCTAACCTGACCAATTTATTGGTGTCTAAGGAAAGCAACGGGGGAAACTCCCACTTTTCTCCTACTTTTCTAGCTGATTCGATTAATTTAATTCTAGATTGAAATGCTTAGTATTATATTCACTACATTAAGATCTTTTTTCATACTAGGTTCTTATTATGTCCAGAACCATATTAGTTTGGTTGTGTAACCACAAGGTCTATCATGGTGAATGATGTAATATTAATCTAGTGCATTGAGATGCTTACAGCATTTTGAATATACTATTTTATTATGTAATCACAAAAATAGTTATATTTTATTTTGACTGTAAAGAAATGAAGGGTTCTATTTAAACTAAAATACTAAAGTTTGTTATGCTAACATAAGGCTATTAATATTTTAGAGACAAATTTTTTTTTTTTGAGAGTTGCATAAAATGCAATTAAAAGAGTTTCCTATCTTTGAACTTATAACAGATTTGTTGTGCAACCATAAGACCTTTTATAAGGAATTAGGATCTTATTCTCACTAAGAAAATTAATTAGAGGGTTATGGTTTTTTGATTAGTGGAAGACATAATTAAATTAAAATTCTAATTTAATTATGTTTGTCATCATGAGTTGTTTGCTTATGTATTATTCTTTATTATGTAGATTAAATGGCTTCTTCACTTTCATTGCATTCAATTTTGGATTCAAATAAATTGACTGATCAAAATTATGTGGACTGGCTGAGAAACCTAAAAATAGTACTCAGTCAAGAAAAACTCTCCTATATTCTTGATGCCCCTGATCCTAAGCCATTAGGAAAAGATGCCACAGATGAAGATAAGTCCACATACAAGATGTGGCAAAATGATTTTCTTACTGTCAAATGCATCATACTTGCCTCTATGAGTAATGAATTACAGAGGCAGCATGATGGCATGGACACTCAAGTCCATATTGCTCAATCTAAAAGAGCTTTATGGAGAGCATAGTAGGAACTGCTAGATATGAGATATCTAAGCAATTATTTCATGCAAGAATGATAGAAGGAACATCCATACAAAATCATGTTTTGATGGTAATTGACCTAATCACTCGATTAAGTCAATTAGGTTTTGTTATGGATGGAGAGTTAAGTCAGGATTTGATCCTGCAATCACTCCTTGAATCATTTTCTCAGTTTGTCGTAAACTATCATATGAACAAACTAAATTCTTTCTTGCTTGAGCTGTTAAATATGCTCAAGACAGTAGAAAGCCATATCAAGAAGGATAAGGCTCCTCTTCTTCTTATGGATGGGATCTCCAAGAAGAAGGCAGGCAAAAAGGGTTCAAAGAAAAGGTTGAACCCTAAAGGTGGTATAAATAAGAAGAAAAAAGGAGAAGAAGGTCTCCGAACAGACGACCTATTTTCACTATGGCAAAATAGGTCATTGGAAGAGGAATTGCAAGGCTTACCTTGCAACCTGTGAAGTCTGGTGCAAATAATGCACCAAAAGGTATGTATGAGATACATACTATATTATCATTAAATTCTTTCATTTCAAATTCTTGGGTATTAGATACCGACTGTGGTTTTCATATCTGCAAATCTTTGCAGGGGCTGCAGAAAATTAAGAGTTTGAAGAAAGGTGACTTCAAGCTCTATGGCACTGGAGGAGAGTCTATCCAAGCAGAAGCTGTAGGGACAAATATATTGAAGTTACCTTATGGAAAGATCTTAGAGCTTACAAATTATTATTATATGCCTAAGATCATTAGAAATATTATATCTATACCCTTGTTATTAAAATAAGGTTATAGTCTTAATGTAACGAGCGAAGGTTGCTCGATCAAATATTCTAATGAAAATATTTGTTTTGGCATATTTAGCAATGGTTTGTTGACTCTATGTTTGGATGATAATATATTTCATATTGATGAAAATAGAAAACATAAGAGAGATGACATAAATAATACTTTACTTTGGCATTATCGATTAGGTCATATTAGTGAGGCTAGGATTAACAAGTTATACAAAGAAAAGTTCTTTGATCCTTTTGATTATGAATCATTAGGAACTTGTGAATCATGTCTCATGGGTAAAATGACCAAGACTCCATTTAGTGGACATGGAGAAAGGACAAATGAGTTATTAGGACTTGTACATATGGATGTATGTGGTCCTATGACAACTCAAGCCTAGAGGAGGATACTCTTATTTTATAACATTCACTGATGATTTATCTAGGTTTGGATATGTGTATCTTATGAAACACAAATCAGAAGCCTTTGATAAATTTAAAGAGTATCAAAGTATGGTCGAAAAATAAACTGGACAATGTATAAAAATCCTTCGATCTGATCGGAGAAGGAGAATACTTATCTAGTGAGTTTCTAGACTATCTTAAAGTAAAAAGAATTCTCTCTGAATGGACACCTCCTTATACACCGCATAATTAAATGGTGTAGCCGAAAGAAAAAATCATACCTTATTAGATATGGTACGGTCCATGATGTGCTTCACTGAATTACCTATTTTCTTCTGGGGTCATGCTCTGGAGACTGCAATTTATATCTTGAATAGAGTACCTTCTAAATCTGTATCTAGTACTCCATATGAGATATGGAGAAGTAAGAAACCTAATCTTAAGTATCTTAAGATATGGGTTGTCCAGCATATGTCAAAAGAAATTTTGGACATAAGCTTGATGCTAGATCAGACAGATGTCTATTTATAGGATATCCTAGAAATAGTATAGGATATTTATTCTACCATCCTACTGAACAAAAGGATATTTGTAAGTAGGCATGCCACTTTCATGGAAAAAGAATTTATCCTAGAAAAGGGCAGTGGCAGAAATATTGAACTTAGTGAAGTTCAAAAAAAAATAAATAGAAATTTCTCAACCAAATAATCACATAAAAGAACCAGAACACATAACTCCTATCCATAGGTCTGAAAGAGTACGAACATACACCTATGAGGTATGGGTTCATTATTGAGAACAATGAAGCCCAAGTCATTGAGAATGATGAACCTCTGACCTATACGGAAGCAGTCAAAAGTAAGGACTCTTACAAATGGCTGGCTGCCATGCAATCCGAAATGGAATCCATGCACACCAACAAAGTATGGACTTTGGTGGATGCACCAGAGGATATAAATCCTATTGGATGCAAATGGAATTTTTAAGAAAAAGATTGGAGCTGATGGTCAAATTGAAACCTATAAGGCCAGATTGGTGGCTAAGGGATTTTAGGCAAAAATAGGGGATTGATTATGATGAAACATTTTCACCTATTGCCATGCTCAAATCTATTCGGATTATGCTTGCCATAGCAGCATACCACGATTATGAAATATGGCAAATGGATGTAAAGACTGCCTTCCTTAATGGTTTCCTTGAGGAGGAGGTCTATATGTCACAGCCAGAGGGATTTGAGTCAAATGAGACACCAAATCAGGTATGCAAGCTTAAGAGATCCATTTATGGATTAAAGCAAGCATCAAGGAGTTGGAACATCCATTTTGATGAAACAGTAAAAGAGTTTGGTTTTATCAAGAATGTGGATGAACCATGTGTGTACAAGAAAACTAGTGGGAGAACCATAGTCTTCTTGGTTCTGTATGTAGATGACATACTCCTCATTGGGAATGATATCCCAATGTTACAATCAGTCAAATTATGGCTATCAAATAAGTTTTTCATGAAAGATTTGGGAGAAGCATCCTATATACTAGGAATAAAGATCTATAGAGATAGATCTAAGAGGATGCTAGGCTTGTCCCAATCTAGGTACATTGACTTAATACTGAAAAGATTCAGTATGGATGGGAGTAAAAGAGGTTACTTACCCATGAGTCAAGGCATACATCTCTCTAAAAAGATGTCTCCAAAGACACCTGAAGAGAGAAATAGAATGAGTTCTATTCCTTATGCTTCGGCTGTTGGATCAATAATGTATGCCATGTTATGTACAAGGCCTGATGTTGCTTATGCTTTAGGCATTGCAAGTAGATTTCAAGCTGATCCAGGAGAGGATCATTGGAAAGCTGTGAAAAATATTCTTAAGTACTTGAGAAGGACTAAAGATATTTTTCTAGTATATGGTGGTTCTGATCTTAAACTAGAAGCATATTCTGACTCTAGTTTTCAATCAGACCCAGATGATAGCAAATCCATTTTAAGGTATGTCTTTACTCTGAATGGTGGAGCAGTGAGTTGGAAGAGTACTAAGCAGCCAACTGTAGCTGACTCAACTACTGAGGCAGAATACATAGCTGTAAGTGAAGCCGCCAAGGAAAGCTGTCTGGATGAAGAAGTTCATCACTGAATTGGGTGTTATTCCTAAAATTAAGAATCCAGTACCACTTTACTATGATAATACTGGAGCTGTTGCTCAAGCAAAGGAACCAAGGTCTCATCATAAATCCAAACACATTCTGAGATGCTTCCATCTCGTTCGTGAAATTATTGAAAGACAAGATGTAGTCATAGAACGAGTTGACACAAAGAACAACATAGCAGACCCATTCACTAAGGCTTTACCACTGCAACTGTTTGATCGCCACCTTGATTGTATGGGATTAAAATATAAGGGCGATTGGCTTTAGTGCAAGTGGGAGATTGAAAGGAATATGCCCTCAAGCCAATTCAATTTTTGGGATGTTCTTTGTCTTCCAAACTCATGTAATGACATTTTAAAATAAATAAAGGCATTTATTTCATCATATGCAGTGTCTTATTATTTATTTAAGATTATGATGAATCCCATAAATTAAGGCTATGGATTTTAGGATTATGATGAGATCATACCAGTGAGATCTAAAATCTTAAAATCCTAATTTAAATATTCCTAGATCGATGGGACATTGAGTTAGGGATCAATGTTTTCTGGTAAGACTAGCACATCTTTTGTATGCTCGATTGAGAGGATGATTGATCTCACAATAATCACTTGTGTATGACACTAATACAAAGATGTGGGTGCTCATTAGAGAATGAGTTCACTGAATTGATCCAAATTGAGAATATCTAATGGAGTCTTATCTACATGTCAATAGATGGTTCTCATAGTGGAATTTGTGCATGTAATCCTTTGACCTGAAACTACCATAGAATCTTATATATATATAAATCCATATTTTGGTTCATACTCATTCATGACTCAGTTATGTACGGGATGATCTGGATATGGTAGATTATATATATGAAGGTTGTGAGTAGGTTAACATGGAATCGATCACTCCTGGTAAGAGGAAATAGCATCCTACCTGCTTCAAACAAATGATGATTCAGGAAGACTTTGATCAAAGCATGATGAAAATTAGAAATAATTTCTAATATTTTCATTAAATGAATCATCATCATAAGATTGAAAGAGAAATGAATATGATATTGGGATTGACATATTTCCATACCCAGAGTCATATTCAGGATGCAGGGAGATCGAAGGATCTAGTTGCATGATAATTTTCACTGAAGGATATTTTTTTTTTGATATTTTTATCAAAATTTTACATCTTTCTGGAAGTCATGATACGTTGCTAGACGTCAATCATGTCTTGTGGGTTTGATCAAATTAAAATTTTAATTTGATCATTAAATTAGAAAGTGTTCTAAATTAAGTCAAATTGGGTTGGCTAGTTTTGACCTAAATCGGTTTGGTTGAGTTCTAACCAGATTAGGTCAAATCACACCCAGACCCACTGCTGGTTAGATGTGAAACCCAATGGGTCACACACAAAGAGAATTGATTAAGGGTCTAATTGGATTAGACCATGTTTGCAAGATGAACATGCTAGCACATGTAGCAAACCCTAGCACCTAGATTCAAATTAGATTCGAATCGGCTTTCGATTTGGGCTAATTAAGGTTCGATTTGAGCCAAATAGGATTTGGTCTTGAATTGGATAAATCTAGACTGATTGGGCTTCAGTTGGGGCACCACATACCAGAATCCTATATGCTAGAGAGTCTCTCTCTTATGCGTGGGAAGTCTTTCATGTGCAAAGAGTTTTTGGCGCATGGGATTTAGTTGGCGTCTAACTTCTTTGACTTTTTCTATTTTTATGTCGCATAAATTTTTTAAATGGGCATGGACATCAGATATGGGGTGTAGAAGAGTCCTTCTGTAGATTAAATACTCCGTTATTTTTTTAAGATGGGACTCTTTGTCGCCCAAGAATCCTTGCCGCCTAAGACTCCTTACCGCCCTCTCATCCTTGACGCCTCTTGGACCAAGTCAAACTTTGACTATTCAAAGATCATCTCACATGCCATATTTGCTGAATGGGTGTCCCACTTCAAGGCCATTGGATAGCCTTCTTATTTGATCTAATGGTTATATTAGTGTGGCACCAAAAAATGAAAGCTTGCGACTCTTCGTAAATAACTTACGTAGAATTAGTCCAAGAGTCCTTCTGCTTTAAGAAACCTCTTGGACTAAGTCTACATGACGTTATTATTTGATTAGGCATGAGATAGGATGAAGGGATATGAGATATTTATATGGAAAGGGTGCGAGAAAATGAGTTGGCACCCCTACGTACATTATAAATAAGGGTGCGCACCAAGAGTCTGGAAGTATGAAAATTATTCTTCTTTCTTATAAGTATTTTCTATTATCCAATTTCTTTCTTCCCTTCTCTTATCTAGATCTTGTCCTTATAAGGATTAGAAGTCATCTTAAGATAAAGAGATTAGGAAGAAAAATTAAGAAGATAAGGAAAAATTAAGATAGATAAGGAGAGGCAAGGAAGGTGACATAAAGGCTAAGGAAGGTCTTACCATTTTAATTAAAGTTCTTATTATTAAAATTTTAATTATATAAATCAGAGGTACTGGTGCCTTGATCAAGTCTCTATGTGGATCAATGTTGGAGGATGAATACGTGGGCACCTGGTGGAACCCCTGACGGACTGTTGTCGGCAATTAGAGATAATTGAAGGTTTAGCGATAAGAGGTATGTTCTATTACTTTCTTTTATATTATAAATATATATTATATGATTTAATTGCTAATAAGGTGGTCCTAGGTTTCGAGTTTGGTTTGTATGATTTCATAATTTTGCTTTGAAATCCATGCTTCCATCCTGTACACCAATCCTATCAAAGACACTCCATAAGGCTCACTTTAATGAGCCGAATGATGACAGCGATGAACGAGGTGAGGATCCTTTCGATGATCCAGAGGTCGTTCGAACTTTAACTGATAAATTTGCCATGCCGGAGGTGGTGGACTACATGGCGGATCTTGAACCGCGGCAACTCATCTGGGGTTCTCTCGAAATCCTCGTCAAGGTGATTACATCGTTGCCCAACTTCTTCTCTTATCTTCTATTTTTTCCTTCTTCTCTCTTCTCTCATTCTTTTTCCTTTTCTTTTTTTTTTTTTAACATCAATCATTTATTGCAGTCGGATCACCAAATGCTTGCTCACATCAAGAGGGCATACCGTCTGAAGGCGGAGGCAGAGAAGATCCAAGAGGATCTTCGAGCCGAGGTCAGTCGCCTTCAGGAAAAGGTTGGCGAGATTGAGCATCTTGCGGGGGAGAAGATGGCAGAAATCAAAAGTCTCCAGGGTGCACTCAGGAAGGAGGAGTTCATCTTGGTTAGACTTAAGGTTGCACTGGTTCTAAAGGAGGAAAGGAAGAAAGAAGCCGAGAATAAAGTCACCAAATTGGAAGCTCGGATGGCGAAGTCGATCTTGAAGGTGATGATCCAGGCCGTGGAAGCGTTCAAGGTCTCTTCCGAAATAAGGAACTTGAATGTTGAGTTCGGCCAGCAGGCGTTCATTAAAGGTTTTGAGCTCTGCGAGGGCCAAGTTGTCCAAAAATTTTTTGAGCATGATCTGAGTTTTTTTGGAAGAAGAGGAGGCTGCCGATGGAAAAGTCAAACCATCCACTGCTGCAGTCGACTTTTCTCCTACTAAAGTGATCGTAGAACCTTCCGAACCTGCTGTTGAGGAGCCCGAGCCTTCTGAACCACCAGTCGAACTTGCTTCTAAGTCCACAGCTACTGCAGGAGCGTCGAGTTCCCCTGTTACTTTTCCTCCCGAGGTTCGAAGCTTTTAGTTATTATATTTTCTTTTTATTTCATCATGTACTTGAAAAAAATTTTATCAATGAAAGTAAGACTTCTTTTTATCAATAGCTTAGAATTTCTTTCATATGTTGGATGTAGTCTCTCATCGATATCGAGTCACTGCTTCAAGGAATTTCTTTAAAACTGGTAATTAAGAGTTTGAAGGGAAAAATTCATTACTTGAGGAAAAAACTGAAAAAGATAGAAGACAAACTCTAAAGATCCAAAAAAAATGCTTCGGAGGTGATGATTGAAGTCACTCGCCTCCGCAAATTATACATGAAGGATTTCGTAAGCTTCAGCATTAAGAAGAATAATTTTGAGAAGGAGTTAGCAGAGTTTAAGAAAAGCATCAGTGATAAGTCTTGGACGTTGATCGTGAAGATCAGCTCTCTCGAAGTTGAACTTGATTCGGCGAAAGAGACAATCCAATTGTTGGAGGAGAGTTCATCATGGTCTTCTAATAAGTCGAGACACGATTGGGACTGGTCAAAAATACTTTTTGAGCTCCAGAGGCAGCTTCATGATGTCGAAGCTTGGCACGATAAGTGTAGGACTGATTATAAGGAGAAAACGAGTAGGCTTAAAAGTGAGCTCAAATCAGTGAACGAAGAGGTAACTCATCTTCGAGGGCAATTACATGATAATTAGCAGCCCGGTGCTGATAAAGAGTCGGAGTGGGTTATTTTTCTGAGGGAATCCTTCTGCGGTCTTTCATTTGCATACGAGAAGGATAAGGCCAAACTCCAATAGTTGAAGATCCAGATGGTATACGAGCGTCAAGCTATGAAGGATGCGGAGGCTGAGTTGGCGGTTCTGAGGAGGTAGTTAAGAGACTTCGAAGATAATTATCGACGAGTCGATAGGATGTATGTGGAGAGTTTGCTAAGGAGGAAAGAACTTGAGGAAGAGATAGTTAGTTTAAAGAAATCTTTGATGATGATCAGCAGCCCAAAGTCTGAGGGATCAGATCCTTCTCAGAGCTTTGGTCTTTTTCTCCTTGCTTTTGTAATTGGTCTTATAGACCTTCATTTTGTAATAATTCTAACTTTAATGAAAAAAATATCTTCTTTAATTATTTTTCTATTTCATTTCTTCGCTTTTCTCCTTCGTTTTGTTTTTTGTTGGAATAATCATCGAAAAGTAGCTTTTCTCCTATCTTTTCATGATCGAAGATCTTTATTTGTATTCGAACGATGTTAGGATGATGTTGTCTTTTTATTTCCAGCTTAGTTGGTTTTTCTTGGTCCTTTTGTCAAGACAAAGTTCTTACTTATTCTTGATGAGGTTAACTTTTGCTTTTGCCATGATGAGATTTTTCTCCTATCTCAGGCAATCGGAGGTCTTTGATTTGCTCATATTAGGATGAGGTTCTTCTTCTGTTAATAGGGCTGCAGTGGCATGGTTGGACCGTTGATAGGTCTTCTCCTTTTCTCCTATTTTTAATAACTGAAGATCTTTGGTTTGCTCATGTTAGAGCGAGGTCTTCCTCTTGTCCCTAACATGGCAGTAGGGGCATAAATGGGCTGTTGAATGGGCCTCTCCCCTCATCCCATCTTAAATTAATGAGGTCTTCAATTTTGCTCAAGTTAGGATGAGGTTGTCCTCTTGTTCCTAACAAGGCTGTAGGAACATAAATGGGCCATTGAATGGGCCTCTCCCCTCATCCCATTTTAAATTAACGAGGCCTTTGATTTTGCTCAAGTTAGGATGAGGTTCTCCTCCTATTCCTAACAAGACTGTAGGGGTACAAATGTGCCATTGAATGAGCCTCTCCCCTCATCCCATCTTAAATTAATGAGGCCTTCGACTTTACTCAAGTTAGGACGAGGTTCTCTTTCTGTTCCTAACAAGGCTGTAGGGACACAAATGGACCGTTGAATGGACCTCTCTTCTCATTCCATCTTAAATTAACGAGACCTTCAACTTTGCTCAAGTTAGGATGAGGTTCTCCTTCTGTTTCTAATAAGACTGTAGGGACATAAATGAGCCATTGAATGGGCCTCTTCCCTCATCCCGTCTTAAATTAACGAGGCCTTCGACTTTGCTCAAGTTAGGACGAGGTTCTCCTCCTGTTCCTAACAAGACTGTAGAGACACAAATAGGCCATTGAATAGGCCTCTCCTCTCATCCCATCTTAAATTAACGAGACCTTCGACTTTGCTCAAGTTAGGATGAGGTTTTTCTCCTATTCCTAACAAGATTGTAAGAGCACAAATGGGCCGCTGAATGGGCCTCTCCCTCCATCCCATCTTAAATTAATGAGGCCTTGAACTTGCTCATGTTAGAACGAGGTTCTCCTCTTATCCCTAACATGGCAATGGAACATAAATGGACCGTTGAATGGGCCTCTCCTCTCCTCCTATCTTAAATAATCGAAGATCTTCGACTTGCTCATGTTAGGATAAGGTTCTCCTCCTGTCTCTATCATGATAATAGGAGCACAAATAGACCATTGAATGAGCCTCTTCCCTTCTTCTATCTTAAATAATCAGAGATCTTTGACTTGCTCATATTAGGACGAGGCTCTTCTCATGTCCCTATCATAGCAATAGGGGTACAAATGGATCGTTGAATGGGCCTCTCCCCTCCTCCTATCTTAAATAATCGGAGGTCTTTGACTTGCTCATGTTAGGATGAGGTTCTCCTCTTATTCCTAACATGGCCACTTTTGATTACTTATTTCCTATCATCACATAGTTTTTGCACCAAGAAACAATAATGTTGAAATGGAGGAGTTTTATTGAAGAAAAATTACTGATAGTACATTCTCAAATTTTTTGAATTCCAAGATCGTGGGAGTGTTGTTTCTCCGAGCTCCTTCAGATGATAAATTTTAGGTCGGATGACCTCCTCTACTTCATATGGGCCTTCTCAATTTGGAGCAAGCTTTTCTTGATTCCGAGGTTGTGAAATAGCTGCTCGTCGAAGTACTAAGTCCCCTACTTTGAATATTCTGCCTTTGCCTTTTGAGTTATAGTAGCGAGCTACTTTTTTCTTGTAGGCTGCCTTCCAAACTTGAGCTTTTTCCTATTTTTCTTCCACCAAGTCGAGGTTTGCCCTTAGGTCCTATGAATTATGCTGCTCATTGAATGCTATGACTCGTGCTGCTAGAAATTTAAGTTCTATCGAGATGACAGCTTCAATTTCGAAGGCCAAAGCGAATGGAGTTTTTCCTATTGGCAATCTTTGGATAGTTCGATAAGCCCAAAGCACATGATAGAGTTTATCTATCTAAGTTCCTTTTGCTCTCTCAAGCCTTGCTTTGATACCTTACAACAGGGTTCTGTTAGTTACTTTGGCCTCTTTGTTTGCCTGTGGGTGAGCCACTGATGTAAAATAGTGGAAGATATTCAAGTCTTCATAGAATTCAACAAATCTTGCTCCAGGAAATTATCATCCATTATCTGTTATGAGGGTCTGAGGTAGGTCAAATTTACAAACAATCGACTTTCAGATGAAGTCCTGCACTTTCACTTCAGTTATTTTTGCCAGAGGTTCCGCTTTAACCCACTTTGTGAAATAGTCTATTTCCACCAAGAGAAACTTTCGTTGTCCGGACATCATTGAAAAAGGTCCGAGTATATTCATTCTCCATTGTGCAAATGGTCATGGGGCGCTCAGGGGTGTAAGTTCGAAGGCTGGCTGTCTTTGGATGTTTGCATTTCTTTGATAGCGGTCATATTTTTTGATATATTTTATAGAATCATGGTACAAGATCGATCAATAGTAATCCTATCGAAATAGTCTTTATGATAAAGATCTGACCCCTACATGACTTTCACAGATTCCCTCATGTACTTCCTATAATGCAAAATCAGCTTCTAAAGGTCGGAGACATCTCAAGAACGGTAAAGAATACGATCTTTTATACAGCTTGCCTTCATACAGAATATACTGGAAGGCTTGGTTTTTGAGTTTTCAAGCTTCTTTCGGATTATAAGGAAGAACTCCATCTTTAAGATAGGTAACCAGTGGATCAATCCAATATGGCTCATGGTCGATCTACATTACAGATTGCGGTTCCTCTAAATTTGGGCATTTCAGAACTTCAAAGAATACTTCCTTAGGCAGTTCAATCGAGGATAAAGTAGCCAGTCTAGAGAGAAGATCGGCTCTGGTATTTTCTGCCCTTGGAATCTATTGGATGTTAAAACTATTGAAGGTCAGAATTAAGTTCTTCATTTTCTCAAGATATTTCATTATGCTTTCCTTCCATGCTTTATAACCACTGCTAATCTGTCCAACCACCAGTTGAAAATTACTGTAGACTTGGAGCCGATCTGCTTCTAACTCTTTAGCTATCCTTAACCCAGCGATCAATGCTTCATATTCGATCTCATTATTAGTTGTAAGAAATTCAAAGCACAGCATATATTCGACGATGATCTCCTCTGGGTTAACCAAGATCAGCCCTGCGCTTGTACCAGAAGCATTGGATGAGCCATCCACATATAGAGCCCAAAAATCTTCAGAGAGATCAGCTCTTTCTTCAGAGGAGCTCGACTGTAATCATGAAATGCCAGTTTCATTTTGTTCAAGCTCGGCTTCATCTAGAATTATGCATTCCACTACAAAATCTACCAATATTTGGGCTTTGACTGATGGCTGAGGTTGGTAGTTAATGTCGAATTTGGTGAGCTCAATTTTTTATTTTGCTATTCTCCTAGAGGCATCTGTTCGATGGAGAACTATCTTGATTGATTGATCAGTAAGAAGGGTTATGGTGGGCCCCTAGAAATAAGGTCAGAATCTCTGGGCTACAATCAATAGAGCATAAGTTAGTTTTTCTAACTTGGTATATCTGATCTCGGCATCTCTTAGGATCCAGCTTATATAGTAGATCGACCACTGTACTTTCATTTCTTCTTTAACTAAGATTGCTGCTAGAGCTGCTAGGAAGACCATTAGGTATAGAAACAGTTCTTCTCTAGGTTTGGGCTTGGCTAATAGGAAAGGTGAGTAAAGGTAGTCCTTGAGCTCTTTAAAGGCTTGCTGGCATTCGGTGGTCCAGTAGAAGTCCTTTGGTTGCTTGAGAACTTGAAAAAAGAGCATGCATCGCTTGACCAACCTTGAGACGAAGCAGTTCAGGGCTGCTATCTTTTCAGTTAGGCGCTGAACTTTTTTGATGGATTTAGGAGCCGTCATCTCTTGAATGGCTCGAATCTTCTTCAGATTTGCTTTAATCCTGTGCCTTGACACCATGAACCCTAAGAATTTTTCTAAAGTCATACCTAAGGCACATTTGGTTGGGTTCAACTTCATTTTGTATTTTCAAAAGGCATCAAAGGTTTTCTCAAGATCAACAATATGATTTATTGATGTTCGACTCTTGACAAGCATGTCATCTATATACACTTCTATATTGCGGTCGATTTACTCCTTGAAGATCTTATTGACCAGGCGCTGGGATGCTGCTTATGTATTTTTGAGTCCAAAAGGCATAATTCTATAATAGTAAAGACCATGATCAGTAATAAAAATAGTTTTCTCCTTATCCTTTAGCGCCATCCAGATTTGATTATAGTCGGAGAATGCATCCATGAAAGTGAAGAGCTCGTGGTTCGAAGTTGCATCCACCAGCTGATCAATTTTGGATAGAGGATAGCTGTCTTTTGGGCAGGCTTTGTTCAGTTTTTTGAAATCTATGCACATTCTTCATTTACTGTTTGCTTTTTTGACGAGTACGATGTTGGAGATCCAGTTTGGATAGCTGATTTTTCAGATAAATCCAGTCTTAAGGAGCTTGTCAACTTCTTCTGCAATTGCCTTCTATCTCTCTAGGGCATGGCTCCGCATCTTTTCTTTCATTGGCCGATGTTTTAGATCAATAGTCAAACAATGCTCCATAACTTCCGTATCGATTCCCTGCATGTCTGTAGGGACCCAGGCAAAAACATCTATATTTCTTCGAAGAAATTCGATGAGCTGCTCTTGTATCCCATCAATTAGATTGGAATCAATCTATATTATGTGCTCCACATTCCCATCATTCAGAGAGACTGAGATAAGATCTTCCATCGGTTCTCCCATTTCTTTCGTGAGGTCATCTCGGACATCTAATCCATCGACAGGACAAGGGTCAGACTGCTCTTCCTTTTGTAGGATAATTGAGTAGCAGTGCCTTGCCAGAGCTTGATCTTTCCTGATTTTTTCGATCCCGTAACTTATCAAAAACTTCATCTTCAAATAATAAGTTGATACCACCATCCAAAGTGCATTTAGACTAGGTCGGTCGAGAATTGTATTGTAAGCAGAGGGAGCCTTTACTATCAAAAAATTCACCTACACTCTGAATTATCTTGGATATTATCCTACAGCCACAGCTAAAGTTATTACACCTTCAATTGGTACTGCAGCACCAATGAAGCCTACTAGTGGAGAGTTTATTGGTCCAAGCCGACTATTAGATATTGACATTTTGGAGAAAGTATCATAAAACAAAACGTCACTCAAAGTTCCATTATCAACTAAGACACGATGTACATCATAGTCTACATATTTAAAGAGATTACAACCGCATTATTATATAAAAATTGTACTCTCCGTGCATCACCTCAGTAAAGATTATGGATTGTTCAGTCCTCCATCTCTTCACTAATCCTTCAGATCTGCTGGCCTCTTCTTGCGAAAGTCCTCCAGAGATAGTGTTGATGATACCAAGAGGTGGCTGATCTTCTTGTTGTTCCTTCCTCCTTGGTAGTTCTAGCTATGACAGTACCCTCAATCGATCTTCTCTTGCTTTAGATCGGCGTCTGAGGAATCGACCCAGCCAACCTCTCGTGATGAGCTCCTCGATCTTGTCATGGAGCTGAATGCATTCTTTAGTATCGTGACCGTGGTCACGATGGTAGAGATAGTACTTGTTAGGATTGTGCTTGCTAGGATGAGTGTGCATCCTTTCAGGCCTCGATATTTGCTCCTTAATCTCCATCAATATTTGCATTTTTTGAGCATTGAAGGGGGTGTAGTTATGAAATCTTCTGGGGAAAGAACTTCTTCATGCCCTTCTGTCGGAGCTTCTTTGACGACGAGCTCGAGGAGGAGCTCGGACTTGCTTACGCTCAGGGGGAGTCTGTGAGCATAGTCAAACTTCATTCGATCCTTCATTGCTACGGGCTTATTAGACTCACCCGCCTGTCACTCTTCTGTAGCTTTCTCATCCTTCAACTTGAAGGCTTCTTTCGCTCGGACATATCCTTCAGCCCGAGCTAGCAGATTAGCAAAGTCCTTAAGATACTTCTTCTTTAGGAAGAACAACAAATCATTCTTCTAAAGACCATCCTTTAGCGTGGCCATTGCAATAGACTGATCCAGATTCTAGACTTTCAGTGTAGCAGCATTGAAGCAATTGACATAAGCCCAGATGGACTCCCCTTCCTCCTACTTGATGTTGATGAGGGAGTTTGAACATCTTTAGGGATACCGACTACTAACAAAATGAGACACAAACTAATGACTCATCTGATCAAAGAAAAAGATTGTACCTAGCTTTAATGCTGAGTACCAGTTTCTTGCTGCTCCCTTCAAGATAGACAAAAAAGTTTGACATAAGATGGCGTCTAGTGCGCCATAGAGCAACATCATGGTTTGGAAGGCCTCCAAGTGATCGACCGAATCAGAGATTCCGTCGTAGCTTTCAAATTGAGGAAGCTTGAAGTTCGACGGAATGAGCTCTTGCATAATTTAGAGAGAGAAAGGGGGATCGGTGCAGACATCATCATGGTGAGCTGGGGCGACGTGGCGGAGTTTCTCAATTTATTGGTCCATCTCTTATAGTTTTTGATTGAGGGCATCATCTCGATCGTAGATCTTGGAAGGCTTCTGACTGTAGATAGAAAAGATCTCTTCCGAAGAAGAATCATGATCTGAACAAGGATCCTCCGCTCTTTATTTTTTCTTCTTAGGGGCAATGGGTAAGCTAGCCCAAGTGTGCCTCCTTGGGACCAGTTCTTGACATCCTGATGGCGGATTTTTTGGTGGAACTATCGTTGGGAGTTGCTGCATGACCTGCACCATTTTGGTGAGGCCCTAAACCTACTGTATCTGTAGGTTAAACTTCTTTGGATCTACTGTGGCCGCCAGTGAAGGAGGTTGAAGCATCGACATTGGAGTGAGAATGGATGGATCTGGCTCAGATCTGACGATAGAAGTGGTAGATCTTCGGTAGTCGCCTTCTTTGGAGGCATTTCTTGGGATTGAGGGAGAGGATAAAGATGAACCTTGAAGAAGAAGATCCACAGGATCGACTGAGCACTCCTTTAAGAATAAGGATTTATAAATTATCCTTTCTCTAGCGCCAATCCTATTGGTGCAGAATCTGGTTGACACTAGATCGAGCCAGAGTTGAGAAAGAAGAGGTCGCCGCCAGTAACCTGCAAAACAAAGTTTCATCTGAAGTCGGTGGTGGTGGCTCCGGCAGGATCCTCCAACGATCAAGTCAGCTCTTCTGACCAATAGAAATGGAGTGTTCAGAAAAGAATTCAGCAAAATTTTGGGAAGGAGAAGAGAGCTTACAGAAAATGTATCTGGAGGGTTCCTTTTATATACGGAGCCTATAACAAATTTGAAAGTGATAGCTGTAATCGTCAGATAGTGGGCCGCTCGGAGCTACGTAAAGTTTGTTATGGAGAGTAGTGTCCGTTGTCGTGACGTGCCCGTTCATTGGGATTTAATAGTCGAAGTTCGGAGGAAGCAGACATTGGTTGGTGAAGAGCTTTGACATATATCAATTTTAGAGAAGTTCGGACTCCTTTAAGTTGTTTATAAGTGAGTTGATTCATACCATGTAGAGAGCTGTAGATTAAAAGGAATTTGACTGAAAAAAATCACCTAGAGGGAATACGACTAGAGGAGATCATCCAGGAGGAATGCTAGTTGAAATCTAGAAGTAATCCACTGGAGGAATCCGGATGGAGTTCGACTGATGGAGAGTTTGGAAGAAATCCGACTGATGGAGAAGTTTGACTGAAAGAGAAGTCTGGGAGGAGTTCGACTAATGGAGAAGTTCGGAAGGAGTCCGACTGATGGAGAAGTCCGGCTGCAGGAGAAGTTCGGAAGGAGTTCGACTGATGGAGAAGTCCGGAAGAAGTCCAATTGATGGAGAAGTTCGACTGAAGGAGTCCAGAAGAAGTTCGATTGATGGAGAAGTCCGGAAGAAGTTAGACTGATGGAGAAGTTCGAAAAGAGTCCAACTGATGGAGAAGTGGCGATTGAAGCTCTTCTGCAATTACAAATTATACTTGGTTGAACATTAGACCGAACTTCGATGGGAGCAAAATTTACTTCCAATATTACTATTTATATTTACAATAAAATTTAAACAAAGAATTACTATTGTAATCCTTAACCAATGATAAACATGTATGACAATCATTCCTATATCCCTATATATGTTTTTATCGTGGAAGACTAGTTATAACTGGTCATTTACATAATTTTCATAGTCAAAGAGGGGTACTTATTCAGGTCATAATTAGAATTAATTGGAAAAAACCACCGAATTTTAATTAGGATGGTTCTTTCTCTTGCTATCTAAGTATCTGGTTCTGCAAGCACTAGACTCGGTATGCTAGGCCAAAAAAAAAAAGAATTGGAGAAAAAGAGTGACAAAATATATAGATAAGGAAGTTATGGATGGTTCTCCTTGTATTCCCATCAAAGGAGGTAAAGTAACAAAAGTGTGGTGTGAATGAGACTAGAAAAATTAAAGGTACAGGTCACTCCGGCAAAGCATTCACACATGGATCTGTGGAAGGGAAACAAGGACGACCAAGTCTTCCAAAGTTGCTCAGCCTCAGGACTACGGATCTGGATACCAACGATCGCACATCATGATTAATATAAAAGGAATAGGATGGTGAAAGCCACAACACAGGCAGACGTGACTTTGGTTTGGGGGCGGTTGGTTCATATCGGAGGGGATGTATTAGATAAAAGACACTGAAAGGAGGTTGCTACTTATCCCTCGAACCACATATCATTGAGTTTTTAGGAATAGTCAATGAGAAAATTGACATTGTGACTTCAAATTAGCATATTGGCACTAAGAAAAACAGTCTTTACTCCCTTTCCAGGAAAATTCTCGGCAACATGTTGGAGCAATCAGAGACGAGGACGGGGGGAGAAAAGAGGGGACATGGTTTTTAAATCTTAATACATCGTATCCTGCAAGTTGCCAGGACCGTGATGAATGAAGATCTTGGTTTATCTTGATAATAAAATAAATAAAAAAATTTGAAGGAAATCGAGACGTTCTGAGATTTAGACCAATAATTTTTAGGCCCAGATGCAGAATCATGATAAATATGTTAAGCCAAACTAAAATTATATTTAGGCATTACTTTTGAGCTTTATCAGTTAATACTTTATTTAAAAAGTTAAAATGATGATTGAAAAATATTGATCAATTTGAATATACATATTGGCCAATATCTTGGATTTGATGATTGATATGGACTGAAATTGTAGGGGTTAAATTATATATAGAGCATGTTATAGGGTGCTCGTTTTTTATATGGACTGAACTCTTGATTGAAATCTCAATGAAAACCTTGGCACGGGATCTAAGATGTTTTCATTTCATGTACGTTGCAACTTCAAGATATTAAATTGAAATAGATTTATTTCTTTAAATAGATCTATGGAAAAGTTGCAAAGATATCCATCCAAGTTTGGGCTTGTTGCTGTAAATCTCCAAGCTGCTGCGGACAAGGTTGGTCTCCAACCGATTAGTGTTTGGCAGCATTCCAAGGACTAGCTCTCCTTAAAAAAGCCGAAAAGAAAGTTTGTACTCATCGGATATTCTTCGACAGGGAATCATCAGATACTTAAGTTAGCCGGATTTTGAGAATAGTGGAAAAAAAATTAGAGAGAGTATGTGCGCTCTTGTTTCCTTAGAGAAGAATTTATCAGAGGATCCCCATGCTCTCCTTTATATAGAGGGGAGTAGCCATGCATTATCTTGAAATTTGATAATGAAAGCAGAGAATCCATGTCCACTAATCTAAGGATCATAGGTTATTGGTTATAGATGTTATTTGTGGCCACTAGATACATGGTTTTAGCTCATGTGCCCAAGATTGAAGGGAATCACCTGAGATTCTAGGATATTTCATTAGGTCAGTCTTTCCTTTTTAATGGTCTGATGATTCAGAGTTTATTTTGTGTCGTCAGTACGAGTCCAAACCTAGGGTCGATGTGCATCTGAGTTCGGGGTCGGATTATAGCCGATGTTGGGGAATCATCTTCGTGGGACAAACTGGTCATTTAGTCTTTCATTTCCAACATCTGAAGAGGTCCTTTGGTATTAATGTAGCTTTCATATGAGTTGTTGGTCATAGGCCAGAGGTGAGTGCTTGGCCTTTATTCGAGGTAGGGGAGGTCAAGGTCAGATGGTTGATTCCTCTGATAATACTTGCCCTCCACTTTTAAGGCCGAAGTGATCTCATCACTTCAAATTGAGAAAGTAGTTGGCTTATATATGCAACCTGAGACCTCGGCTCTTGAAACGATCTCTAGGTCAGAGTATTTAATTTGCATTATATATTTAGTGGAGAGAATTTTGAAGCTTCATTAATATGCCACCTCACAAATCTTGCCGCAATAATGAGGCGCGGGCAATCCAAAGCATCGCATAGTAATGATTTGAAACAAGGATCTCAACAGTTATTTTCAGATCCATCATGACTCACCATGTGTCGATCATCGATAGGCTCCAAGTTGCCCCTCATGGATCTGCCTATATGGCATGATCAGGAGACTAGCACGGCAGAGAGTCGTGTCATCTGGCATCTTTGATGCTTACCATGTGGAGGAATCTAATGTTGTGTTGTTCGGATCCGAGCCATGATGGATAGTATAAGTAGGCTCTCTCCATTTTTTCTTCTATTTCTCAGTCGAACCTCCGCTATCTTGCTGTTGCTACTGCCGGAAGGGTGCCTGCCATCACCTGCACCGCCATCTCCTCTAGCTCCATTGACTTTTTCTACCTTCAAAGCTCCTTTCCTGATTGGTCATCCTTCGTTTTCTTTTATCTTTTCTCTTTGTTTTTTGTCTTCCATTTCATCTAGTTTTTCTTTCTGCATCTATTCCACTTGTTAGTTCTTTTCAAAACCTTTTTCTTCATAGCTCCTAACGGCAACTAGGCCAGGGGTGAAACTCATTAGGGTGGCTAAAGTCCTCAATCACCTCCTCCTTGGGTCAGGTTCGAGGGGAATCCTCGGACCACTATGAGGCAGGCTTCTTGTCTATACATCGACCTCTAGATCTCCAGGGCTTAGGTAGTCCCGTGCATGGGTTCGAAGATTTCTGGGTCTGGACAATGAGGAGTCCAGTATTACTGAGTTTGACCTGAGAAGATTCTGGATGTAGTACTCCATCTCCTCTACTTTCCATTTGGAGATTCCTGGTTAGGAAGATTGGGTCACTAGAGCTCCAGAGGAGCAAATCGCTATCTATGAGGAGTCCGTCCAAGCCAACCTTTGCCATCTGCTTCACCCCTTCATCAACAACATTTTGGACTTATACAGGGTCCTTTCTACTCAAATCATCTCAAACTCAATTTAGGTGATCATTATCCTCATCATCCTTTACGATCTTCTTGAGATTGCATTGAGGTGCTTACTCTTCAAAGTGATGTTTACTTTGAATAGACATCTCCATGAGAAGGGGTGGTAGTACTTTTCTTCTCGGGGGGCTGTAAGTTCATCAAAGGGCTACATTTCTCAGTCCATGGCTGGAAAAGCCCTTTTTTTATTTCCTCAGATTCACCATAGGGTTTTAATTGGATCTGAGGTGATCCTTAGCTTTTGTTGAATAAGAACAAGGTAGTTCTTCTCGAGAATGATAAGGACTACCATTTCCTGCTCGATGTCAAGGTGCCATAGTTATGGGAGTTGGTGACCAAGCAGGCATTGTGTGATGCTGGCATAAGTCTGACATTGCCTCAGGGTATAGTTGTTTTTCTTTGACTTAGTATTTTATTATGTATTTTGTCATCAATTTTCATACTAATGTTCTCTATTTGGTTTTGCAATGATGAGGCCGATACTGGAGTCCATCAAGTTGGTCTTGAAGAAGAGGTCGGGCTCCTCTTGGGGGAGCCTTTATCGAGAAAGCAGAAGAAGTCGAAGTCAATGACTTCCTAGTTCCCATGTTATCATTGGGAACCTCAAGCATGGAACTAGTCGAGATCGATGATGAGCATGAGGTCGTTGCTCCCGTGCCTTTGAGGTCGGCACATTTGACCTCTCTTGAGCCAAGTTGAGGTCTAAGCCAGCGCCACCTTTTAGATGGACCCCAATTTGTTGTCTAGAGAAAGCAACCCAAGAAGGCAAATTGAGTTCTTATAAAAATTTGACCAATTTTAACTCTAATAAATAATGCACTTCAATTTAAGCTATCTTAACTAAATAATTGCAATGTGATCAAAATGTGTAGCAACAAAAGCAAATGATCAATAAAACTATGCAATAATTAATCTAGTGAAAGGTAAGAACTAAAAGCAAGTAGAGCAAGAAAGTGAAGAATACAAACAAGAACACATAAAATTTTTAAAATGGCTCGATCCAACCTGTACCTATATCCACTCTTCAAGATTTTTTAAAAATTTTTACTATAATCCATCCTTGTTTACAGTATATTTATTTTTTTGGGCTCATAAATAAATTCAGTTGATTTTTAATAGGAGCACCAACTAAAATCTTACATTGTTAGTTTTTCGAACTCACTAACAATCCAATTAGTTTTTCGGGCCAACCAACCAAAATCTTTACAATGTCAAATTATAGTCTTGGACTGGCTTAAATCCTATGTTTCTTTTCTACAAAAAAACTTATAAAGAAAAAAATACAAGATAAAGATTTTAGTTCAAAATAAAAAATAAAATAGTGAACTCTTTTGTGCTTGAAGAAGGGGATGATGGATGGCTCTTATGAAGCTTGCTTACTCTTCTTTTAATATTGAGAGGATACTTGAGAATTTGTAGAAGATGGCTCTTGCAAGCTCTCAGAAGTTTAGCTCTAAAAACCTCTTTTTTCCTTTCCTTATAGATGTGCAATGTGGCTCTCTCTAATTTCAAAAGATCTCTCTTTAAGCTTTCATTTTTTTAATCTCTTGATTGCAATTTAATTTTCTAACCTTAAATATGCTTGTAGATGGTTAGAGAATAAGTTCTAGCCATTAAAAGCTCTAAAATGGCCATTTGAGTTGAGAAATAGCTATTGAACAATGGTTAGAAAACTAGCCATTGAAGTAGTCCCAATGGTGGAGTCGACTCGATTTCTTCAGGAGTTGACTCGAACCTTCCTCTAGTCGACTCAAATGTTTGCGGAGTCAACTCAGTCTCAGGGTCACAAAATTTTGCTCTTTAGAATTTTTGGTCTTTTGAGACAAAGTTGGCTCGGATTATTCTCGAGTTGACTCGGCCTTATGCCAGTGATCCTCCAACATGCTAGAGTCGACTCCAAACTTCTTGGGGTTGACTCTAATTCACCTAAAACTTGATATTTTTCATTTTAAGCCTTCTTTTAGTGAATAGGTCGGCTCCTTTGCTCTGGGGTCGACTCCACTAAGTCTTGAACTCAAAAATTTCTTCTTTAAAGACCTAGACTTAGTGAATTTGAGATCTTTTCCAAAGAATATGTCTTCATTTTTAGCACCTAGAAAGATCTATATACATTCTTGAAACATGTAATTAGATACATAATATACTCAAAATTTGACAATCATCAAAATCAATCACGAGATCAACACAACTCCACCTTATCCAGTTTCCATGCCAATCTCCCTAGTTGTAGTGGCAAGATCCGAGGTGGGCCCCTCCTCATTTGGAACCAAGGAGGGGTTCATCACTTTGGTGATGAGAGTCTAGAGTAGCAACTCCACTCTCCAAGATTATCAGCTCACCTGAGAGTTGATGAAGATGATATTGCTTCCATCTAATCGATCGGATCGAAAATCTCATCCCCTAGATGAGGTAGTGGGCTCCAACTTTGCTAGTCTCCTTGGGGTAAGGTACTCCTCTTTGAGGTCCTTGCTGAGGACTATGATGTCGTGGGGTAAGGATCTCCTCTTTGATTTATTCTTCTTGTTTAAAGTTGAAGTTTTTGACTTGACACATTTTCCTTTTGCAATTGGCCCATGACATCATTATCCCCAGCAAGGACCTCATCGATTTAATTGAGTGAAGCTCTCATTGGATGAAAAGCTTCAGGCCTTCGAGGCTCAGGCAAAGGCCACTGAAGAGCTAAAGGCAACAGAGGTGGAGGCATCCCAGGCCAAGTCCAAGCTCCTATCTGTTCGGGAGAAGATTGAGACCCTCGATGGTCTTGTCGTTATGGAGTGGGGTGCAGTCAAGGTGCATCACCTGAAGGTGGCTGAACTGGAGGAAGCACTCGAGCTCAATGAGGTAGTGCTCAAGGCTACTGAGGAGAAGGTGAAGGCAGTCGAAGCTCAAGCTATCGAGGAGAAATTAAAGTAGTTGTTGAAGCCAAGGCTTGGGCCATAGAGTAGTTCAAAGCCTCCAACAATTTTGTAGCCAAAGTCATTGAGGGCCTTGTGGTGGCCTAGGGCTTTGGGTTCAATGCTTGCAAGATGCAGGTTGCTTGGCTCTTCCATGGAGTCAACACGAGCCATCTCAACCTTGAGCCCAACGATGATGTAGCCAATGAGGAGGAGGACTGGGATATGCCATAGTCTACCATCTAGCTTGAGGTTGCCCTAGTTGCCAAAGTTGCATCTGAGCTCACCGCTAAAGAGGCTCCTTAGTTTAGTTTTATGCTTTTTTGATCTCTTGTAATAATTTTTTTTTTATCAATAAAATGAACTTTCCTCTTCGTTTTATGATGTGTTTATTCCAATGCATTTATTGTTTATTTTCTTAAGTCTTGAGGTCATGGTACAGATAATCTGACCTAAAACATGCCAGCTTGGACTTGCATCTGAGGTGGATCCAATGTAGAGGTCATTGGTCTGGACAAGTATCGAAGCTGATCACTTCAGTTCTATGTCCGATGTCAATTTGGAGAGTCCATTGGTCTAGACATGCACCAAATATTAACGATGTGATGTTTGTCAGTTCGAACTCACATATGAGATTTGATGTAGAGTGCATTAGTTTGGACACACATCCAAAGTTAATCCGACATCCCATCAAAGTTGATACTTGGTGAAATTTGATGGGAATTGTGGTCAGTTGTCTTGGCCAGGTCCATTACCTATAGCAAAGTTTATGAGGTTGGGATGTTCCAACCCTAGGTTTGTGTAGGTCTGACTTGGGTTGGGATATCTCCTTATGATTGGCTTATTACCAAGAGCTTTTTTGGAGGTCTTGGCCTAAGATGGGACATCTTTGAGAGGTTGATTTTTTTTGACCTAGTCATTGGGGTCCAGATCAAAGCTCGAATATCCCAAGGTCGATTTATTTCGACCTCTGTACATTAAGGGCTAAGCCAAAGCTTAGGTATCTCTAAATCATTGGCACTTTTGAACATTTCTTTAGGTTCTTGGCTACGACCAAGGTATTCATGAGGGGTTGGTTTTGGTTGACCTTAGTTGATTTCTTCCTTAACTAGCTTTTATAAAAAACCTATATAGAGTATGAGGAAAACAAGAATTTTATTGATTAAGTAGTCAATACAAGACTTATTGATAGTATATTCTTAAGTTCTTAGGGTTCCAAGTCCGAAGAATGGAGGTGCCATCGAGGTCTTTGATTTTGTAGACTCTAGGTCGAATGACTTCAATGACCCGATAGGGATCATTGGCATTTTTGAACATTTCTTTAGGTTCTCAGCTACGACAAAGGTATTCATGAGGGGTTGGTTTTGGTTGACCTCAACTGATTTCTTCCTTAACTAGCTTTTATAAAGAACCTATATAGAGTATGAGGAAAATAAGAATTTTATTAAGTAGTCAATACAAGACTTATTGATAGTATATTCTTAAGTTCTTGGTGTTCCAAGTCCGAAGAATGGAGGTGCCATCAAGGTCTTTGATTCTATAGACTCCAAGTCGAATGACTTCAATGACCCGATAGGGCTCTTCCCAGTTTGGGGCCAGCTTGCCTTACTTTGTAGGCATAAATTCTTCGACTCTTTGAAAAACAAGATCCTTAAGTAGGAACATCTTCAACTTGACCCAAGCATTATAATAGCATGCCACTTGATATTGATATGAAGCCATCCTGGTCTAAGCTTGCTCTCTTATTTCTTCCAACAAGTCCAAACTTGTCTGGAGTTAGTGTGAATTATCTTGTTCACTAAAATGTTTCACTCTAGTCATCAGCATGCCAATCTCGACAGGAATGATAGCTTCCAATCCAAAGGCAAGGTTGAAGGTTTTTTCTCTAGTAGGTATCCAAGGTGTTGTTCTGTAGACCCATAGCATATTATAAAGCTCTTTGGTCAAAAGTTCTTTTGCTAGGTCGAGTCTCAACTTCAAATCTTGCAAAATGGTGTTGTTAGTCACTTCTGCTTCTCTATTGGACTTCACATGGCCAACCAAGGCGAGCTTGTGGCTGATGTGAAGCTCTACATAGAATTCTTTAAACTTCGAATTGTTGAACTATTCCCCATTATCGGTAATGGTAGCTCATGGCAGTCCAAATCGGTATATAATAAAATTTTCAAATGAAGTTTTGGACCTCCTTCTCGATGATTTGTGCCAATAGCTCAGCTTCGACTCACTTGATGAAGTAGTCAATCACCACAATTAGGAACTTTCTTTGCTAGATTGCCTATGGAAATGGTTTGAAGATATCAATTCCCCATAGAGCAAAAGGCCATGGGTAGTGATCGGTGTAAGCTGTGTTGCCAGCCTATGATGGATATTGGTATGCTTTTGACACTAGTTGCATTTCCTAATGAGGTTGGCCGCATCTTGCTATAGGATCGGCTAGTAATGTAAAACCATATATTGAATATAATTCAATGTAAACTGTTTACAATTTGAAAATATTTCAAATGATTAAATCAGAAATTAGTTTTGAGGTTTCATAAAATCCAAACTTATAAGCTTTGAACTTAATTGAGAATTAAGTAATTATTTAGGATCTAGGTTTGTGATTTAAAGATCCTAAGATAATTTCATAAAACATGGGTTAAAAGGATAATGGGTTAGCTTTGATCAGATCCATAACTAGGTTAAACCTAGGATTAGATTAAATATGGACTAAGTTAAAAAATTGATCAAACCTAATTAATAGTTAATTAGGATTAGGTCATTTCTTTAGATCAATTCAATAGTTGTAGTTGATCAAAGTCCATACATCTAACAAATGGATATTGATCGTGGCTCAAAGGTCGAGCCCAAGTCTTTAGTCAGATCAAATCAAAACTGATAAATTGATTGGTGTGTAAGATAAGTCTGGCACTCCTAGACTGATGATTTTTAATTGGCAGCCCGCTTACCTTGCTATTTTTGATGGTGTCTAAGGCAAGCCTTGGCAGACCCTCCTACCGATCTTACTTATCTGGCCAATATGGTTAATCAAGTCATGATTAGGTTGTTCATTAATTCATGCTAACCCATGTCACATAGAAAATCAGTGAGATTGATTTTAATAAGCAAAACTGATCTAGGTGCCCATGGATCGATATTGATTCTAGCTCTTGTCAAAAACTTGAGAAGTCAGTGGGAGAATTTGATTTGGTGAAGTCAATGGGAGCAAATTGATCCATATCCTTTCTATTCTTAAATTATTAATTATTTAAATCTTCTAAAATTATTAGATCCTTAAAATGATAAAGTTATGGAGATAACTGAGTCATAGCCTCCCATTAAGTTGGATGATAATGGGTCCATTAACTCAATAATCATTGGAGGCCCCAAGGCTTGGTGCTTATTGACTAATGAAATTATCATTCATAATATGATAACTTAGAAGTATCTCTCTAATGATGGTTAGGTTGGCCAACCAAAATTGGGTTTAATCATTCATTGATTAGATGCACCAAATATGGTTATGTTAATGGTTGGACCTAATCAGATCCTTACAGTGAAGGCCAAAGCCTACCGATTAGATTTTTGGAGCAAAATTAAATTACTAAAAGTTATTTAGAGAAATAATTGGTTAATGAATCTATCCGTAGATGCACATGGGTTGGCCAACCAAAGTCAGGCTCATGGGTAGTCTATGTGGATTCTAGTACCTATTAGAAAATTAAAATAATTTTTTAAATTAAAGGTAGAGGCTACCAATTTGAATAAAATAGTGAAAGAATTTTAAGACTAAAGTCTAAGTCTCTAGGCTTAAAATAATTCATATACATTAGGTCTATGTTCTCTTTTCTCACTGAATAAGGCTAAATTCTAATTGCTCCAATCACTATTAGACAGTGATGACTTATGGGACCCAACTTTGATAATTAGTATCGAAAGTTAAATTTGATTCAGCAGTACGAATGGATTCGTATTGGGGTTTATAAGTCTAGTTAAAATAATTAGTCCAATATTGACCCAAAGCAGATGTAATGCTTCTTAGGGTCATAAGAAGAAGAATTATCTTGCTTTCCTTGACCATAATAGGTTGAACAAGAGAAAGAAGTAAGAGTTGCGTATCAAGGATGTTATATGATAATATTTTAAAATTTTTCTGTATGTAATTCTGCTATCTGGGTATGGGATACCAGTAGTCCTATGCAATTTATTGCAAGAATTTTAGGTAAGTGGAATGTTTGAAAATGGTAAGAAATACCTGAATGTTAGGGATGGAAGTCCTGTTCCAATCCTAGCTTTAGGAATTATCAAGCTTATTTTTAAAAGATATTATTTTGAGTGATTGTCACTATTATCCATCGTTTATGATAAATATATTCTCTATTGGCCTTTTAGTTAGAGATGGTTATCATTTATTCATAAAAGAAGATTGTTGTGATATTATTATGAATAATATTATAATAATACATAGATAATAAAGAAATATCATTTAACATTTATAAAGTCTGTTAAGTGTAATGTATACATTTAATAAACATCCAAGTTAGATTATGTCATGGATGTCTATCTTTGGCATTATAGACTTAGTCATCTTAATAAAAATAGGATAAATGGATTAGCTTGAGAGAAAAATTTTGACATCAATGATTGTAAATCATTGATAGTCTATGAGTTTTATCTTCTTGGAAAGATGACAAAGTCACCTTTTACTGAAAAAGATGAAGAAGCTAATAAAGTTCTAAGTCTCATACATAATGATATATGTGGACCTATGAACTCAAGTGCCAGAGAAAGATATCAATATTTCATTATAGATGACCTATCTGGGCATGGATGTGTCTAGCCTAAATCATTTGAAATATTCAAACGATTCAATAATAAAATAGAAAAAATAAACTAAAAATGGTATTGAAACTCTTCGATCAAATCAAAGAAATGAATACTTATCCAGTAAGTTTATGACATGTCTAGGAGAGAATAGAATTCTCTCTTAGTAGACTCCTTTTTGGAGCATAGTGTATCAAAAAAAAATTGAACTTTGTTAGACATGGTTCAATCTACGATAGGATTTGCTAATCTGCCTGATTTAGGATTGTGCTCTTATGACTACTTATTTTACTCTGAAAATATATACCAAGTAAATCTATTATAAAGACTCTATATGGGATATGGATCGAACGTAGATCTAGACTCTCATACCTTTAGATTTTGGGTTGATCGGGCTATGTCATAGGTTTGCACATAGATAAACTTGGATCTTGGTCCAATAGGTGTTTAAGAATGATTAATTCTACTATGCTGAAGAACATAAGATGTTCATCAACAATAGGGCATTCCTTTTGGAAAGAAGTTCCTTAGAAAAGGAATTAATGCTTATCAAGTTGAACTTGGAGAAGTTTGACTAGTAGAAAATAAACCAACACAATCTAGTAAATCTATAGAGTTAGATTTGATCAGATCAAATCTAAAGCCCATTAAAGTAGTATCTTTAAGGAGATCCAATAGAGTACCGCATTAGTCGGATAGATACTTCAGCATTTTGGTTTGGGATGGTGATCCTGTTGAGCTCAACGAGAACAATAAGGATCTAACCATCTATAGGGATGCAATGCAGTGATCTGACTTTGAGAAGTGGCTTGGAGCTACATAATCTAAATTGAAGTCCATGAAAATCAATAGTGTGTGGATACTAGTTGATTCATTTGAAAGGATAAAATCCATTGGGTGTGAATGGATTTTCATAAAGATTAAAGTAGCACAGATGGAAAGGTAAAGACGTGTAAAGCTCGTTTGGCTATTATCTCAATTTTGGAACATATGTTTTGAACATATGTCTTTATTATGAACAAAGATAAACCTTGCATTTGTAGTTGGGCAAAATATTCTATAGCATTATTTCTTGTATTATCTGTGGATGAAATTCTTTTAATCGGGAATGGCATTCCAGTATTGCAAGGAATAAAAATTTGATTGTCATCTAATTTCTCTATGTTCAAGACTAGATATGGTATACTCACTAAGGATAGTGAGTAGATACCAGTTTGATCCAAGTGTGAACCACTGGATAATTGTATAGACAATCCTTAAGTATTCGAGAAATACTAAGATCCGGTGACTCAAATATGGAGATACTGACTTAAAACTTGTAAATATTTTGATTTCAATCTTTAGTCAGATCAAATGATAGTAAGAGAGTATCGGGTTATACCCTAATTATATGAGCAATTTATTAGAAAGGTTCTAAGTAACATATTATAGCCTATTCAGTTAGTGATGTAGAGTACATCATGGCATATGATGCTACCATGTAAGCTATGTAGTTGCTGAGATTTATTAGCAGGTTAGGAGTGGCACCCTCCATTGATGGTCTAGTTCTATTATAGTACTAGAGCTATAGCTCAGGCTAAAGAACTAAAGGACCAGCATATTTTGCATCGCTATCATCTTTGATTTTAGATCAGGATGATGTCGATTTTTGCAAGATTGATAAAAAAGGAGAACTTGACTGATCCATTTGCTAAGACCTTAGAACTAAGAAGTTCTACAAACTTAAGTGGAAGATAGGATATTTGATATTATTCTGATTGGCTTTAGTCCAAGTGAAAGTTGTTGAAAAATATATTCTAAAGTCAATCATCTAAGTGGTAGATGATTGAAATTAGTATATGAATTATCTAATAATGATAGTTATTTGGCTGATTCATCATAAAAGTTCTATTTTTCTTAAATAAACTCCTAAATTATGATAAAGTCCTTAGAACCACAATCAATCGATAAACAAGAATTTATCAGATGGTTCTTAAACTATTCACGATCAAATAATAAGTTATTAATAAGGATGATAACTTATCGAGTGTAGGTTGCTGTATGCTATATGCATTGGTTATCCTCATAACTAAGTGGTGTAGAGACACTAGTATGGCATTCAGATGAGATGTAGGAGTACATCTATATTAAACATGATCAATATAGCACTCTACTATCAAGAGTAGCTAGCTAAAGCCAATGGATATAAGCGTTCCTCCGATCTGAGATCACCATGATGACTTGCAAGCAACTCATTATACTTTGGTACCGGACTGCTTGTATTTCTAATATAGGTTCGAAAGATTTTTGGGTGCAGTCAAGTACTTATGAAGTTGATGTGTAAGTCAAGATGGGATTGACTACTCCTGATTAGCTTTAGGAAGAGAATGTCTCATTGTATTTCAATTTAGCAAAATATAGGCCTAGGTAATCCTTGTGAGGAGTCATGAGATTTGCAAAATTTTAGAATATAATAGAGATAACTTGTATGAGTGTTGACAGCATACTCGAAGTCATCTTAAGCATTATTGATTATAGGGATGAATATACGGTAACCATGGGCCAGAGTTTTAAGAATATTACTTTGCATACATTCGGCCTATCCGGACGTCGAGAACCATTGCTAGATGGTTACTTCAACTGGTATAGAAATTGATTCCTATACTACTGACTTAGGTTTGAACTTATGGAATCATACATATTAGAGATTGTAACTAGATCAGATTGTTAATCAATGATTGAGAATCGTTCTAAGATCAAATATTCAATGCGATTGATGTTTGACCTAATGCAAGTGTTGCAGGAAGATCGATTAGCAATTGGATTGCTAATTAGGTTAATCTAATTAAGAAATTGGGTTGAGATTAATCCTAACTAAATTAGATTCAATTAAAATTGGTTTGGACTTAATTAGATTAAGTTTAATAGGTTTATTGGATAAGTCAATTGTAAGAAAAAAATAATTTCTGATTGGACTAGGATTTGAGTGCACCTAATTTCTAATTAAGTTAGGATTTAAATTAGATTTAAAGATGGTTTAAACCTAACTTAATTAAATTTTTAGTTGAACTAGGATCACCCATAATTAGGCTTGCACTAATCCTATTTTAATTAGATTAAAAATTGATTTAACCTGGTCAATACATGAGAATCCTAGTTAGACTAGGATTCCTTGTTTCTTCCTTTGCGCCATTATGGTGTTCCACACCCACATTTAATTCCAGATTTTTTACATAATTTTTTTCATGCCTAAGAGAAGTCTCCCACATCCCATATCTGATGAATTTGGAATTTTATTTGACTTGATCAAATATAGGAATTGGTTTTGAGTTTTTCTCTATTTGATAGTCTTATGAAACCAAAACACCTCTTCCCATCTTGCATCAATATTCCCCATGCCAACCTATTTTTTTGTCACCAATTTTTCCTTTGTTTTGTGCATGGAATTGAGGCATCTCACACCTAATTTTGTGCGAGGGGCATCCAATCTTGGATGCCCCATAGGATTTCTTACAATCCTCCTAAAAACTAGATTTTGATCTAGTCAAAGGAGGTTGTTAGGGGACACCTCCTTCTATTATTTTTTAGCATAAAAAATTCTGGTGATTCCATGGCAAAAAGGCAAAGAAAAAGAGGTGTTGGCATGGGGGTTATGGGCACCTACTTCTTTGGAGAAAAAGTCTTCATTAAGATATGAAAGGTTTATGTCTTGATGAAGACAAAGGTAAGAATGAAAGTCTTCTTTCATAGTTTTTCTTTCAAGGTTTATTTTCTCATTTTTTTTATGATTTTTATATGATAAAAGTCTAAGAGAAAGATAGGAAGAGAGCATAAGGATCTGTGCTCCAGGATGTTGGGGTAGGATGATCATTTTTGGATATGATCTGATCATGTTCTGATGAGAGAAGAAGAAGAGAAGAAGGTCTTCTCTTAGGGTTTCTTTGAGAACCCTTATCTTCCATATTTTTGTGAGATTTTTCTACAAGAAAAATTAGAGAGTGTAAGATTTGGAAACATGGGAAAAGTCTAGGAGAGAAGGTCTCCTCTTATCCTAGCATAGAGATGATTTCAGGACATCAATCGTTGATGTCCTGAAAGAGAAGATTTATCTTTTTTTAGGGCCTTCTCTCATATGTTTTATTTCTAATTTTAGGGAGGTCCAAGGATTGATTTTATTCTTTATTTTTTTTCTTATTCTTCATCTCTTGGAGTATCCAAGAGATCTGAAGAATAATTATTAGATTAACTATCAGAAGAGATCCACGAGAAGTTAGCACTTCAAGCGGATCTTCATTCGACGAACCTTCGATTTATGTTGTAGGCTTCTATAGAGGTCGGACATGTGTGCAGCTCTGAAAGCAATAACAAAATGCAACCATAGAGTTCTCGATCCATGCGAAGGTAATAGATTTGATCTCTTCTCTCATCTAGATGCAATCTAGGGTTTAGATCTAGAATTATTCTAGATCTAGAATATTAATTTGATCAATACCAAAATATTTATTTTCTAATTTATGTATGTATTATGACATGTTATAGATCCTAGATATAGGATTTAGTAATTAGATTACATGCTATTATAAATTAAATTATTTAATCTACATCTTTCGCTGTGTTATATTTCAAAAAAATTTTAAAATTCAAGCATGAAATCTTGTATATTTTTCAACAATTTATAACACTAGTAATCACTCGATTACCATTATTCTCCTCATCAAATTGATGCTGAGATGACTCTTCAATTGCTCGATTTTTCCACTCCTGGACATTCTTACAGAGGTAGCCCCCTCATATTAGGGTTTTCATCTTATCCCTCGGTGTTATGACCATGATCATGGTAGAAGCAGTAGTACTTCCTCTCATTCTACCTAATCAATGGAGCCTTCATTGCTTGAGGCCGATGAAGATACCCCCATCCCTTGATTTTCATGAGGATCTGAGCTTGAGAAGCGGATAGGTGGGTGTAGTTGTTAAACCATTGAGATGGGTTTCTTGACCTTAGGTTCTTCAATAGATAGGAGGACTCATCTTCACTCCGAGCTTCATGGGACTCCTCATGAGACAATTTTTTACTGGTGTCTCTTACTCCCTTAGTCTGTCAATGTACAACTTAAGCCTTTTCTACCTATGCATACTTTCGAGTTCGTGCGAGGAGGTTGGTGTAGTCATCGGGAAAGTTTTTATCAAGAGAGAAGATTAGGTAGCCATTCCGAAGTCCTCACTTGAGAGCTAACATGGAAACAAACTCATTGATGTTTCACATCTTAAGTTTGATTATGTTGAACCATGCCACATAGTGATGTAGTGACTCTTCCTCTCCTTGTTGGATCGAGAAGAGACTATCAAAGTTTTTCAGCTGTGTTCAATTATTATCAAAGTACACAATAAATTGCTTTTTGAATTGCTTGAATGAATGAATAGACTTTGATTGTAGACCGAAGTACTATACCTATACCGACTTCTTGAGTATAGTCGGAAAAGCAAGGTAGAGGAGGGCATCCGAAGTATCCTGAAGCATCTTGAGGGCCTTATAGCCCTTCAAGTGGGTGAGTGGATCTGAGGAGCAATCATATGGCTCTACCTACAACATCTTGACTGACTTGGGATTGGTTTTTCTAGTATCTTTTGGGAAAAGGGGGGATGCAAGTTAAAATTTTGGCTATCATCCTGCCTCTGACTCCCTACTTCGACTTCTCCTAGTTGGCACTCTATAACTCAAATTTTTTGTTCAAGATCATCCTCTCAGTGAGATCTATTAGAATGTAGTGAGTTGTCTGGAGTTGAGTCTCTAGTAGAAGATTTGGGGGTAAACCAGCACCAATCCTCTCTTCTAGGGCTCTAACATTAGGAAGGGGATTGTTGGATGGTGGGAGCAGAATGGTGGAATCGTCGGAGGGCTAGTTTCAAGCTTTTGGGATGAGATCAGTGATTGTTCTGAGATGGAGCCACCTGATGCACAAGCTCCTATTGCTGTTGCCTCCTTGTAGTCTATTGGAGCTATTGTACAGCATTGGTCAACACCTGGATCTATTGGACCAAGGTGTCAAACTACTGTGGATCCACCTAATGCACCGTGTGGCTCCTGCTGCTACTATAGGACATATGTCCTGTTGGCTTTGCCAAGATGACTGATAGCATGAAATAATGGATTTATTCTGCATCGTTATTCTCACTATTTTTTTCTTTCCTTCTAAGATAGGGCAGGGTCCTTCCTCTAGTATCGATCTATTATTGTAAGTCTCCAAGCTATTGTAGATGGGGTCAGTCTCCTACCGACCTGAAGTTTGGTGGTATTTTGAGGCCTAGCTCTCCTTAAGCAACCATAAAAGAAAGTTCACACATATTGAAGATTTTTCGATGGAGACTCTTCGATGCTTAAATCAGCCATAACTTGAGAATAGTGGAAGAAAGAGAATTGAACAAAGTGAGTACTCTTATTTTCTTGGAGAACTTACCCTAAGGGTTTTCTTTGCTCTTCTTTATATAAAGAGGAGTAGTCGTGCGTTACCTCTAAATTCAGTAATGAAAGCAAAGAATCTGTGCCCACTAATCCAAGGATCGTGGATTGTTGGTACAAGCCTCATTTGTGGGTGCTTGATATGTGATTTTAGCTCGTGTGCTCAAGATTGAATGGAACCACCTAATATTTTGATAGATTTTGATGAGTCAATCTTTTCTTCTTAATGGCCTGATGATTTGGAATTCATCTTGTATCATCGGCATGAGTTGAATCCTAGGGTTAGTGTGCATCCAAGTTTGGGGTTCGATTGTCATTGATGTCGAGGAATCATCTTGGCAGGACAATCTGGTCATTTAGTCTTCCATTTCCAACATTTGAGTAAGTCGTTTGGTGTTGATGTAGCTTCTATATGAACCAACATTGGTGATGGGTCTTGGATGAATGCTCAGTCTCTATCCAAGATAAGGGAGGTTGAGGTCGGGTGGTTGATTCCCCCCATAATAGGGCCATTTACGATTAAACCATAAAAGTTTAAAAAGTGTCCACCAAAACTTCAAATATAGTTCAGTTATCTATCTCCATTACAAATTATTATTATATACGAGTCATACGATCACTTTTACAAGATTTTCGTACTACCTTTCTTACTAATTTAGTAAAGGGCTCTTATTTTGGCGAGAAATGTAGGGGAGGGAAAGGAGTCACATGGACAAAGTGCTTTGAGATCTATGCCAATGGATGAATGCTAATAAATTGAATGCTTTGATATTTGTATAGATAGATGAATGATAAAGGTGGAGCACTTTGAGATCCATCCACGCAAATGGATGATGAAGGATAGAGTGCTTTGAAATCTATACACTCAAATGGATGATAGAGGTCCACAGATCTAGCAAGATTATAGCCACGGTATGGCAAGGAATGGCAACAACATCATGGTGGCAATGAAAACTTGAGAGAGAGAAGAAAGGGAGGGAACTCAATGGGGTTGTATTACGATGTGGGGGGTGGTTTTATAAAGATGGAGGCTAGGAAACATTTGAATTCGGTGGAGGAGCTAGAGTGGGTCTCCTCAAACTTGAATAGGGGATCAACTTATTAGTCCCTAGAGCACTTGATTGGGGCTCGATTGGGCCATTCAATCACCAAGTTGGGCCAACAATGGGCTGGCCCTTACATAAGGAGTCTGCCAAATGGCTTTATGATTTAAATAGATCAAGCCAATTCTTGCAACAATAAATGAAATTTTTAATATTGATTCCTTCAAGCATGTTGTAACAATATTGGCCTTCCCTTAACCCAACAAACAATAAAAGTCATGGACTCTGGAATTAAAGGATGCCAGATTGTCTCAGCCTCTACTACGGCCCTACTACAAATTCTAGTAAGGGTTGGATCCATGTGTAGCTTTAAACATCCATATGCATATGATTTATAACATATGCTTTTGACATGATTATTAGTTCTCAAGTATCTAAACTTTGATTCCTCTTAACAATTTTGTTTGAGAAATTTCTAGTATAAAAGGAATGATGAAATCTAAACCTGAACTCTTTGATGAAAACAAAATAGTTTGAATTCTCTTCAAGAAATTCAAACAATTCTTCTTCTCTCTCGATTTTCCTCGAATCCTCTACTAGGTAATATGGATTAAAGGTTCTATTAGAAATAATATTGGTGTTGGTTAGGAAGGAGTGTTACTAGAGTTCTATCGCATTAATTCATATAATTTGACTATAATGTACATTTATCCACATTTGGATGATTAATTGAGATTAAAAAAATACATGCACATGTATCCTATTGCATTATAGATCTTTTTTCTCCAATATATTAAGGTGTAGCTTGCATTCACTTTTTATAATTTTAGTATGTCAAAAAGGCATCAATGACTTTTCTCGAGTAAAGGAAATAAACATGGGATAGTGAGAAAATAAGCAATTATGAAAGGGACATTAATAGCCCCGAAAGGTAGGTAGTAGGTCAGATCCTAGGACTCAGCTTGGCATTAATAAAGATTTTATGCAAATTTACCTATCCAAGTATATTCATTATTAGTGACAGAAAGGTTAGAGATTGAGGGAAGACTATCCATTGCTATGTAACTCTATTGCCTATGGATCTTTTGGCTTTAGGCTCTTCAAGTGTTCAAGAGAATAGGCTTCAATTCTGGGCTAAGAAGGGGAGAGCTATGGAGAAGAACTATAGGGATGGCAGCCTTCATCCTGCAAATATCTTAGCATTATTAATGAAGTCTTTCATAAGGAATTATGGTGAAGCATGTATAAAGACAATGACTGGCTGACCCGACCCTCCCTTCCTCCAGCCATGGCTCGCGGGATACCGTGGATGTGTTAATGTGATCCAGCATCTATGTAGCTAGACCTCACTACACCAGGCCCACGTATGTGGGTTCATGCAGAACTGACATGGATGTAGTACCATGTGGGTGCCTTTTCAGGAGCCTGATGCAGGGTACAATATTGGAACAGGAGAGGGACATGCATAGTCTCCTCTCTCTCTTGATAATGACAGTTATTCCACTGTTTGTTTCTGGATATCTACTTTGTTAACCTTATATATTGAAACTCTTATATAAAACTACCAGCCTTATATATTTAAACTCTTATATTAAACTACCAACACAAAGCCCTAGTGAATGTCTAAACTTCCTTATTTGGTCCCTTGAGTTTTTGAGAGCTTAACCTTGGTAGAAGTATGATATTTTGTAAGGTTTGGAGATTTTTCATCAAAAGGACTCTTCTTTGGCTATAATTTTTCAATTTGCTAGAGAGAGGAGAAAAAAAATTAATCCTGCATAATATGGCCACCATACAATTTTTTTTTAACTATATGTGGGGGAGTTTAGAATCACTCCAAATGGACACCACGTGTCATGAAAGGGATGCTATGAACTCCTCTTTCATATATAGTATAGATGCTTGCAATTAATTTTGTATGCCTACTAAGGATTATAATTCCTCTTGTTATTTTGCTTGAGGCTAATCTTACCTATCTTCATCATAATATTTGTTGTCCTGCCTTTTGTTAGGAATTCAGATAATGATGTTACATCTACAATAGGACCTTTAATAGGATCTCAGTTAAAGGTAGAAGAAAAAGCCCGATCATAGCTAATTCCATCACCTTCACCTAGAAGATTAATAGTAAAATAGGATCAGATAATATCCATCCACATCCCTTTTTATATCCAAATCTCTTCGGATGTGGATAGAAATTTGAGTATCTCACTAATATCCATATCTCTCTCACTCTATATAAATATATATATGCATATCCATTAAAAAAATATATAGATATAAATAGAGAACTATCCAATCTTGAACATTTGATTTTATTTGTAATCCTATTTAATTTTATATAGCACTCAATTTTTTTTTAAAAAAATAAATCATTATATTAACATACTATTAACTTGATTTATCATCTATTTAGTAATATATTTGATTATGTAGTTATAAAGTATAATCATCTGACTTATATCCATGTTTATATTCATCAATTTATGTTTGTATCTGTTGGTGCAGAAAATGGTGCTAATGCCAGAGTTCGCTGGAGCTGATAAAGATGAGGTCACCGACGTGACCTACAAGACAAAATCTAAACCAGAGGTGGATGGCTCCGATAGAATCTTTCGATGATCAAGTTTGCTTTCTAACTAACAAGAATGGAATACTTAGGAGAATGCAGCAGAGATGAGAGCTTAGGGAGAAAAACATATCTAAGGGTCGCTTATATAGACGGAGCCTATAACAGAATGAAAGTAACAACCATAACAGAATGAAAGTGACAACCATAACAGAATGTTAGTAGGCCACTCAAGCCATATGAAGTTTGTTATGGAGAGTGATATCCTTTATCATGACTTGCCAGTCTATTGAAGATTAATGGTTGGAGTGAAGAAAAAAAATCATATTTTCTGCTGCAGGATTGTGCAGATCTAATTAGACGTGAAGGAATATTTTAATTTTTTTTTTAAGATCATAATTAGATCTGAGACATCTCAGATCTAATCCTTTAAGATCTAATATTAAGATTAAAATAAAATTAAATCTAATTTAATTTTATATCTTATTTTGGGTAATCAAATTATCCTATGATGATCCTGATCTATCCTGAGGTTCTAGAAGGAGCCACACATGCATCTAGCCTCTATCGATATCCACTTGGATAGGATCTGAACATCTTCTTCTCATGAATCTTTTCTCCAAAAATTAGATCTGAATCTGACTTGGAAGTCCTTCAAAAAATTTTTGAAGGTAGCATGTCCATCTTTTGAACACCATCACGTAGATCCTGAATCTTGTGCCAAAAATCTTGGATCTTCAACTCAAATTTGCGCCTAACCTTTTAGACATGTAGAAGAGAGGGATAGAGAGGATAGAGGGGCATAGAATATCAGAGATTTGGCTCCTTTTGGGCATGGAAAAAATATTTTATGCAACTCTTCATAATGGCATGAGAAAGGTTTCTCACCATCTAGAGTTCTTCTTTGACCAAATAACTTATTATTTGATCAAAGGGACTCTAGGGATTATTCTCCACAAAAAGCTATCAGATCCCATCTAGTTTTGTCACCAAAATTGATTCAAAAAGGTGTCAGCATGAGTAGATAAGGAAGAGTCCATTGCGCCTAGGACTCTTCCCTAAAGAGTTTGATCCAAATCAAACTCTATTATAACTCAGTCTATACACCTCCAAAAATCATAAAATTTTGTACACCTAATATATGTCTTGTGCCCTATCACATATCCAAAAATTAGATTAAAATAATTTCTAAAAAAATTTTTAGAAGTATTTGATCAGGTGACCCTCAATTCTTTCAAACATGTCAACTTTTGACCCAAGTCCAATTTGACTATGAATGAATTTAATTTCTATAATTAATCTAATCTAAACTTATTCCAGTCAGATGAAAATAAATCCATGCAAAATATAAGAATGAGTCAAATCAAATTTAACTCAACTGTGATGAATCAGAAAGATTATAGATGGAGAAAGTCAGGCTCAATCGTGTGCTAGCACGATTACCTTGAATCTAATTGGATCTAATCCAAATCAATCAAATTAGGTTAGCTCAATTGATGACATCCAAATCCAAACTCTTATTTGTATGACTTAGGAAGGTTCAATTCTATATGGTAATGAGATATGTCATGATCTCCATCATCGACATCATCAAAATACCTTTTGATGGATCAGAACTTTTCTGATTCATACAATTAGAATGATTGATCATCAAAATCATTCTAATTGCTCTCAAAATCCACTAGTGACACCTAGCAGTATATGGTGGCAACCCATCAAAACTAAAAATGAAACTCTTAGTGCAGTTATCTGTGTGATTGGGTTCTTCTATCTTGAGTTTCGATAGGATTAGGGTTAAGATGAACTCGTCAAACCCAACATCTATCATATGAATTAATCATTTGATTCGAGTCCAATGTGAAACCCTAATAGAAAATTTTTTTATCATCTTCACTCTACCATGGCCATAGGCTTAAGGACTCAATCTCATGATTATCATAGAGCTACTCCTCATCTACCGAGGTAGATAGATCCCATTATTGGTGTAATCCAATTCCTACAATGAACATGCTATAGCCAACATACACCTCAGAATTTTGAATGGCTAGGAGACCGAGTTATGGTATAGTCAAACTATAACACCTTTAAGGTGAACTATCGATGTACCTCAGGTCAAAGAACCATACACACCACTGCAGCATCGAGTTAGTCATCGATGAGAAGGTAGACTTTCTTATGACTACTCGAGATGGTCATGCTTAGTGCCCTCATTACCTGTACTCTCACTTCGGTGTCTCCACACTGTAGATTCAAGATACAGCTATCTTAAAAAAATGATCGTACACCAATCTTTCGAATTGATCATCATCCTCATAATGATCCTACGGTCGGAAGCAGTTTATGAGTTAATTATGAAAATTCATGTCTTAAATTTTTAACTCTTGAAAATATGAATTATCCTTACCATTAACGCAAAGGATGTATCACAGACACTTTAAATACACACTATGATAGAAAATAACTTTTTTATTAATTTATAATTAAAATTTTAAAATTATTCTTAGAAGTGTATTATAAGTGTCAGCCAATCTGACTTCTAGGGCACACATCTAACAAACTCCCACTTGACCTAAAGCCAATTGGCTATAAATCTAAGTCCCATCTTCTTAAGGTGGGCTTCGATTTTTTGTTAGCTCAATGGCTTTGTCAGCGGGTCAGCCATATTATCTGTAGTATCGACTCTCTTGATCTTGATGTATCTCTTCTTGAGATAATCGTAGATGAGGTGGTATCGCTACTCAATGTACTTGGATTCTAGTGAGACCTCGGCTCCTTAGCTAGGGTTATGGATTCATTATCATTGCAGTATAGAGGAACGACATCTGATGGCATCACTCTAAGCTCTACGGTAAACTTTTTATACCAGAATGCCTCTTTTATAGTCTCCGACGTAGTGATGTACTCTGCTTTCATGGTAAAATCTGTTATCGCCATCTACTGGGAACTCTTCCAACTAAAAGCTCCACCACTACAAATAAACAAACTTTCAGATGTCGACTTTCAATCATCTATATCGGACATAAAATCTAAGTCTGTATATCCGTGGACCTGAAATTCTCCATTACCAAAGACTAAAAACATATCCTTAGTCCTTTTTAAGTACTTAAGGATATATTTCACAGAAGTCCATTGCTCTTTGTTTGGATTTGATTGGTACATGCTCGTGACACTCACAGCATGGGTAATACTAAGTCATGTACATAGCATGGCATACATGAGGCTCCCTATTACTGAAGCATGAGGGATCTTGCTCATGCATTCAATCTCCTTAGGTGTGTTGGGACATATCTTCTTGGAGAGATGAATGCCATGTCTGAAGGATACTAAACCCCTCTTGGAGTTTTTCATGCTAAACCTCTTTAGTACCTTCTCTATGTACATCTTCTATGAGAGACCCAGCATCCTATTTGGTCTATCTTTATAGACCTTAATTTCTAAAATAAAGGATACCTCTCCTAGGTCTTTCATGGAGAATTTTTTAGACAACCATATTTTGACTGTGGTCAACATGAAAATATCATTCCCAATTAGGAGGATGTTATCCACGTACAGTACGAGAAAGACAACAGCGCTCCCACTGACTTTTTTGAAAACACAGGACTCTTCCTCATTCTTGATGAGTCCAAATGATTTAATCACATCATTGAAATGAGCATTCCAACTCCGAGATGCTTGCTTAAATCTATATATAGACCTTTGCAGCTTGCATACCTTATGATCATTATCACTGGATGTGAAATCTAGCAGCTGTTTCATATAGATATCCTCCTCAAGATATCCATTTAAGAACACTATTTTTACATGCATCTACCATATTTCATAATCAAAATAGGCTACAATAGCAAGTAATGTGTAGATGGATTTGAGCATGGCTACTAGCGAAAAAGTATCCTGATAGTCAATGCCTTCACGCTGATTATATCCTTTCGCTACGAGTCTTGCTTTGAATGTCTCTATGTTTCCATCAGCACCTATCTTTCTCTTGAAGATCTATTTACACCCAATAGGTACTATACCTTCAGATGGATTTACCAAGGTCTAGACTTGGTTCAAGCGCATTGAGTCAATCCCTGACTTCATTGCCTCTAATCATTTTTTGGAGTCGATATCTGATATCTCCTCATCATAGATTTTGGGATCATCACCATAAACCCCCTTTTCTATGAGGAATATTTTCTCTACGTCCTCTGAAATAGTACCTAGGTACCTTTAGGGGGATGAAAAATTCTTTCTGATCTTTGAGGTGGATGAGGTAGTGATTGGATTGGCTCAATCTAATTAGGTTCCATAGGTTCCTTGGCTCGTGGCTCTTGGGAGACTTTCTCCTTGAGCCTAATGTATCTTTCGATGCCACCATCTTGAATAAACTATTTTTAAGAAAGATGGCGTGTCGACTCATAATCATATTATGATCTTTCGAGAGATAGAAAAAATATCTTAATGACTCTTTAGGATATCCAATAAATTAAGCCCTAAAGGATCTAGACTCTAATTTATCTGTCTATTGTCTCTTGACATGGGCTGGACAATCTCAAATTCTGAGATGACTCAGACTTGATTTCTTACCATGCCATATCTCATACGGTGTGGTAGGAATGATTTTAGATGAAATTCTATTCAGTAGATATATAGCGGTCAATAGACTATGTCCCCAAAGAAACTCAAAAAGATTCGTGAAACTCATCATGGATCGGATGATATCTAATAGAGTCCAATTTCTCCATTCTGAAATTCCGTTGAGTTGAGGTATCTAGGTGGAGTCCATTGAGAGATTATGCCATTATCCTTAAGATAGTTTAGAAATTTCTGACTAAGATATTCGTCTCCTCGATCTGATTGAAGAATCTTAATGGATTTTTCTATTTGTTTTTTACTTTGAGTTTGAATTTCTTGAACTTTTCAAAAGCTTCAGATTTGTATCGCATCAAATACACATATACGTATCGAGATAAATCATTGGTAAAGGTGATAAAGTAGATGTAATTACCTCTGGCTAGCACATCAAATGGGCTGCATACATCAGTATGTACTAGGGCAAGTAGGTCTGTGGCCATTTTCCCATGTCGTACAAAAGGGAGCTTGGTCATTTTTTCATGAAGGTATGATTTACAAATCGGATATGACTCAAAAGTCAATGGACCTATTAGTCCAAATTTTTCCAATTTGTTAATCCTATCTTCAGCTATATAACCTAGCCTAAGGTGCCACGGGTACCGTTCATTAACACTATCTCTAGATCATTTTGATCCCTTAGCATTCATGTTTTGCTCGATAGACTAAATGATGAGCATTCCTTCAAAAGGTCTTTTTTCCTACTTGTTCTTTCAGCTGGCTAGGTAAAGAGGGCAATTTCACTTTCAATAACCATGAGTGTTGCAATGAAAATATTTTTCTTTGTCTGCAGCTTTCTTCTTCGACTATGTCTTCCTCTTCTTCCCACCATCCATCTTCTGCTTCTTCATGGACTTCTTCTTTCCAAAAGACTCTCTCTTGAAAGAAGTCTACTTCACAGCAAGTATTGAGCCTTTAAAACCTTTCATAGAAAGTTCCATAGTAACCAACATATTCATGAGCATAGTAAAGTTTATGCATATGGTAGTTTATGATGAACTGCCCATACACATCAGTCAAGGACTGCAGAATTATACTGCAGAATTATATCAGTCTGCAAATCCTAATCTAACTTGGCTAAGCTTCTCAAGCTCTTCTAAGTCTTTGATCATTATTAGATAATGATCTTGGATCGACTACCCATCACCCATTTGAGCCTTAAATAGTCTTTTAGTGACTTGATATTTGGCTGTGCAACTCCATTCACCGAACAACTCTTGTAGGTGAGACAACATTTGGCGGCTAGTCTTAATGTCTTCATGTTGGTGCTGGAGCTCATCAGGCATTGAGCCCAACATGTAATACCTGGCTTTATTATTTTCATCCGTCCACTTCTCAAGAGACACTCTCTGATCAACGGATGGATGGGCTGATAAGGTGGAAGAATCCTGTTCCAATGTATGAGTCAACTTCTCAAAATTTAAAATAATTTTAAAGTTCTAAAGTCAATTCTTATAGTTGGATTCGGTCAGTCTAGTGGATTGGACGCAGACATCTTCTTGTAGAGAGTCAAAATTTTTAGTTAGATTTTATAATTAGACTTAATCAATTTGATTAGAGATTTTATTTTTAAATAAATTAGGTTTTCACTATTTACTCGAATCTCTACACACTTTTGGTAGAGATGCAGAAATCTCTACGATCATTGATTTCTAGTAGGTGGTGCGGTCCCACCAATTGGCTCACCACCTCACCTAACAGTTATTGGTGATGCATCAACTAATGAGTGGATAACTCTTGTCCAATGATTCTCTAATCATGGTGCACCCAAAACTTGGTCTCTAATTCATGAAGCTCATCGTGCCCAAAATATTGCTCCACTCCTTAGTTAAGTCAGACCCACCATTTGCACAAATTGGATTCTTGATTGGGTTCCTCATCGTATCTAAAACATTGAGCCCAATCCATCCTCTAACCCGTAGCATCTAATGCCTAATAGACATGATTGCATCTTTTTGGTATAATTGAACCACTATATCCAGTTGAGAATAATAAACCCCGAAAAGGGCTCGCACATCTATAATGGTGGAAGACCTTAAACTTAATATTTTCTTAGAAAAATTTAATTTAGATCTCTTTAAACTTGATTTGACTTGATCATAATAATTATGACTAACTTAGTGGTATGAGTTGGCTCGAATTGTTAGCAACCTCAAATTAGAACTAGATCGGCATAAATGGCCAGGTAAGTAAGACCGATGGAAGGGATATGCCATTAACTCAACAAGAATGCATTCAAATCGAGTAGCTCCCAATTAAAAATCAATCGATCGTATCTACCAGACTTACCTTAGACATCAAATTATCGAATCAGGACCAATTAGGTTAGCCTACAATCCGACTCGATCCACGAAGCCAAATTAGGTCTTGACTTGATCGAGTTACATCTTAATGTGATTCGATCTTGATCCTAACTTAATCTTATTAGACTGATCAAATCTAAGTTTTCTTTGATCCCACCTAATCAACTCTTGATTCAATTTGATCAACCGCTAGACCTAATTGAGCTATCCAAGTCTGAATCTAATTTTATGAATATGTCTTAGATCTGAAAATTCATAATTTTTAGATCTAATTAATTTCGTAATCTTAATTCTTAATTAAGTTTTGGATTCATGAATAAAACATGTAATAAAAATTATAGGATTTCAGGATCTAGAATTTTATAGAAAAATAAGTTCTAATTTTTTATTAAGAATGAATGCGCAGCACCCCTACATGCCATAAGAACATCCCATCGAATGAGAGGAGAGGGCTTTTAAATCCGTTCTTATGATCGGACGGCCATGAAGAACTTCTTAATCAAAAATATAATTTTCTACTGCAAAACTAAGATTATATATCACATATAAAAAGATCTAACTGATACATGTCTTGCATACATCTCACGTATCATCAATATGTATACTTTTAGATCAAAATATCATATATTAAATCTAAAAAATAAAATTTTAAATTTGATCATATTAAATTTAAAACTATTCTAGACATCTTATAGAACTATTCTATAAATAGTCTAAGCATACATCTTTTATATCTCGTATGAAGTAAAATAAAAATTAAAAATTTTATTTTTTATTATTTAGATCTGGTTACAATAATTATAATATTAAAAAAATAAAAATTAAATAGATTTAAAATTATATTTAATCAAATTAAATACATGATCATACTAGACTATACATAGAACTATTCTATACCTAGTCTAGTCATGTATCTCATACATATTAGATCTAAATGATTTAATTTTTTTTAATTTTTTGATTTTAGATCTAATTATATCTGATGTGATATCTAAAATTTTTTAATATCAAATTATAAATAAAAATAAAATCAGATCTAAGGTTGATCTGAAGAACTGCTAATGCAGCTCTGGTACCAGTTGAAGGAAAAATTTTGTTTTTCACCGTAGGATCATGCAGATCTGATTAGATCTAAAAGAATATTTTAAAAATTTTTCTTCTAAGATTATAATTAGATATAAGATATCTTAGATTTGATCCTTTAAGATTTGATATTAAGATTAAAATAAAATTAAATCTAATTTAATTTCATACCTTATTTTTGGTAATCAGATTATCCTATGATGATCCTGATCTATCCTGAGATTTTGGAAGGAGCCATGTATGTGCCTGGCCTCTACTGATATTCACTTAGGCAAAATCTGAACATTTTCTCCTCATGAATATCTCCTCCAAAAATTAGATTTGAATCTGATCTGAAAGTCCTTCAAAAAATTTTTGAAGGTAGCATGTCCGTCTCACGAACACCATCGCGTAGATCCTGTATCTTGTGCCAAAAACCTTGGATCTTCAACTCAGATTTATGCCTAACTTTTTAGGCATGTAAAAGAAAGGGAGAGAGAGGATAGAGGGGCATGGGATATTAGAGATCTAGCTTCTTTTGGGCATGGAAAAAAAATTTTGTGTGACTCTTCATAATGGTGTGAGAAAGGTTTCTCAAACCCAACACCATCTAGAGTCCTTCTTTGACCAAATCACTTGTTATTTGATCAAAGGGACTCTAGAAATTATTCTCCATGAAAAACTATTAGATCCTATCTAGTTTTGTCACTAAAATTGATTCAAAAAGGTATCAGCATGAGAAGATAATGAAGAGTCCATTGCGCCTAGGACTCTTTCCTTAAGAGTTTGATCAAAATCAAACTTTATCATAACTTAGTTTAGATACCTCCAAAAATCATAAAATTTTGCACATCTAATATACGTCTCGTGCCCTATCACATATCCAAAATTTAGATTAAAATAATTTCTAAAAATGTTTTTAGAAGCATCTGATCAGGTGACCCTCAATTCTCTCAAATAGGTTAACTTTTGACTGTAGTCCAATTTGACTATGAATGAATTTAATTTCTATAATTAATCTGATCTACACTTATTCTAGTCAAATAAAAATAAATTTATTCAAAATACAAGAATGAGTCAAATCAAATTTGACTTAATTTTGATGAATCAAAAAGATTACAGAAGGAGAAAGTCAGGCTTAATCATATGCTAGCACGATTACCTTGAACCTGATTGGATCTAATCCAAATCAATCAAACTAAGTTAGCTCAATTGATGATATCCAAACCCAAACTCTTATTTATGTGATCCAATTAGATTTAATTTTGTACGATAATGAGACATGTCATGATCTCCATCATCGAAACACCTTTCGATGGATCAGAACTTTTTTGATTCATACGATTAGAATGATTGATCATCAAAATTATTCTAATTGCTCTCAAAATCTATCAGTGATACCTAAAAATATATGATGGCAATCCATGAAAATTGAAAATGAACCTTTTGGTGCAGTTACCTGTGTGATTGGGTTCTTCTATCTTATGTCCCAATAGGATCAGAGTTAAGGTAAACTCGTCAAACCCAACATCTATCATATGAATTAATCATTTGATTCGAGTCTAATGTGAAACTCTAATAGAAACTCTTTCTATCATCTTCACTCTGCCATGGCCATGGGCTTAAGAACTCAATTTCATGATTATCATAGGGCTACTCCTCATCTATCGAGGTAGATAGATCCTCTTATTGGTGCAATCTAATTTCTACAATAAACATGCTGTAGCCAACATACACCTTAGTATTTCGATTGGCTAGAAGATTGAGTTATGATGTAGTCAAACTATAACATCCTCAAGGTGAACTATCGATGCACCTTAGATCAAAGAACCATACACACCACTGCAGTATCAAGTCAGTCATTGATGAGAAGGTAGACTTCCTTATGACTACTTGAGGTGGTCACGCTCAGTGCTCTTGTTCTCTAACTAGTATCTATACTCTCACTTTGGTGTCTCCACACCATATATTTAAGATACATCTATCCTAAGAAAGTGATCGTACACCAACCTTCTAGATCGATCACCATCCTTATGATGATCCCACGGTCAGGAGTAGTTTATGAGTTAATTATGAAAATTCATGTCTTAAATTTTCAACTCTTGAAAATATGAATTGTCATTACCATTAACTCAAATGATGTATCACATATACTTTAAATACACACTATGATAGAGAATAATTTTTTTATTAGTTTATAGTTAAAATTATAAAATTATCCCTAGAAGTATATAACAAGTGTCAGCCAATTTAGCTTCTAGGGCACACATCTAACATGGAGTTCAGGCAAGACTTCTGCACCTAGTTCAACTTACAACTTAGTGCTCAGTAGTGCTGCTGAATAAGATGGCTTGGGAACCTGACCAGGTTCTTTTACTATTCAAATCCATCCGGTCGATGTGCATAATGTAAGATAGCTAGATCTACAATAGTTAGAAGGGAATAATAAAATTTGACCACTTGCAAGTTCGATCGCTGTCCATGAGGGAGTGGAAGAATTCGACTGGATGAAGTCCTTGATGTAAAGTTAATGAGATATATTCCGTCGGTTAGAAATTTGATTGGATAAGATCCCATCTGAATGAAGTCCGACTAGAAGGAGTCCGATTGAAAGAAGTTTGATGCTTGCAGTAGAAAATTTTAGCTACCTTTAAGCATGGTCGGATGGGTTGGATTTTAATTATTTAGAATTTTGCTATTCATCCACTAAGAAGTTTGTCCAGCATACATGGCTTAAAGGTTGACCCCCTTGGATTAAATAAATTTAGTTGAAGTTTGGCCATGACTATAGCAACTCTAGATGTGGTCAAATCAAGTTTGGACTTCTTATTGAACTTCGATTAGAGCTAAATTTACCCCCAACACTTATCCTCCTACTTCCAAGTTCGAAGATTGAATGAAGAAAGTACCAAAATTATGATTGCCGAAGTTCTTTGCTAGTTTCTTGCCTTTAGAAGGTGAAAAGTTTTGGCTCCTTTTGGATTAGCACTGAAGCTTCTTTAGTATCGATTAACCTGAAAAGACATATCTCCTTCAAAAACTCATCCAGCGTGGAGTTCCATGTATGGCACTATAACTGCTCCGTCAAATGTCAGTAGTGGGCATAATGAGTAGGACATGTGGCAGGTCGGGATTGGGTGGAGAGGGTCTACAATCATAACCATCCTTGATTTTTTTCAGCTATTTAAACTCCTCCTTCCATGACTTCTCATTTCCATCTATGCCTTCCTTCTTTTCCTTCCATTCTTTACTTCCTCCGAGCACCTTGTTCGCTTTCCGTCATGATTTCTCCAACCATTGACGTTCTTCTTGACCGTCTTCTACCTTTTCGATCGTCCTTCCAAGTTCTTCGATCGATATAGGTTAGTCTCTCATCCTTTTTTCTCATTTTTTTGCTTTTCTTTCACTTTCAGAGTTTTTGGTTTCTTCGCTGGAGTTTACTGTTCTTCAAGAATTTTATAACTCTTTTTTCTTTTGATTTTTCAAATTTTTTTTTGAATTGTTTAATCTAAATATCATCTAACATTTCTAAGTCCAAAGGTTATAGGAGCTTGTCTAGGCTGAACTCCCAAAATCTAGCTCTTAGGATAGAAACTGAGATTAGGAAGGCACCTCATCCAATTTTCATTTCTGAAACTATCTGCTATTCTATGTCCTCCAAGGATCTATCATTGGTCAGAATCCAATATGGGCTGCCTCATGAATATGTTCTAGAATTTTTTGGATCAAGCAGTCGAGCTTGTACTCCCCCCTTCGGGTCATTTCTGTTTGTATTTGGAGGCCTTCCATGCTAGATTATGGCTTCCACTTTCTACTTTTGTAATTGTCCTTTTCCATTTTCTAAATATTTTCTTGGACTCCATGGTTCCGAACTTCTTTAGGTTTATCATTGGGTTCCTCGCTTTCTATCTTTTTGCTAGAGTTCACCCTATCATCTTCTTATTTCAAAATTACTTTACCTTTAAATGCCATCTCACTATCAAGGACCAGTGGTATCTCTCTCCCTAGTTTGGTAAGAAGGGGCTACCTAAAGGCACTTCTTTTTTCATTCACAACTGGAAGGAGAAATTCTTCTATGTTTTTTGTCTGACTTTAGAATTAGGACTTCCTCCATGGGGACATCTTAGAGATTTGGTTTACCGAGCTCCAGGGTTAGAAAAAGAGGATTAGGACTCTATTGTCAAACTTAGGAATTACTGAGCTCTTCTCCTATCCGAACTGATAAAGGATCAAACCTTGTTCAATCTTTGCTTAAGCTTCTTTAATCCAGTAGGTATACATCCACATTTTATAGATTATTTTTCTTGTCTTTCCTTCGAATTGCAACTCTTTCATTATTACAAAAATAGATTCTAAAGAACTTCAGCGACTTTCCAAGGAGCTCCGAGCTCATAAGAGAAAAGGTGGTGTGCCCGGCGAGACCTATAAGAGGGCAAGAACTGATGCTCTAAGCTTTGCTACACCCATTGACACTGTTGTTGCTATTGAAGCTGCAGTACCTTCGATGTCCTCCAGTCCTCTTGCCGAAGTCCAAATTTTAGATCCTTCCACCAAGAAAGAAAAGGAAGTAGGAAAGAAAAGGATGAAATTGTCCACCAGAAAGGTCCAGTGCAAGGCCAACTCCAGCGAGTCCAACGGCGAGGATGAGGACATGGGAGAAAATTTCTTTGAGAATCAAAAGATTGTTAGATCTTTAATCAATGGATGCACCCTATCCGAAGTCATAGACAAGATCGTCGATGTTGACTTCGAGCAGTGCACTTGGGACTCTCTTGGGACCTTCCTCGAGATAACTACTTCATCTCTTCTCCTTAGCTTGTCTATGTGCTCTTTCATTAGCATAACTCACTTCTTTTTCTTTTTTGCAGATGGGTCATCAACTGATCGCCAATATTAGGGTGATCAATCATCAAAAGTTAGAGGTGGAGAAGGTTCATAAAGAGCATCAAGCCAAGATCGATCACCTCCTTAAGGAGAAATCTGCCAAGGTTGCGGGTCTTTAGGAGATGATCCAAAGCATTGAGCAGGCTTTGGTGAAGGCAAAGGAGGAGCTAGCTTTGGAGATTGAAAATAGGAAGAAGATCGAGGCCGACATGATTGAAAAGGAACAACAAACTTTGAGGTAAATTTTGGAGGCTAAGGTTCAGGTAGTACAAGACTTTAAGGTCTCCTTAGAGATAAAGGACATCAAGGTTGATTTCAACAAAATGGCCTTCATCAAGGGGTTCAAGCTCTGTCAAAGAAACATGGCCAAGAAGTTTCTCAAGCTCGATCTTAATTTTCTAGATGGTGGATCTTCTGATGATGAGGCAAGGCCGTCTACTGCAGGTGCCAAACTTTCATCCACCAAACTTTCCTCTGCTGCACCCCCTATCACATCACCTAAACCAGCTCCAAAGCCCGAGGCTAACCAGGGAGCGTCGAGCCCATCCGTTGCTCTCCCTCCAGAGGTAAGAGGCCTTTAATAGTTGTATTTTTTCTTCTTTCTTTTTCCTACTTTCTTTCTATACTTAAAATATTTTGATTAATGAAAGTAAATTCCTTTCTTTTGTTATACCTTTGTGTCATGGCATTTTATTCATCAAATGCAGTTTCCAGTCGACACAAAGCCCATACCTCAAGGAATCCCCTTGAAGGTCTTTAATAAAAAATTAAAGAAAGAAGTCCATCAATTGAGTAAGAAATTAAAGAAGACTGAGAATGAGCTTCAAAAGTCAAAAAGAAACTATGCTAAGGCTATTGTGGAAATTAACCATCTTCGCCAGGCATGCAATAAGGACTTTAAGATACATACTGAAAAGAAGAATCACTTAAAGGACAAGCTTGAAGAAATTAAGAAGCATGCCAATGAGAAATCTTAGGAATTCTGGTTCAGATATCACTGCTCCAAATGTCGTCATGGAAGCCTTATACAAAATGTGGAGCAAGGCGCCCATTTCCCATCAACTACCATAAAAAGGAAAGTGGAACCAGCAGACTCATACTATCCTTGCAGAGGGAAGAGTCAAAAAGTCCCAACTCTGAGTCTGATTTTTTTCTAATATCGAAGCAGTCAAAGCAATATTCTATGCTACTTTTCAAAGTCTGGATCGACCTATGGGAAGGTAGCTGGTCATTGTTAGCACTTTAGCGCATCTGGTCTTTAAACAAAGGTAGCTAGCCAGGTTAGCCTCTTTGGAGAGCTGGCGCATAAGCTCTTTGATAGCCAAGATTTATTCTCTTGAAGTCAAACTCTGTGAAGCAAAAGGAATGATCAAATAGTTGGAGAAAGGCTCGACCTGGGTTCAGAGTCAGGTAGATTTTGGCTAGGACTAGTCAAAGAAGTTCTTCGATCTTCAAAGATAGTTGGATGATGCTGAAAAGGCATACAACTCCTATTGGATTGGTTGGTCTTGATGACTATAAGAAGAAGCTCCACATAGCAAACACCGAGGTTATGCGGCTTCAAAAGCAATTAGCTGACAGTGCTTGAGCTAGTTCAAGCAGAGAATCAGATGAGTTTCTTGTTGAGAAACATGTAGGATTTTATGCATAGATTTCAAAACTTTTTCGAAATATAGAGTAGTGGAAGACATAGATTAAACTATTTAATCTATAACATACATGTAATCAAATTATAAAACCCTACATCAAGGATCTATAACATGTTATGATGTAAATATAAATTTAAAATTAAATTAATTATAAGTGGTATTGATCATATCAATACCTAGATCTAGAATAATTCTAGATCTAATCCTAGATCGCATCTAGGTCGCCAAGAGATCAGATCTCTTATCTTTGTATGGGTCGAGAACTCTATGGTTGAATCTGTTGTTGTCTTTGGAGTTGTGCAAGTATTAGACCTCTATAGATGATTTATACGAACCTACAACATAGATCGAAAATTCGTCGAATGAAGATCCACTCGAAGTGCTAGCTTCTCGCGAATCCCTCCTGATAGTCAATCAAATTCATGTTCTTTGGATCTCTTGGATACTTCAAGAGATGAAAAACATGATAAGGAACAAGGGAGAAATCCAATTCTTGGATCTCCCAAAAATTAGAAAATAAGAACATGAAAAAATAAATCCTAAGAGAAGATAAATCTTCTCCTTCAGGACATCAATGGTTGATGTCCCAAAAATATCTCTATGCTAGGATAAGAGGAGACCTTCTCCTCTAGAATTTTTCTTAAGTTTTTAGATCTAATATTTCTAATTTTCATCATATAAAATTTTCATAAAAATTGAAGAGGAAAGGTTCTCCAAGAAACCCTAAGAGAAGATCTTTTTTCTCTTCTCCTTCTCTCATTAGGACATGATCAGATCATGTCCAAAAAATAACACCATGCCCCAACAACTTGGAGCACTCATCCCCATACACAAATCCTCTCTCTCTCTCTCTCAAACTTTTTATCATATAAAAATTATAAATAAAATAGAAAGAGAGAAACATAAAAGAAAAAATATAAGAGAAGATAATCTTCTCTTACCTTGTCTCTTCAAGACATCAATCTTTGATGTCTTAATTGAAGGCTATTCTCCAAGAATATTAGTGCCACAAATCCTCCAAGCCTTCTCCTTCTTTTTCTCTAATTTTTTAATGATTTTTTTAGGAATTTTCACATCCTAAAACCATCTCATAAGAGGCGTTCACCTTTTATTGCAAGAGTAGGTCAAAACCTAGTCAAAGGAGGACTTCTATGGGGTGTCCAACACTTGGACGCCCCTCTCTTGATTTTTTTCATGAGAACCATCAAATCCACATCCCAAAAACTAGGGAGAAGGGAGGAGAAGTTAAATTTAGCATGGGTTAAGTGGGCGCACAAGAGGGGAAGAAGTTTTGGTCAAAGGGGATCCTTCCAAGTAGAAATCAAATCCCAACTTCTTCAAAGTTTTGACCAAGTCATAACAAATTCCTAAAAATATGAATTATGGGGCATGGAAGGCCTTCTTGGGCATGGGAATACACATAAACAAATCAAAAATTAATTAAGATGGGCGTGAGGTCTTAGGTGTAAGAGAGAGAGAGAGTCCCAGTCTAATTGGGACTCCTCTTGTTTGACTAGGTCAAAATAGTTTTAAATCTCATTTAAATTAGATCAAATACAACCTAATTAATGATGATCCTAGTCTAACTAAGAGTCTAATTAAATCAGATAAAATCAAGATTTAAATCTGATTTAAATGCTAAGTCAATTAGGTGCACCCAAGTCCTAGTCAAACAAGGAATTGTTCTTTCTTGCAATTGGCTTATCCAATAAACCAACTAGACTTAATGTAATTAAGTTCAAACTAATTTTAATTAAATTTAATTTAATTAGACTTTATCTCAGTCTGATTGCTCAATTAAATTGAGCTAATTAGCAATCCAATTGCTAATCAATCTTCCTATAATAGTTGCATTAGGTCAAACATTAATCGTATTGAATGTTTGACCTCGAAATGATTCTCAATCATCAATTAACCATCCGATCAGATTACAAGCTCTAATGTGTGTGACCCCATAGGTTTGAACCTAAGCTGGTAGTACAAAAATTAATTTCTGTACCAATCAAAGTTACCATCTAGCAATGGTTTCCGACATTCGGATAGGTTGAATGTAAGCAAAGCAACATTCTTAGAACCCTGGCCCATGGTTATCATATAATTCATCCCTATGACCAATAATACTCAAGACAACTTCGAGTATGCTATCAAACATTCATACAAGTCATCTCTATTATATCTTAAAATTTTATAAATTTCGTGACACCTCACAAGAATTACCCAGGCTTAGGTTTTACTAAATTGAAACATAGCGAGTCATTTTCTTTCTGAAGTTAATCAGAAGTGATTAAACCCATCTTGACTCACACACCGACTTTATAAGTACTTGACTGTACCCAAAATTTTTTTGAACCTATACTAGAAATACAGGCAGTCCGGCACCAAAGTATAGTGAGTTGCTTGCATGTCACCATGGTGATCTCAGATCGAAGGAACACTTATATCCATTAGCCTTAGCTAGCTACTCTTGACCGTAGAGTGCTACATTGATCATGTTCAATATAGATATACTTCTATGTCTTATCTGAATGTCATACCAGTGTCTCCACACCACTTGGTTATGAGGACAACCAATGCATATGGCATACAGTGACCTATACTTGATAAGTTATCATCCTTTTTAAAAACTTATCATTTGATCGTGAACAATTTAAGAACCATCCAATAAATTTTCTTTTATTGATTGATTGTGGTTCTAAGAATTTCATCATAATTTAGGAGTTCATTTAAGGAAGATAGAACTTTTATGTTGAACCAGCCAAATAACTATTATTATTAAATAATTCATATACAAATTTCAATCATCTATGACTTAAATGTTTGGCTTTAGGACACATTTCCCTACAACTTTGACTAGGACTAAAGCTAATCAGAATGATATCAAATATCCTATCTTCCACTTGAGTTCATAGAACTTCTTTGTTCTGAGGCCTTAGCAAATGGGTCGGTCAAGTTCTCATTTTCCATCGATCTTCTAAAGATCGACATCATCCTGATCAAAAATCAAAGATGATAGCAATGCAGAATATGCTGGTTCTTCAGTTCTTTAGTCTGAGCTATGACTCTAGTGCTATGATAGGACTGGACCATTGATAGAGGGTGCCACTCCCAACTTGCTAATTAACCTCAGCAATTATACACTTTATATGGAAGCATCATATGCCACGATGTCATTACATCACTAACTAAATAGGCTAAAGTATCCTGCTTGGAACCTTTCCATAGATTGCTCCTACAATTAGGGTATGAGCCAACATTCTCTTGTTGTCATCTTTTTCTGACTGAAATTAAAACATCCACATGTTTTAAGTCAGTACTTCCATATTTGAGTCATTGGACCTTGGTGTTTTCTAAATACTTAAGGTTTGCCTATACAATCTTCCAATGGCTCTTACTTGGATCAGACTGGTATCTGCTTACTACCTCTAGTGAGTATACCATGTCTAGTCTCATACGTGGAGAAATAAGATGACCACTAAACCTTTTTTCCTTACAATACTGGGATGTCATTCTTGATTAAGAGAATTTTATCCACAGACAATGCAAGGAATAACACTATAGAATATTTTGCCCAATTACAAATGCAGGATTTGTCTTTGTTCATAACAAAGGCATACATTCAAAGCGTTTGTTCTAATTCTGAGGTAATAGCCAAACAGGCTTTAAGGTCTTTACCTTTCCATCTGCGCTACTCTGATCCTTTTGAAAATCCATTCACACCCAATAAATTTTATTCCTTCAAGTGAATCATTTAGTGTCCATACACTATTGATTTTCATAACTTCAATTTGGATCATGTAGCTCCAAGCCACTTCTCAGAGTTAGATCACTGCATTGTATCCCTATAGGTGATCGGATCCTTGTTGTTCTCATCAAGCTCAACATGATCGCCATCCCAGACCTAGATACTAAAGTATCTATCTAGCTAACGTGGTACTATACCAAATCTCCTTAAAGGTGATATTTTAATGGGCTCCAGATTTGATCTGATCAAATCTAGTTCTATAGGTTTACTAGATAATGTCGATTCTTTTCTACCAGTCAAACTTCTTCAAGTTCAACTTGATAGGCATCAATTCCTTCTTTAAGAAACTTTTTTCCAAAAGAAATGCCTTACTATTGATGAATATCTTATGTTCTTTAGTATAGTAGAATTAATAACCCTTAAATACCACTTGGACCAGTATCCAAGTTTATCCATGTGCAAACTTATGACACAGGCCAACCAACCCCAAAATCAAAGGTGAAAGAGTCTAGGTCTATGCCTGATCTATATCCCATATGGAGTCAATGCAACAGATTCACTTGGTATAAATTTTCAGAGTAAAACTAGTAGCCACAAGAGCACAACCTTGAAATAGGCAGACAAGTGAACCCTATAGTGGATTGAACCATATCTAACAAAGTTTAATTTCTTCTTTCAGATACACTGTGTTTCGAAAAGAAATCCACTTAAGAGAGAATCTAATTCTCTCTTAGATATGTCAAAAACTCACTGAATAAGTATTCACCTCCTCGATCCGATCGAAGCATTCTAATACCTTTTTAATTTATTTTTCTATTTCATTATTAAATCATTTGAACATTTTAAATAATTTAGGCCAGATGCACCCATGCCCAGATAGGTCATCTGTAATGAAATATTAGTATCTTTCTTTAGCACTTAAGTTTATAAGTCCATATACATCACTATGTATGAGACTTAGAACTTTATCGGCTCCTTCACCTTTTCTAGTAAAAAGTGACTTTGTCATTTTTTTAAGAAGACAAGATTCATAGGCTATCAATGATTCACAATAATTGATGTCGAGGTTTTCCTCTCAAGCTAATCCATTTATCCTGTTCTTATCAAGATGACTAAGCCTATAATACCAAAGATAGATATTCATGATATAATCTAAATTGGATGTGTACATTATACTTAACAGACCGTATAAATATTACATACCATTACTTTATTGTCCATGTATTATTGTAATATTATTCATAATAATATCACAACAATCTTCTTTATTGATAAATGATAACCATCTCTGATTAAAAGGCCATCAGAGATCACATTTATCATAAACGATGGACAATAGTGATAATCACTCAAAATGATATCTATTGAAAATAAGCTTGACAAATCCTAAAGCTAGGATTGGAACAAGACTTCCATCCCCAACAATCAGGTATTTCTCACCATTTTCAAATATCCCACTTACTTGTAGTCTCTGCAATAAATTGCATAAGACTATCGGCATCTAATACTCATGTAGTAGAATTATTTACAGAAAAAATTTAAGGTGTTATCATATAACATCTTTAATGAGCAACTTTTGCTCCTTTCTCTTGTTCAGCCTATTATGGTCAAGAGAAGCAAGATAAATCTTCTTCTTATGATCCTGCTTCTAACATTAGAAGCACTATGCCTGATTTGGGTTAACCTTGGACTAATTATTTTGACTGGGTTTTGAAGCCCCAATACGAACCCATTCATACTGCTGAACCAAATTCAACTTTCGATGCTAATTATCGAAGTTGGGTCTCATAAGTCATCACTGTCTAACAGTGATTGAAGCAATTAGAGTTTAGCCTTAATAAGAGAATAGAGAACAATAACCTAAGTATATGAATTATATTAAGCTTAAAGACTTGAACTTTAGTCTAAAGGTTCTCCTACTATTTTATTCAAATTGGTAGCCTTTACCTCTAATTTAGGAAATTACTTTAATTTCCTAGTAGGTACTAGAATCCACATAGACAGCACATAAGTCCAACTATGGTTGGTCAACCCATGTACATCTAAGGGTAGGTTCATAACTAATTATTTCTCCAAACAACTTCTAGTAATTTAATTTTGCCCCAAAAACCTAATCAGTAGGCTAGGGTCTCCACTGTAAGGATTTGATTAGGTTTAACCATTAACATGAGCATACTTGGTGCATCTAACTAATGAATGATTAAGCCCAACTATGGTTGGTCAACCTAACCACCATTAGAGAGACACATCCAAATCGTCATATGATGAATAATAATTTCATTAGTCAATAAGCACTAGGCCTATGGGCCTTCAATGATTATTGAGTTAATGGACTCATTATCAAACACCTTAATGGGAGGCTATGACTCGGTTATCTCCATAACTTTATCATTTTAAGGACCTAATAATTTTAGAAAATTTAAATTATTAGTGATTTAAGGATAGAAAGAACATGGACCAATTTACTCTCACTAACTTCACCAAGTCAGGTCCTCCCACTGACTTCACAAGTCACTGATGAGGATTATGATCAATTTTGTTTCATGGGCACCTATATTAGTCTCACTGAATGAAATCAGTCTCACTAATTTCTTATGTGATATGAGTTAGCTCGAATCAATAAGCAACCTAATCAAAATCTGATTAACCACATTGGCCAGGTAAGTAAGATTGGTGGGAGGGTCTGCCAAGGCTTGCCTTAGACACCATTAGAAATGGTCAGATAAGCAGGCTATCAATTAAAAATCATCGATCTAGAATGCTAGATTTACTTTAGATATCAATTGGTTTGTCAATTTTGATTTGGTCTACCTAAAGACTCGGGCTCGACCACTAAGCCACATTCAGGTCCATTTGTTTGATATATGGACTTTGATCAACTATAATTATTGAATTGATCTATAAAAAAGAAATGACCTAATTCTAGTTAACTATTAATTAGGGTTGATCAATTTCTTAACTAAGTCCATATTTAATCCAAACCCTAGGTCTAACCCAATTAATGACCTGATCAAAACTAACCCATTTAATCTTTAACCCAAGTTTTATGAAATTATCTTAGCATCTTCAAATCACAAACTTAGATCCTAAACAATCACTTAATTCTCAATTAAGTTCAAAGTTCGGATTTATGGAACCTCAAAACTAGTTTCTGATTTTATTATTTAAAATATTTTTAAATTATAAATAATTTACATTGAATCATATTCAATACATGATTTTAGATCTAATTTATTTCATTATTTAGATCATGTCCTAGGGTTTTGAATCTAAGGTTTTGTAGAAAGTAAGTTCTCAATTTAAATTCTATAAAATAAATATGTCATACATACACATTCTAGATTCAAAATAAAAATTATATATCAACATATGCAATAAAAGAATCTAGATCTAAACATAAAATACATCATATGGATCAGATTATAAACCAATTAAAATTATATTTAAAATCTAAAAATAAACTATAAATCCTTTTAGATTTTATCTAACATATTTATGACTTAGGTTTCTTGAATCATCACATACTAGGACAACCTTTCCACTGTTAGGGGTAAACTTTATAGCAGGATAACCTTATGGCAGTATGTGCAATCCTAATATTATTTAGATCTAATCTAAATAATCTAAAATAGATCAAATATCTATTTAATTTTAGATTTAAATTAAAAAATTAAATTATAAATTTTTTTAGATCTAATTTAAATTATTTATGATTCAGATTCAGATTAGCACATACTAGGACAACCTTTTTATTATAAGGGATTAACCTTACAACAGGACAATCTTTTGGCAGTATGTGCGATCTTTAATTAATTTTAATTTTTAGATTTAATCTAATTTAAATATGATCATGTTATAAAAGAACCTAGATGCTCTGATACCACTGTTGAGAAACAAGCAGGATTTCATGCATAGATTTCAAATTTTTTTTGAAATATAGAGCAACGAAAGACATAGATTAAACTATTTAATCTACAACATGCATGTAATTAAATTATAAAATCCAACATTAAGAATCTATAATATGTTATGATGTAAACACAAATTTAAAATTAAATTAATCATAAGTGGTACTGATCATTGATAAGTGGTAAAAATATACTAATAAAAGTATTAAATTATAAAATAAATTAATTTATTTTATTAAAAATTGATATTTTTATTAATCTTATATAGGAAAGAAGGCCATCAAAGTGAAGATCTTATTTTTTTGGTTCAGATAAAATAAATTTCAGGCAAAACAGACTTCAAACGAGCCCGAAATTGAATTTCAAAAAAAAAAAAAATTGGTTCGATTCAATCGGCTCAGCAGACCGCCCGGCTCGACCGCAGACCAACCCACCGATGCAACGCTGACGTCAGGATGATGTTAGCATTTTTTGCAGTGCACGGTGGACCATCTGGAGGGTAATTCGAGAATTTCACAGCAAGAGGCGCGCTCCGATTGGCTGAAGAACACGCCGGTCCATGCAACACCGGGCTCGCACATGGTCTATGGAGGGTAATTTAAAAATTTTGGCTGATCTAACGGGCGACATTCACTGAAACTTGATCGGACGGTCGAAATGAAGGCGCTGATGGATGGCATCCGTAGCTCCTAGTCGAGATCCAACGACTGAGATTCATCTCGATGTTAAACTAAAGATTAGAAGCCTTCTTTCTACGCGATCGGATGGCCCAGATTCAATCTAACGGTTGATCCAACGGCTGATATGAAATCTGACTTGATATGGGTTATTTTAAAGGATTTTTAAGTGGTTTTTGGATCGTTTGATCAACATCTAACGGGCAGAATTATCCAGATCCTAATTTGAGTTGTTTTGGGAGTCTTAAACCTAATTTTTAATGGATTTTGGGGGGAAATCAATCTCTTCATCTATAAAAAAACCTGTTGTTGCCATGAAAGAAAATCAGAGAGAGAGAGAGAGAGGGAGAGAAGAAAGAAGTTGTTCAGAAGTCAAAAAAAAAAGATAAAAAAGAGAAAAAGGGAGAGAGTCAGAGAAATAAAGAAAAACAAAAAGAAAAAAGAAAGGAGAGAGGTAGAAAGAGAAGAGTGATTTATGAGAGAAAGAAAAGAATTTTTTTTCGATAATCAAGACATCGATCAAAGAGCCTCTTCTTTTTCGCCAAATTCTCCACACCAAGAGCAACGGACAATCAATTTCAGTAATCAAACAGTCTAATTTCTCTATGCTTTTTATTTTATTTGCTATTTTTGAACTTGTTATCATGAACTAAATTTTCTTTTACTAAGGCTAAGGTGTAGCCACTCTTTTGATGCAATATTCAGTGTGATTTATTTTTAAATTTTATTCATGAGGAGTATATAAATCTGATCTTAATGCTTTTAGATTACTGGCCATTTTCTAATTGATTTAATGAACATAGATGTTACGGACCAAGTACATCTATGTTATTGCTTCTTGATTATATACCTTGTATTATGAATCAAATTAGAATTCATATGCATGCAGGAATTTTAGTGCGCTTTGGACGCAGCGTATTTTAATTAGAGGGTTTCACAAAACTTAATGCATTAATATTTATTTAAATTACACCTGGACCAAAGGGTAATTAATAAATATTAATAGTTTTGCTATGCCTGGACCAAAGGGTAGTGAATAAATTAGGAGACTCCACCGTCACATGAAATAAAATTAATCTAAAAATCTGAATATTGTATTGACTGAGTTGGTGAACCGATTGCCTTAGTAATCCATTGCTCTTGAAGTTTAAAACCCTAATAATTTACACTCTCTCTATTTAATTAAAAATTTTTAATTATTTTTTTATTTTATTCTTTAATTTCTTATTCTCATAAATCGATCTTCTAAATAAAGCATAGGAAAGAGCTTTTCAGTACTTATTTTTCAATCCTCTAGGGACGATACTCTACTCATTCACTTTATTACTTGATCGACTGGTGCACTTGCCATAGCTATAAATTAGCACGCATCAAGTTTTTGGCATCGTTGCTGGGGATTGTGTCTAAAACAATATTAAAATTTTGATCCTAGCTTTACTTTAGAAATTTATTTTTAATTTTTATTATTTAAAAAAAAATATTTAAGTGCATGACAGGTACTGGACATAGTAACTTACTACCTTTAGATCCAGAAATTGAAAGAACCTTTAGAAGACTACAACAAAAAAGAAACATGGCAGCTGAAGATCCTAACGACATCAATCTAGGATTGGATATGGCGACCTGAAGGACAGCATGAAGCTATTCGACCAGTACATCATTCATTAAATGATTATATCACATCATCTATAGCCGATACAGCTTCGAGCATCAGGAGACCGCCTGTACGAGCAAACAACTTCGAAATAAAGCCGACGATGATCCAGATGATTCAATCAACTGTCCAATTCAGTGGACACGTGCATGATGATCCGAATGCCCATATTTCTAATTTTCTTGAACTTTGCGATACTTTTAAAATTAATGGGGTGTCGGATGATGCTATTAGATTAAGGTTATTTCCTTTCTCTTTACGGGATAAAGCTAAAAATTGGCTTCATTCTCTTCCTACAGGTTCTATCACAACTTGGGATGTCCTAGCCCAAAAATTCTTAGCCAAGTACTTTCCACCTTCCAAGACTGCTAAGATGCGCAACGATATCACTTCTTTTATGCAGATGGACATGGAGACACTATATGAGGCTTGGGAGCATTTCAAGGAACTGCTGAGGAGATGTCCACATCATCAACTACCCGTATGGCTTCAGGTACAAACTTTCTATAATGGTTTATCTCCTACTAATCATTCTATGATTGATGCAGCAGCAGGAGGAACCATTAATCAAAAAATGGAGGAAGAAGCCTTTCGATCTGATCGATGAGATGGCATCAAATAGCTATCAATGGCAGACAGAGCGCATGATGCCAAAAAGACTAGCAGCTGTGCAGGGAGTAGATTGCGTGCCAACCTTACTAGCTGAAATTGCAGCCCTTAGAGCCGAAGTCAACAACTTAAAGGAAACAGCTATGCATATTCAGAGCATTACTTGTGACCTATGTGGAGGAGGACATGATACGAGCAATTGCCAGATAGGTAATCCTTTTGCTAAAACAACTGATACAGCTAATTATATTGGTAATTTTTTCAGGCCGCAACAAAACAATCCCTACTCCAACACATACAATCAAGGGTGGAGGCAGCACCCAAATTTCTCATGGAGCAATCAAAATGCAGCACAACAGCCACCCCCTGGGATTCCAAGTACCTGAAAAGAAGTCCAACATGGAAGAGCTGATGGTCAAATTTATGCAAAACCAAGAAGCAACTATAAAAAATTTGGAAGCCAAACTTAGGCAGGACCAAACAGCAGCAATTCGAAACTTGGAGATGCAAATAGGTCAAATGGCTAAGATAATCTCCTGAGAGACCTCAAGGGATCCTTGCCAAGCAACACGGAGACCAATCCAAGGGAGCAAGTCAATGCTATCACCCTAAGAAGTGGTACAAAGCTGGAGGAGCCACATCAGAAGAAAGAGACTGAAGAGCCAACTACAAATAAGGAACCATCAACTAAAATTCGTCAGTCACCAAAACAACCAGCAGATGGATGGTCTCCAGGTATACGGTTTGCTGATCCAAATGTGAAGCCCTACGTGCCACCACTACCATTCCCAGAGAGATAAATACAGCATCCAGATAAGAAATTTTCTAACTTTTTCAAAATTCTAAAGAATTTACATATTAATATTCCTTTTGTAGATGCTATTACTCAAATGCCCAGGTATGCCAAGTTTCTCAAAGAAATCTTAACAAATAAGAAAAAGCTGAAGGAGCATGAGAGAATAAATTTGAATGAAGAATGCTCAGCAATACTTCAAAATAAATTACCACAGAAGCTAAAAGATCCAGGGAGTTTTACTATCCCTGCATTATTGGTGATTGTAGTTTTGATAAAGTTTTATGTGATTTAGGAGCAAGTATTAATCTCATGCCTTTTTCTATTTTCAGGAAGCTGGGTCTAGGAGAACCAAAGCCTACCACTATTACTCTTCAATTAGCCGATAGATCCATTAAATATCCAAGAGGTATAGTGGAGGATGTCTTGGTAAAGGTAAACAAGTTTATTTTTTCTGTTGATTTTATTGTTCTTGATATGGAAGAAGATTATGATGTACCCCTTATTTTAGGGAGACCCTTTTTAGCTACTGGAGGAGCTTTAATAGATGTTCAACAAGGAAAATTAATTCTTAGAGTCCAAGATGAACAAGTTACTTTTAATGTTTTCAAAGATACTAAACATACTGATGATAATCAAACTTATTTTCTAATTGATATTATTGACAATCCATTATATGAGAATTCTGTAGAAAATAGGTTTGAGACTATAAAAGTGAGCAATGTCAAATTGAAAGAGGACTCGATCAAACATGAAAGTATTCCAATTGAAGTGGCACCGGATTGATCCACTTTAGAATTCAAAGAAAGTCAAGCTGAAGACTATAAATCAGAACTACTAGATAGGTTGTTTCTTTTCTTTTTAGTTTTGATCATTTTTTTTTTTTTTTTTTAGTAATTTGTTGTTGCTCTTTTACTGCTTTGGTGTGTATTTTCAATTTTGCAGAGAAAAATCAATGAGAGCTCAAGCAAAATTTCAAAGCTCCAAAGAACCAGACTGAACCAAATCAGGTGTATTCCTTCCTATCCTTTATTACATCCTTTATTTTTCTTTCTCCTTTAAGATAATGTAGAATAATTAAAAAAAAAATCATGTGTCAAGAAGAAAATCTTGAGCAAGATAAACTGGATAAGTGATAAAAGATAGAATTATTTGCTAATGAATGTAATGAGTTAAAGAAGTAGATTAGTTGGTCAACTTTTAGCAGCCTACTTAGGTCATTAAAAGATTATTAGCACTTCTAATTGCACATGCACACTAACAAGGCAAAGTAGGTATTGATTATAAGGCCAACTGAGGATTCAATTATCACCAAAAATTGGTAATTAATATACATTCTAATCAAAGAAACTTGAATTTAAGGAAAGAGCTACCTGCCTATAAATAAAGTGCAAAAGATAGAGTATATGTGGATTGCCCAAAGCTTAGTAACTGGATCTCTGCACCTAGGTCAAGCATGGAAATTCACGTAAAATGGTGAAAGAAAGGCCAAAATGCTCAGCACAGTAAAAAAAAAAGAGAGAGAAAGGCAGTGTGAAAGCTACCTTAATTCATGAGTATAAAATTGAGAATGTATAAAAAATATGATCAAAATAGGTGATAAGAGAAGATACTTTTGTTCTTTTAATTTAATACTGAAATGCTAAAGTTAGTCATCATGAACACAAGTGCTATAGATCTTTGATGTACTCTAAGAAAGTTTTTAATTATATTGACTAAAAAAATTTTTTGTTTCTGAAGCTCAATACTTAGCAGTATTTTCTAAACTTTTTGATCTTTAGTCCTAGATTTTATCTTTATGATGGATAATCTTTTTGAAACATGGTATTAAACAAAACATTGCTAAGGAACTAGCAATGGCCAAGTTGGAGGGTGTGATAAGTGGTAAAAATATACTAATAAAAATATTAAATTATAAAATAAATTAATCTATTTCATTAGAAATTAATATTTTTATTAATCTTATGTAGGAAAGAAGGCCACCAAAGTGAAGATCTTATTTTTCTGATTCAGATGAAATAAATTTTAGACAAAACGGACTTCAAACGAGCTTGAAATTGAATTTCAAAAAAAAAAAATTGGTTCGGTTCAAACCACCCGACTCGATCGTAGACCAACCCGCCGATGCAATGCTGACGTTAGGATGACGTCAGCATTTTTTATGGTGCACGATGGACCATCTGGAGGGCAATTCAAGAATTTTACAGCAAGAGGCGCACTCCGATTGGCTGAAGAGCACGCCGGTCCATGCAACACCGGACTCGCGCATGGTCTACAGAGGATAATTTAGGAATTTTGGTTGATCCAACGGATGGCATTCACTGAAACTTGATTGGACGGTCGAAATGAAGGCACTGATGGATGGCATCCACAGCTTTTGATCGAGATCCAACGACTGAGATTCATCCCGATGTTAAATTAAAGATTAGAAGCCTTCTTTCTACGTGATCGAATGGCCTAGATTTAATCTAACCATTGATCCAATGGCTGATATGAAATCCAACTTGATTTGGGTTATTTTAAGAGATTTTTAAGTGGTTTTTGGATCGTTTGATCAACATCTAATGGGCAGAATTACCCAGATCCTAATTTGAGTTGTTTTGGGAGTCTTAAACCTAATTTTTAATGGATTTTGGGGGGAAATTAATCTCTTCATCTATAAAAAAACCTATTGTTGCCAAGAAAAAAAAAATCAGAGACAGAGAGAGATAGACAGAGAAGAAAGAAGTTGTTGAGAAGTCAAAAAAAAAGAAAAAAAGAGAAAAAGGAAGAGAGTCAGAGAAATAAAGAAAAACAAAAAGAAAAAAGAGAGGAGAGAGGTAGAAAGAGAAGAGTGATTTATGAGAGAAAGAAAAGGATTTTTCTTCGACAATCAAGACATCGATCAAGGAGGCTCTTTTTCTTCGCCAAATTTTCCACACCAAGAGCAACGGACAATCAATTTCAGTAATCAAACAGTCTAATTTCTCTATGCTTTTTATTTTATTTGCTGTTTTTGAACTTGTTATCATGAACTAAATTTTTTTTTACTAAGGCTAAGGTGTAGCCACTCTTTTGATGCAATATTCAGTGTGATTTATTTTTAAATTTTATTCATTAGGAGTATATAAATTTGATCTTAATGCTTTTAGATTACTGGCCATTTTCTAATTGATTTGATGAACATAGATGTTACGGACCAAGTACATCTATGTTATTGCTTCTTGATTATATACCTTGTATTATGAATCAAATTAGAATTCATATGCATGCGGAAATTTTAGTGCGCTTTGGACGCAGCGTATTTTAATTAGAGAGTTTCACAAAACTTAATGAATTAATATTTTTTTAAATTACACCTGGACCAAAGGGTAATTAATAAATATTGATAGTTTTGCTATGCCTGGATCAAAGGATAGTGAATAAATTAGGAGACTCCACCATCATATAAAATAAAATTAATCTAAAAATCTGAATAATGTATTGATTGAGTTGGTGAGCCGATTGCCTTAGTAAACTATTGCTCTTAAGTTTAAAACCCTAATAATTATACTCTCTCTATTTTCTTAAAATTTTAATTATTATTTTTAATTTATTTTGTTCTTTAATTTCTTATTCTCATAAATCGGTCTTCTAAATAAAGCATAGGAAAGAGTTTTTCAGTACTTATTTTTCAATCCTCTAGGAACGATATTCTACTCATTCACTTTATTACTTGATCGACTGGTGCACTTGCCATAGCTATAAATTAGCACGCATCAATCATATCATTACCTAGATCTAGAATAATTCTAGATCTAACCCTAGATCGCATCTAGATCACCAAGAAATCAGATCTCTTACCTTTGCGTGAGTCGAGAACTCTATGGTTGAATCCATTATTATCTATGGAGCCTCATAAGCATCCAGCCTCTACAGATAATTTACACGAACCTACAACACAGATCAGAGGTTTGTCGAACGAAGATCCGCTTAAAGTGCTAGTTTCTCACGGATCCCTCCTGATGGTTAATCAAATATATGTTCTTCAAATCTCTTGGACACTTTAATAGATGAAGAATATAAGGAGGAATAAGAAAGAAATTCAATCCTTGAATCTTTCAAAAATCAAAAAATAAGAATATGAAAAAATAAATCCTAAGAGAAGACAAATCTTCTCCTTCAGGACATCAACGGTTGATGTCCTATAAATATCTCTATGCTAGGACAAGAGAAGACCTTCTCCTCTAGAATTTTTCTTAAGTTTTTATATCTAATATTTTTTATTTTTATTATATAAAATTTTTACAAAAATTGAAGAGGAAGGGTTCTCCAAGAAATTCTAAGAGAAGACCTTTCTTCTCTTCTCCCATCAAGACATGATCAGATCATGTCCAAAAAATAATACCATGCCCCAACAACTTGGAGCACTCATCTCCATACCCAAATTCTCTCTCTCTCTCTTAGATTTTTATTATATAAAAATTATAAACAAATAGAAAGAGAGAAACATAAAAGAAAAAATATAAGAGAAGACAATCTTCTCTTACCTTGTCTCTTCAAGACATCAACCTTTGATGTCTTAATTGAAGGATCTTCTCCAAGAATATTGTTACCACAAATCCTCCAAGCCTTCTTCTTCTTTTTCTCTAATTTTTTTAGAATTTTTCATATCCTAAAACCATCTCATAAGAGTCATCCACCTTTTATTGCAAGACTAGGTCAAAACCTAGTCAAAGGAGGACTTCTATGGGATGTCCAACTCTTGGATGCCCCTCTCTTGATTTTTTTCATAAGAACCATAAAATCCACATCCCAAAAACCTGGGAGAAGGGTGGAGAAGTCAAATATGGCATGGGTTAAGTGGGTGCACAAGCGAAGAAGAAGTTTTGGTCAAAGGGGACTCTTCCAAGTAGGAAACAAATCCCAACTTCTTCCAAGTTTTGACCAAGTCATAACAAATTCCCAAAAATGTGAATTATGGGGAATGGAAGGCCTTCTTGGGCATGGAAATATATATAGAAAAATTAAGAATTAATTAAGGTGGGCATGGGGTCTTAGGTGCAAGAGAAAGAGAGAGAGAGTCCTAGTCCAACTGGGACTCCTCTTGTTTGACTAGGTCAAAATAATTTTGAATCAAATTTAAATTATATTTAAATTAGATCAAATGCAATCTAATTAAGAATGATCTTAGTCTAACTAAGAGTCTAATTAAATCAAGATTTAAATCTATTTTAAATATTAAGTCAATTAGGTGCACCCAAGTCCTAGTCAAACAAGAAATTATTCTTTCTTGAAATTGGCTTATCCAGTAAATCAACTAGACTTAATCTAATTAAGTCCAAACTAATTCTAATTAAATCTAATTTAATTAGACTTGACCTCAACCTGATTACTCAATCAAATTAATTCAATTAGCAATCTAATTGCTAATCAATCCTTCTGTAACACTTATATTAGGTCAAACATCAATCACATTGAATATTTGACCTAAAAATGATTCTCAATCATCGATTAACCATCTAATCAGGTTATAAGCTCTAATGTGTGTGATCCCATAGGTTCAAACCTAAGTCAATAGTATAAAAACTAATGTTTATAATAATCGAAGTTATCATCTAGTAATGATTTCCGACGTCCGAATAGATCGAATGTATGCATAGCAACATTCTTAGAATCCTGGCCCATGGTTACAGTATAATTCATCCCTATGATCAATAATGCTTAAGACAACTTTGAGTACATTGTCAAACACTCATACAAGTTATCTCTATTGTGTCTTAAAATTTTACAAATCCCGTGACATTTCATAAGGATTACCTAGGCCTAGGTTTTGTTAAATTGAAACACAGTAAGTCATTCTCTTCCTGGAGTTAATTAGAAGTGGTCAATCCCATCTTGGCTCGTACACCGACTTTACAAGTACTTGACTATACCCAAAAATCTTTTGAACCTATATTAGAAATACAACCAGTCTGGCACCAAAATACAGTGAGTTGCTTGTAAGTCACCATGATTATCTTAGGTCGGAGGGACACTTATAACCATTGGCTTTAGCTAGCTATTCTTGATAGTAGAGTGTTACATTGGTTACGTTTAGTGCAGATGTACTCCTACATCTTACTTGGATTCCATACTAGTGTCTCCACACCACTTGGTTACGAGGATAATTAATGCATATGGCATACAGTGACCTACACTCGATAAGTTATCATCCTTATTAATAACTTATCATTTGATCATGAACAATTTAAGAACCATCCGATAAATCCTTCTTTATCAATTGATTGTGGTTCTAAGGACTTCATCATAATTTAGGAGTTCATTTAAGGAAGATAAAACTTTTATGATGAACCAGCCAAATAACTATTATTATTAGATAATTCATATACTAATTTTAATTATCTACTACTTAGATGATTGATTTTAGGATATATTTTTCAATATTTCTCTCTTTGAGGGGCACTCTAGAGAAGTTGTCTACAGTGTATGCGAAGGAGAAAATCGAGCTACAATAATTAAAAATTCAGATAGTCTACCAGCAAAATGTCGAGGCTAAATCAGCCATTCTGAAGAAGAGACTGAGGCAGGCTTAAGAAGACTTTTACAGATCCCAAAAGTTATTAGGTGAGAGTTTAGTAGCAAGATCTGAGCTCAAGGAGAAAGTGCAAGATTTGATGCACTCCCTGGTATTGACGGGAGCTGGTAGTCCAAAGTTTGATTTTGAATAGGACTTCATCTTTTTCTTTTCTTCTTCTTTTTTTTTGTGTAATGAATTTTAATTTCAATGACATGATATTTCTTTCATTTACCATTCTATATTTTACCTTGATTTGATGCTTGCTTATTCTCCTTATTTTCTCGTTATGCTTGATGTTAACGTTGTCTTAAAATAATAACTCTTGTTCCTTGTCTTGTGTGTCTGTCCTCCTTGTTTGTGAGCAAAAATTTTTGGATTCATTTTGGAACTGATGTATTTCCCTGCTTGGGGATTGGGAGTTTTTATACTTTGCGATCTCCCCCTTGTTTAAGAATAGGAGGTCTTCGATCTCCCGTAGGGATCTTCATCCACGTCTGGACGAGGTCCTCCTCTTATTTCTAATATGGTGGGCTATCTTTTTTGTTAGGATGGGGTTCTCCTCCTATTCTTAACAAAATTGCGAGAGTGCAAAAGGGCCATTGAGAGGGCATCTCCCTGTTTCCTCCTATTTAAGAATCGGAGATCTTCTATCCCTCGTAGAGATCTTAATCTATGTCAGGACGAGGTTCACCTTCTATTCCTGGCATGGTTGGCTATCTCCCTTGTTAGAATGAGATCCTCCTCCTATTCTTAATAAGATTACCAGGACACAAAAGGACCATTGAGAGGGCCTCTTTTCATTTCCTCCTATTTAAAAGATGGAGATCTTCAGTCCTCCATGGGGGTCTTCATCCACATCAAGACGAGTTTCTCCTCCTATTCCTGGTATGGTGGACTATCTTTCTTGTTAGGATAAGGTTCTTCTCCTATTTCTAATAAGATTGCTGGGGTACAAAAGGATCATTGAGAGGGACTCTCCCTATTTCCTCCTATTTAAAAATTGGAGGTCTTCTATCCTTCGTGGGAGTCTTCATCTACGTCAGGATGAGGTCCTCCTATTTTTGACGTGGTGGGCTATCTTCCTTATTAGGATGAGGTTCTCTTTCTGTTCTTAACAAGGTTACTGGGGCATAAAAGAACTGTTGAGAGGGCCTCTCCCCATTTTTTTCTATTTGAGAATAGGAGATTCTCTACTTTGAAGTTTGGTTGGATAATTTTCTATCACTGTATAGTTTTGCACCAAAGACGAGAATGTTAAAGATAATTTTATTTAGATAAAATTATTAATAGTACATTCATAGATTTTTTGAATTTCATGATCGTGGAAGCGTAGCCCCTCCGAGCTCCTTTAGATAGTATGTTCCTGGTCGGATGATTTTCATGATTTCATAGGGGCCTTCCCAATTTGGAGCAAGCTTTTCTTAATTTTATGGTTGAGAGATATCCACCCTTCGCAGCACCAGATCTCCAACTTTGAAGACTTCACTTCTAACTTTGGAGTTGTGGTAGCGGGCCACCTTTCATAAGCCATCATTCGAACTGGTGCTTTCTCTCGCTTTTCTTCTAGTAAGTTGAGATTTGCCTTAAGATCCTGAGAGTTGTTCTATTCACTGAAGCATTTAACTTATGCCAAGGGGAGTCTGAGCTCAACTGGTATTACTATCTTAGTTCCAAAAGCTAGGACGAAAAGAGTTTCTCTAGTTGGCAACCTTTGAGAGGTTCTGTAAGCCCATAGAATATGATAGAGTTCGTCCATGTATGTTCCTCTGGCTCTTTCAAGCCTTACTTTTATCCCTTGAAGTAGGGTCCTATTTGTTACCTTGGCTTAGCCATTTGCTTGCGGGTGAGCTACTGATGTAAAATGATGAGAGATGTTCAGATCTTCATAAAACTCAGTAAATTTTGCCCCTGCAAACTGGCATCCATTATCTATAATAAGAGTCTGAAGTAGGCCGAATCTGCAGACTATTGACTTTTAGACAAAGTCCTGTACTTTAGGTTCAGTGATTTTTGCTAGGTGTTCGGCCTTAACCCACTTGGTGAAGTAATTCATAGCCACTAGAAGAAATTTTCATTATCTAGATACCATGGAGAAGGGCCCAAGTATATCCATCCTTTATTGTGCAAATGGCCATGGAGCACTTAGGGGTATAAGTTGTGTAGCTGATTGTCTCTAAATGTTCTCATTTCTCTAGCAATGGTCATATTTTCTCATATAATCAATAGCATCTTGTTGCATAGTTGGCCAGTAATATCCTTGATGAAGTAGTTTGTAAGACAATGATCTAGCCCCAAGGTGATTTCCACATGCACCTTCATGGACTTTCTTCATTGCATAATCAGCTTCAGAGGGTCGAAGTCATTTAAGATGTGGCAAGGAGTATGACCTTTTATACAGCTTATTCTCATATAGAATATAACGAGATGCATAGTTTCTCAACTTTTGAGCTTCTTTCAGATCCTTGGAAAGTGTGCCATCTTTAAAGTATAAAACAAGTGGGTCAATCCAGCTGGGCTCAAGGTTGACCTACATTATAATTTGAGATTCTTCCGAGCTTGGGTGTTGTAGAACTTCAAAGAAAATCTCTTTTGGCAATTCATTTAGAGCCAGAGTAGCTAATTTGGAGTGAAGATCGGTTCTAGTATTTTCTACTCTAGGGATTTTCTGAATGTCAAAGATACTGAAGGCCAAAGTTAGGCTCCTTACTTTTTTCAAGTATCTCTTCATACTTTCCTCCCGAGCTTCATAATTACTATTAACTTGCTCCACTATCTGTTGAGAATCGTTGTAGACTTTCACATGATTTGCTTCTAGTTTTTTAGTTATTCTCAACCTAGTGATCAGAGCTTCATACTCAGCTTGATTATTTGTTGTGGAAAACTCGAAGCATAGTGCATATTCAGCAATAACTCCTGGATTGATTAGAATTAGGCCCGCACTTGCTCCTGAAGAATTATATGAACCATCTACATACAGAGCCCAAAAATTCTTAGGAAGGTCTGCTCATTCTTTAATGAGGTTCATTTGAGAATTAGAAGTACAAACTTCTTACTGCTCAGGTTTGATGGGATCTGAAATGGTGCACTCTACTATGAAGTCAGCCAGTATCTGAGCTTTAATGGATGGTCATGGCTGAAAATTGATATCAAACTTGGTGAGCTCAATCACCTATTTAGCTCTTCTCTTAGAGGTATTAGATCGATGAAGAGCTACTTTGATAGGTTGATCAGTGAAAAGCATGATCGTATGCCCTTGAAAATAAGATCAAAGCTTCCAGGCTACAATCAACATGGCAAAATCTAGTTCTTCTAATTTCATATACCTTCTCAGTATTTCTTAAAACTTAGCTTATGTAGTAGATAGGCTTTTAAATTTTTTCCTCCTCCCTAATTAGGATTGCTGCAGGCGACACTGCCAGATGCAGGAAAAGTTCTTCACCAGGTTCGGATTTGGCAAGGAGAGGAGGTGAGCTGAGGTAGTTTCTTAATTTCTCGAAGGCCTCTAACACTCAAGAGTCCAGTAAAAGTTTTTTGGCTACTTGAGTACTTAAAAGAAGGGCAAGCAATGCTTGACCGACCTCGAAATGAATTGATTTAGAGCAACGATCTTTCCTGTCAAGCATTGGACATCTTTTATTATTTTTGGTGGAGTTATTTTTTGAATAGCTTTGATCTTCTTAGGAGTCACATCTTGATGCCATAAATTTAAGAAACTTCTCCAAGATTACTTCAAAGGCACACTTGGTTGAATTCAGCTTTATCTTGTACTTTTAAAGTATGTTGAAGGTCTCCTCAAGATCGATCATATGATTTGTTGAAGCTCGACTTTTAACTAGCATGTCATCCACATAGATCTTTATATTATGGTCGATCTGCTCTTTGAAGATCTTGTTCATTAGGTGTTGATAAGTGGCACCTACATTTTTTAGTCTAAAGGGCATAACCCTATAATAATAAAGACCACGATTAGTCATAAAAGCATTTTTTTTCTCATCCTCTGGTGCCATCTGGATTTGATTATAACTAGAGAAGGCATCCATAAAAGTGAGAAGCTCATGGCCTAAGGTGGCATCCATCAGTTGATCAATTCTTGGTAGAGAGTAGCTGTCCTTTGGGCAAGCTTTGTTCAAATCTATGAAATCTATATACATCCTCCACTTGCCATTTACTTTCTTGACGAGGATGACATTTGTGATCCAATCTGGCTAGGATACTTCTTGGATGAAATTGGCTTTAAGAAGCTTGTCGACTTCATCTATGATGGCTTTCTACCATTCTGGTACAAAGCTGTGCTTCCATTACTTCTGCATCAATCCATGGCATATCCGTAGGTACCCAAGCAAAGACATCGACATTCTTTTGCAAGAAGATGACGAGCTACTTCCTGACTCTTTCTTCCAGATTAGTGCCAGTTTGAATAGTATGATCTTTGTTTTCATCATTCAAAGAAATTGCCATAAGGTCGTCAATTGGTTCCTCCCTTTCTTTAGTCAGATCATCACGAGTATCAAGTCTGTCTACTAGACAAGAGTTTGCTTGCTTTCTTCCTTGCAAGGCTATAGTGTAATAGTGTCGTGCCAGTACTTGATCTCCTCTAACTTCTCCTACCCCATAGTTTGTCAAAAACTTCATCTTCAAGTAATAAGTCAAAATCACAGCCTGGAGTACATTCAAACCAGGTCGGCCATGAATTGCATTGTAAGCTGAGGGAGCCTTCACCACTAGGAAGTCAACTTGGGCCTTTGATTGCTTTGGATACTGACCTGCCATAATAGATAAGGTGATTATTCCTTCAACCGGTACTGCATCATTGGTGAATCCCACTAATGGAGAACTTATTAGCCCCATACGATAGTTGAGTACAAACATTTTAGAAAATACATCATAAAATAAAATATCAGTAGAGCTTCTATTATCAATCAAAATATGGCATACATCATAATTAGCAATATTTAAAATAACAACAACTACATCATTATGTGAAAATTAAACCCCTTGTGCATCTTCTTCATTGGAAGAGATGGGTACTTTAGTTCTCTACCTCTTTGCTGGCTCTACAAATCCACTGGTCTCCTCTTGCCGATGTCTCCTAGCTATGGTGTTGATGATTCTGAGTGGGAGCCGATCTCTTTGTGGCTCATCTCTTTGAGGTGGTTCAGGCCATGGCAGGGCTCTTGGCCGATCTTTCCTCCTTTCCAACCAACATTGATAGAATCAATCTAGTTATCTCCTTCTGATTAGCTCCTCGATCTCATCTTAGAGTTGGATACTATTGAGAAACATGCAGGGTTTCATGTATAGATTTCAAAACTTTTTCAAAATATAGAGCAGCGGAAGACATAGATTAAACTATTTAATCTACAACATGCATGTAATCAAATTACAAAATCTTACATCAAGGATCTATAACATATTATGATGCAAATATAAATATGAAATTAAATTAATCATAAGTGGTATTGATCATATCAATACCTAAATCTAGAATAATTCTAGATCTAACCCTAGATTGCATTTAGATCGCCAAGAGATCAGATCTCTTATCTTTGCATGAGTCGAGAACTCCATGGTTGAATTTGTTGTTGCCTTTGGAGTTGCACAAGCATCCGACCTCTATAGGTGATTTATGCGAACCTGCAACATAGATCGAAGGTTCGTCGAACGAAGATCTGCTCAAAGTGATAGCTTCTTATGGATCCCTCCTGATGGTTAATCAAATACATGTTCTTTGGATCTCTTGGACACTCCAAGAGATGATGAACATGAGGAGGAACAAGGGAGAAATCTAATCCTAGGATCTTCCAAAAATAAAAAAATATGAACATGAAAAAATAAATCCTAAGAGAAGATAAATCTTCTTATTCAAGACATCAACGGTTGATGTCCTAAAAATATCTTTACGTTAGGACAAGAGGAGACCTTCTCCTCTAGAATTTTTCTTAAGTTTCTAGATCTAATATTTTTGATTTTCATCATATAAAATTCTCATAAAAATTGAAGAGGAAAGGTTCTGCAAGAAACCCTAAGAGAAGACCTTTCTTCTCTTCTCCTTCTCTAATCAGGACATGATCAGATAATATCCAAAAAATAATACCATGCCCCAACAACTTGGAGTACTCATCCACATACTCAAATCCTCTCTCTCTCTCTCTCAAATTTTTATCATATAAAAATCATAAATAAAATAGGAAGAGAGAAACATAAAAGAAAAATATAAGAGAAGATGATCTTCTCTTACTTGTCTCTTCAAGAAATCAAATTTTGATGTCTTAATTGAAGGCTCTTCTCCATGAATATTGGTGCCACAAATCCTCCACACCTTCTCCTCCTTTTCCTCTAATTTTTTATGATTTTTTTAGGATTTTTCACATTCTCTAACCATCTCAAAAGAGGCATCCACCTTTTATTGCATGACTAGGTCAAAACCTAGTCAAAGGAGGACTTCTATGGGGTGTCCAACTCTTTGATGCCCCTCTCTTGATTTTTTTCATGAGAACCATCAAATCCACATCCCAAAAACTAGGGATAAGGGAGGAGAAGTTAAATATAGCATGGGTTAAGTGGGCGTACAAGAGGGGAAGAAGTTTTGGTCAAAGGGGATCCTTCCAAGTAGGAAACAAATCCCAACTTCTTCAATGTTTTGACCAAGTCATAAAAAATTTCCAAAAATATGAATTATGGGGCATGGAAGGCCTTCTTGGGCATGGGAATACATGTAGAAAAATCAAAAATTAATTAAGGTGGGTGTGAGGTCTTAGGTGCAAGAGAAAGAGAGAGAGTCCCAGTCCAACTGGGACTCCTATTGTTTGACTAGGTCAAAATAGTTTTGAATTCAATTTAAATTCTATTTAAATTAGATCAAATGCAACCTAATTAAGGATAATCCTAGTCTAACTAGGAGTCTAATTAAATCAGATTAAATCAAGATTTAAATCTAATTTAAATGCTAAGTCAATTAGGTGCACTCATGTCCTAGTCAAATAAGGAATTGTTCTTTCTTACAATTGGCTTATTCAATAAACCAACTAGACTTAATCTAATTAAGTCTAAAATAATTCTAATTGAATCTAATTTAGTTAGACTTGATCTCAGCTTGATTATTCAATCAAATTGAGCCAATTAGCAATCCAATTGCTAATCAATCCTCTTGCAATACTTGCATTAGGTCAAACATTAATCGCATAGAATATTTGACCTCGAAATGATTCTCAATCATCAATTAACCATCTGATCAGATTACAAACTTTAATGTGTGTGACCCCATAGGTTCAAACCTAAGTCAGTAGCATAGGAACCAATTTCTGTATCAATTGAAGTTACCATTTATCAATAGTTTTCGATGTTCGGATAGGCCGAATGTATGCAAAGCAACATTCTTAGAACCCTAGCCCATGGTTACCATATAATTCATCCCTTTGATCAATAATGTTTAAGATAACTTTGAGTACGCTGTCAACACTCATACAAGTCATCACTATTATATCTCAAAATTTTGTAAATCCCATGACACCTCATGAGGATTATCCATGCCTAGGTTTTGCTAAATTAAAATACAGCAAGTCATTCTCTTTCTGAAGTTAATCAGGAGTGGTCAATCCCATCTTGACTCACACACTGACTTGATAAGTACTTGACTATACCTAAAAATCTTTCAAACCTATATAGGCAGTCTGGCACCAAAGTACAATGAGTTGCATGTTAGTCACCATCATGATCTTAGGTCGGAGGGATATTTATATCTATTAGCCTTAGCTAGCTACTCTTGATAGTAGAGTGCTACGTTGGTCATGTTCAGTGCAGATGTACTCCTACATCTCACCTGGATGCCATACCAGTATCTCCATATCACTTGGTTATGAGGACAACCAATGTATATGGTATATAACGACCTACACTCGATAAGTTATCGTCCTTGTTAATAACTTATCATTTGATCGTGAAATAATTTAAGAACCATCTGATAAATCCTTCTTTATCAATTGATTGTGGTTCTAAGGACTTCATCATAATTTAGAAGTTCATTTAAGAAAGATAGAACTTTTATGATGAACCAGCTAAATAACTATTATTATTAGATAATTCATATACAGGTTGCAATCATCTACAACTTAGATGATTGGCTTTAGGACATATTTTTCAATACTCGGTTGGATACTTCTTTAAGAACAAGGGCTTAGAAAGGCCCTTCCTCTAGCACCAATCTTGTTGGTGCAGAAAATGATGCTAATGCTAGAGTTCGCTGGAGCTTGTAAAAATGAGATCATCAATGTGACCTACAAGGCAAAGTCCAAACTGGAGGTGGGTGGCTCCAGTAGGATTCTCAAATGATCAAGTTAGCTTTCTGACCAACAAGAATGGAGTACTCAAGAGAATTTAAGCGGAGATGAGAGCTTAGAGAGAAAAATGTATCTGAAAGATCTCGTATATAGGTGGAGCCTATAACAGAATGAAAGTAACGGTCATAATAAAATGTTAGTGGACCGTTCGGGTCATGCATAGTTTGTTACAAATAGTGGTATCCTTTATTGTGACTTGTCAGTCTATTAGAGATTAATGGTTGGAGTTCGAGCTGGATTTTTACACTAAGTTCAGCTTACAACTTAGGGCTCAGTAGTGCTACTGAACAAGATGGATTGGAAACCTGACGAGGTTCTTTTATTATTCAAATCTATCCGATCAATATGCATAATGTAAGATGGCTAGATCTGTAATAGTTAGAAGGAAATAATGGAATTCGATCGCTTGCAAGTTCGATCATTGTCCATGAGGAAGTGGAAGAATTTGGCTGGATGAAGTTCTTGACACAAGGTTAATAAGATATGTTCCATCGTGAAGGAATTCGATTAGATAAGATCCCATCCAATTGAAGTCCAATTGGAAGGAGTTCAATTGGAAGGAGTTCAATGCTTGTAGTAAGGAAATTCAGTTGCCTTTAAGCAAGGTTGGACGGGTTGGGTTTTAATTATTTAGAATTCTGCTATTCATCCATTAAGAAATTCGTCCAGCATACATGGCTTGAAGGTCAACCCCCTTGGATTAAATCAGTTTAGTTGAAGTTTGGCCATGACTTTTGTGACTCTGGATGTGGTCAAATCAAGTTTAGACTTCTTATTGGACTTCGACTGGAGCTAAATTTACCCTTAATAGTACCCATTTAAAATAAATATGGATATGAATTTTGGCATCCAACTAACATTTGCATCTGAATTTGTCAAACAAAATAAATATTATTGCCACTAATCTTCTAGTGGAGGTTGAATTGGTTGAAGAAGAGATATGGCTGGTGCTAGATAGCGATGGCTTAATCTATAAAATAAGTCCTCGATTGAAGTTGGCTCTAGTGGAAGCCCTTCAATGCTTAAATCAGAAAACTAAGGAATAGAGAAGAAGCGAGTGTTGGAAGACAAGTGATTGCATATCTTGAGGATCTCCTTTGGTCCTCTATTTATTGGTGAAGATAGAAGTACCATGAAGAGTCTGGAGAATCAAGTTATTAGTCTTGCCTTGTTGGATGAAATATGGTTGTTATTTTCTACTTTATCTAGAGAGATATATTGTTATCTTCTACCTTATCTGCTGATGGCAAGCTATCATATGGATTCTAAAATTTTTCTAGTTGACATAAATGTTAGATGTATGCCTTAGAAGCCAAGTGGCTAACACATGTAATCTTTCTAGTACTATAGTTTTGTAATTAAATTATTTAAATGAATAAAATTGGATTTATTTTTCATCATGTTGTGTCATGTGTCCACAACATATTCTCAAGAATTGAGAATTTAAGACATGTGTCATTAATAATTAATTTCTAAAAGCTTTTGATCAATAGATCATTATGAGGACAGTGATTGATCTAGTAAGATTGGTGCACGGATCACTTTCTTTAGGATAGACGAGTCTCGAGTCTATGATATGGGGATACTGAAGCGAGAGTGTTGGTGATTGTTATAGAATAATGGTATCGAGTTTGACCACATGAATAGTCACTTGGATGCCTACCCACTCGATAGTGACATACTCAATACTGCAGTGGTGTAAATAGTTCTTTGATCTACGGTGTCTCGACTATTTACAATGGGGCTACTATAGTTTGACTATACAATTACTTGGTTACCTAACTATTTGAAATCTTATGGTGTATATTGGCTACAGTATATTCAGTAAGGTGTGCACCTTGATGGGATCTATCGATCTTGGTGGATAAGGAGTAATCTTATATAATTCATGACACTGAGTTTAGAAGACTATGGCCATGGTAGTATGAATGAAAGAAAAGAGTTTTCATAAGATTCTACATATGAACTCGACTCGATTGAGTGTTATATATGACTGATGTGGAATTTGATGAGTTATTCATAACCTCCATCATGTCGGGACTCATGATAGAAGGACTAAATCATGCGGTAACTACACCTAAAGGTTCATCTATTTAGTTCTACTAGATTGCTACTATATACCACTAGATATCACTAATGGATTGTGAGATCAATGAGAATTATTTTGATAATCAATAATTCTTAATTAGCTGAATTGAAAGAGTTTCAATATATTGAAAGATGTTTTAATGATGTTGTTAATGAAGATTACAATATATCTCACAACTAGATAGAATTGAACCTATGGAATCATACATAAAGAGAATTAGTCTTGGATTATGCAATTGAACTTGTGAAGTCTTAATTGGATTAGGATTTAGAGAAATCTTATTGAGTTTATGTTGATCCTAGATATGATTTTGATGAATAACAAAATATTTGAGTCTATTTTTGATACTAATAATTTGATTGGAGTATTTAAGATGAAGTTCAGGAGGATAGAAACCTATCTCAATGATTCTCCATGTTTTTAATTGAAAGAACCAAGAAAGAAGATCAAAAGAGATCAAGCCAAATATTTCTCAAAGAGTACTAGGTCAAGAAAGAACTTAAGAGAAGTTTAAAGTTAAATTCGGCATAGTTTCAGCACTTGGTATAGATCAAGAGTCAATCAGGAGTCAACTCATGGAGGAGTTGACTCATGAAAAGCAGGAGCCAACTCATGTCTCAGTAGGAGCACCAGTCTAAGAATAGAATATTGAATATTTCACCCTACAACTAGAGTCGATTTACGAAATCCAAGAGTCGACTCCGACACACAGAACTGGCATGGATAAAAAATATAGAAAGTTAGAATCTTTGCTCTAAGATTGAAGTAGACTTAAGGCTCTAAAGAGCGGACTTCCAAATTTCTGACAGCTATAATGGCTACTTTTTAGAACTGCCTAGATCTTATTTTCGATGCTCTAAATGACTTTTTTTGGTGTTTCAATGGCTATAAATCCATTTTTGGAGTTCTTAACTTAGATTAGAAGGCTTTTAAGACTAGATTAAAGCTTGGAAGCATAAGATATAAATGCAAGAAAGTGGGAAACATCAAAAAAATAATTCAAAAACTTGGTGCAGTCCAACCAGTGAGCTTTAAAGAATCTTCATTACTGTTCAACCACTCAACCAACTATATAATCAAAATATTCACAAGTGAAGAAAGTGAGCATTCATTGCAAAAACCCCCCAACATCTTAACTTGTGCATCAAAGCTTCAAATAAATTCTTCAAGGAGTTTGTTTATCTTTAAATTTCTGCACCTTTAAATTTTTGTATTTCAAGTTTTAAAAAGATTGAAACTTAGAGGATAGGTTCATCCAAGTCTTGAATTGAATTTGTACAAGCCTAGGAGTGGCTTGGGATTAGGTTTTAGTTGGTTTCCCTACAAAATCAATTAGATCGAGATTGTGAGTCTGGAAAAAATAATCTTGCTATAATCTTGGAGATTATAGTGAAATTCTCAAGTGGAGTGCTTGAGGAGTGGTCGAAGGTATTGAGTTTGACACCGAACCACTATAAAAACTTGGTAGCTTTGTGTGTATAATTCTCTTCTTTAGCTATAATAATTTTTTGCTCAATTAATCACTACATTTTCAGCATATAAACAATTTTGTTCTGCACATACACTTGCTAATTTAAAAAAGTTTTTGAAAAATCTAATTCATCCCCTCTCTTGGGTTGTTCTTCTGGGCAATAAGTGGTATCAGAGCAGGTACTCTTATATTATTTGTTCTTCATTTAATTTGGAGTAATCAATTAAGATGGCAACCCAATTAAATATCTTCCTAATAGAAGGATAGTCCACAAATAGGCTTCCTTTATTTAATGATTCTAACTATACATATTGGAAGGCACGCATGTATATATTCATTCAAGTACTTGATTATATCCTATGGAGTATCATAATCAATGGACCATACACACCCATAATTAGCATTGAGGATAACATAATTTCTTAACCTGAAAGAGAATGGGATGAAAATAATAAAAAGTTAGCTTAATTGAATGCTAAAGCAATGAATGTGCTTTATTGCTCACTTGATATCAATGAATTCAATCAAATTTCTACTTATATTTTAGTCAAAAAAATATGGGATAGGCTTGAGGTTACCCGTGCGGATGCCAATCAAGTAAAGGAATCCCAAATAAAAATGTTAGTACATAAGTATTCAAAATAGAGTCAACTGAAAGTATTATAGTAATGTTTACATGATTTATGGATATTATAAATAAACTTAAAAGCCTAGAAAAATCATATACTAATAGTAAACTTGTGAGAAAAATTCTTAGATCACTTCTTCAAACTTCAAAGGCAAAGGTAAAAGATATACAAGAAGCTAAGGACCTTAACACCTTGCCCCTTAAAGAGCCTTTTGGTTCTCTCATGACATATGAGTTAACCATGAAGTAAAACTTGGAAGATGAATTTAAGAAGAGAAGACCATGGCCCTCAAGTCTGTAGCAAAGAAAGAAGATGAAGAAAATAAAGAGTCCGATGAAGGAGACGATGATGAACAAATGGCTCTTCTAATCAAAAAATTTAGAAGATTCATAAGAAAGAAAACAGTCTATTTTTGTTGTGAAAAATCTGGACACAAATCTTATGTTTATAATTTCAAAAAAATAAAAAATAGTCTAAATATTAAGAAGTATGGGTTCCCAAAGGATCCATGGTTACTAACCCTAAAGAACCCAAGATGTATCTAAAATCCCCACTTGATTTTTGATTGTAGGTGTGTCTTGCAGCTGATAGAAAGAAAGAAAAATGGTGTCTAGATAGTGGCTGCTCAAGATACATGATGGGTGAAAAGAAATATTTCATCACCCTTGAAGCTAAAGAATGAGGAATTATGATCTTTGGTGATAATGACAAAGAACACATCATCGAAAGTGGTAAAATATGTATCACTGCTATATTTATAGATAATGTACTCTTAGTAGATGGATTAAAGTATGACTTATTAAGTATTAATCAACTTTATGATAAAGAATTTAAAGTTATTTTTGAATCATTTTTATGCATAGTTACTAGCTCCATTGATAATAGCATTGCTCTTATTGGACATAGACATGGAAATGTATACTTAGTAGATTTGGATGACTCTTCCACTAAAAGAAGTCAATGTTTAGTTGCAATGAATGCTAAGATTAATGAAAATAGTTGGCTGTGATATCGTAGACTTGGACATGTTAGCATGGATTTGATTTTTGAACTAATCAAAAGAGATCTTTTAAAAAATTTGCCAAAACTTAATCTTAAAAAAAATAAAATATGTGATGCATGTCAATTAAAAGAATAAACTAGAAGCTCTTTCAAATAAAATTATTATTTCAACTTCTAGACCCCTTGAACAGTTCACATGGATTTATTTGGACTAACTTGGACCATAAGCGTAGGTGGTAAAAAATATGAACTTGTAATATAGATGACTTTTCAAAATTTACTTGGATTTTATTTTTAGCACAAAATGATGAAGAATTTTCTGCATTTACTAAAATTTTCAAGAAAGTTTCAAATGAAAAGAACCTCTCTATTATTTGTATTAGAAGTGATCATGAAACAAAGTTTGAAAATTAATATTTTAAAATTTTTTATAATGAAATGAAGATTGAACATAATTTTTTTGTTCTTAGAACACCTCAACAAAATAGGATTGTTGAAAAAAAATAGAATCCTAGAGAAAATGGCCTGAACTATATTATATGAAAGCCATCTTCCAAGATATTTTTGGATTGAAGCTATCAATACAACATGTTATATTCTAAATTGAGCATTAATAATCTCGATATTAAAGAGAACCCCTTATGAACTTTGAAAAAATAGAAAATTAAATATTAGCTACTTTCATATTTTTGGTTGTAAATATTTTATTCTAAATAATGGTAAAAATAACTTAGGCAAATTTGATGCAAAATCTGATGAAGGCATCTTCTTAGGATATTCTATCTCTAGTAAAGCATATAGGATCTTTAACAAACATACATTAGTTGTTGAAGAGTCTATATATGTGGTATTTGATGAAACTAACAACTTACCTTCTAGAAAAGAGGATATGGTTGATGATGATGCAGGAATAATTAAGAAAGAAATGAAAAAAAATTATACTCAAGGAATCAACAACTCAAGATAACAAAGAAGAGAAGAAAACTAAACCTAAAGATGAAAATTCTGTTGATACTCAAATTCAAAGTTTACCAAAGGAGTGGAGGTATGCACTTGGCCATCCCAAAGATCAAATTATTGGTGATCCATCACAAGAAATAAGAACTCATGCATCTTTGAGAAATATCAATAACTATCTAGCCTTCGTATCTTAAATTAAATAAAAAACTATAGAAAAAGCTAAAGTGATCCAAACTGGATAAATGTAATGCATGAAGAATTAAATTTGAAAAAAATAAAGTTTGGACCTTAGTTAATCAACCTAGTGATTATCCAGTTATTAGAACTAAATGTGTGTTTAGAAATAAACTAGATGAAAATAGAATAATCACTAAAAATAAAGCAACATTAGTGGCTAAAGGATATAATCAAGAGAAAGATATTGATTTTGATGAAATTTTTGCCCCTGTTGCTAAATTAGAGGCAATTAGACTATTACTTATATTTGCATGCTTCATGAACTTTAAATTATACCAAATAAATGTTAAAAGTATATTTTTAAATGGGTACATAGCTGAAAAAGTATATGTAGAACAACCACTTGGATTTGAAAGTTATGAATATCCTAATCATGTTTATAAATTATATAAGGCACTCTATAGTTTAAAACAAATCCCTAGAGCATGGTATGAAAGACTAAGCAAATTTCTAATTGATAATGAAATCTTTAGAGAAAATATTGATAAAATATTATTTTTAAAGAAAAAAATAAGGACTTATTGGTAGTACAACTTTATGTAGATGATATTATTTTCAGTGCTACTAATGAAAATTTTTGCTAAGAGTTTGCCAAGCTTATGTAGAAAGAGTTCAAGATGAGCATGATGGATGAATTGAACTTCCTTCTTGGACTCCAGATTAAGCAAAGTGAAGAGAGGATCTTCATCAACCAAACAAATACATAGAGAAAATTTTGAAAAAGTTTGGAATGAAGTACTCAAGATTAATAGATACACCTATGAGCCCCTCTTGCAAACTTGATAAGGATAAAAAGGATAAGAAAGTTGATACTAAATTATATAGAGATATGATAGGATCATTACTCTATCTTACTGCAAGTAGATATGATATTATGTTTAGTATCTGTATGTATGCTAGGTATCAATCTGATCCTAGAGAATCTCATGCTTTAGCTATTAAAAAAATATTTAAATATTTATCTGGCACACTTAATCCTAGACTTTGGTATGATAAATGATCACCTTTAGAATTAATTGGATATACTGATTCTGATTTTGCTACATGTAAATTGGATAGAAAAAGCACTAGTGATACTTACCAATTTCTTGGAGTTAATTTAATTTTATGGTTTAGCAAGAAATAACACTCAGTAGCATCATCTATAGCTAAAACTGAATATATTGCTGTTGGGAGTTATTGTGCTAAAATTTTATAGATTAAATAATAACTTGAAGATTTTGGCATAAAACTTAACAAAATCTGAATAAGATGTGATAATACTAGTATAATTAATTTAACTAAAAATTTAATTCAATACACAAGATTCAAACATATTGAAATAAGACAGATCACTTCATAAGAGATCATATACAAAATATTGATGTAATACTCAAGTTTGTTAGTATAGATAAGTAATTAGTGGATTTCTTTACTAAACCTCTTAATGAAGAAAGATTTAGCATAATTATGAGAGAACTAGAAATGTGCTATCACTCAGATTAAGCCCAAAACTAGATTCTCTTGATCCAATAGTTCTCATATGAATTAGAAGTCTCTTTATTGCTCTCTAAGGATCCTATCTAGTGAATTTGTCATTGACTTAAAATGATGTCCCCTCTCCAAACCTTCAAAAAAATCTCATATTTCATAAGTCTATTAATTTATCAGACCCAATTCTTCACTATTTCTCAATTAGATGTACCTACTCTCTTTTTGTGAAAAATCAAAATTTCACACTACTTAACCTAGGGTCGACTCATGGTCGATTCATGCTGGAGTCGACTCTCAAACACCTAGAGTCGACTCATGGTCGGAAACCTAGTTTTTAAACCCGAGTCCTCTCCTCCTCATCTCACTTCATCTCTTCACTGTTCAACCCTAGACCTATTTCAAAGCTGTGAGGGACCCTCCATTGATACCTCCACTTGTCCTCTTCCTAATTTTCTTTGGATTTTTTCCTCCATGGTGCACAATGGGGCCTAGGTGAAAGATTTGTGTTGTCTGAAGGAGACTTAGTCCACCATAGTAGTGAGAATCTCCAAGCGAGGATGATTCTGACTACAATGAAGGTAACACTATCCTCTAATCGCCTGCTCCTCCTCCCTCACTTCTAGACTAGCAAGTAACCACCAGAAGAAATGTGGACTTTCAATTTTTTGACTGGGAAGGATTGAGGATTAGCATTGGATTCGACACCAACAATGGGAGCATTTTCTCTTTATCAACCAACCCACCTATCCTCGATTGGTCCAAGAGTTCTATAGATATATGTCTAAGGAAGAGGATGATCTAAAATGCATAGTAAAAGGAGTCACATTTTGTCTCACCCCAGATAGTCTTGGACAAATTTGGGAACCACCTATTGAGGGATTAGCACCACAGTGCCCATATGATAGGGATTTTACCCTTAGGTTAATTATCGGGTTGGATAATATAGAAGAAATCACAAAACTGGAAGCAAATAGTTTGTCCATTGAAATGAGAGTACTTAGTCACATCATTGCATAGATTATCTTTCTTAAGACCGTTTGATTTGATCTAGTTCTGGATAGAATAATTAGTATTATGGATTGCATTATTCGAGATGTGCAGCTCAACCTCCCATTACTGGTCTTTAGATAAATGAAGGATGGAGTAGGCAGGGCTAGAGCATGTCTTTCCTATGGTATGGCCCTGACCTTAGTCTTCATAGAGTTTGGGATAGACTTTGATGGAGAGCTTTCTATTCATTTGAGACATATAGATACCTATGGGGAGAAGACACTTATTAAGATGGGTTATCGAAAGTTGAATGATAGATGGGTCAACGGAGCATCTGGACAGGAGTAGCCATAGACTTGAGATGGAGTCGGGCCGAGTCAGCCTGCAGATATTATTCCGGCATAACCTCCAATTGAGATAGCAGTAGACTCATTCACTACTCTCCCAGATCGATCAGCCAAAGCTCATCCTTTACCAATTTAGACTGCTGATGATCAGGCCACCCGGATCACCTATTCTATTTTAAATGGATTGAGACCATAGATGGAGGAGATCTAGACTAAGATTGCTAGGTTGGCATCTAAGGATGGGCACTTAACTCAGCTTATGGAGTAGAGAGAGAGATCCAGCATGTCCTCGGGATTGATCACATCACTCTTAGCCTCTATGGGACAGCTGTTGGATCTTCTGAGGACCCATGCTTCACAAGGATCAGCAACAGTAGAGGCAGCAATAGTAGTGGAAGAGGCAGTAGTATCAGTAGTAGCAATAGAGACAGTAGAGATAGATGCAAATATTTTCTTTATCCCAATTCCGCCTTCAATTTCTAAGCCTCCCCATTATGCACTTGATCAGCCCTCGACTACACAACCTCCTCCCAGACCCCTTAGGACATATTCCTAAGCTGGAGGTCCATCCACTCGCATCAAGAGTAGGAGGATGACTAGAGCTAGCTCCTCCATCATACTTGATGTTGTTGGAAATTGTGTCCCAAAATCAATCGTCAGCCTGTTGATGGTTGAGATATTATAATTAATTTATTAATTAATAAAAATATTTTGGCATCCTTTTCATCATAAGTTTACATCTTCTAATGAACTCTATTATTGTGATGAAGTTCTTAGGACTATTTAGCTTTGATAAAGAGAGAATTTATCGATTAGTTCTTAAATTTGTTCATGATCAAATGATAGACGGTTAATAAGGATGACAATAGCTATCGAGCATAGGTTGTTGTATGCCATATATATTGGTTGTCCTCTTAAGCAAAAAGTATGGAGACATTGGTATGGCATATGGATGAGATGTATGAGTACATCGTCATTGAACGTGACTAACTCCAGAGCATTCTGCTATTGAGAATGTCTCTGATGGGATATAGGTATAAGTATCTCTTAGACCTGAGATCACCTCAATGACTTGCAAGCAACTTACTATGCTTTGGTACTGGACTAACTGAATTTCTAATTCAACAATGAAAGGCTTCTTGGGCACAGTCAAGTACTTGCAAAGTTGGAGTGTGATCAAGATGGGATTGACCACTTCAAGAGTTGAAGAATAATGCATCACTATATTTCAATCTAGCAAAGCCTTGGCCAGGGTAATCCATCAGATATATTTGATATTTTGAAACACAATGTGGACAATCTGATCAGAATTGATAGTTTAACTCTGAGATGTCTTACGAGCATTTTAGTCAAAGAAATGAATTATATGGAAACTATATCAGCATGGGTTCTAAGGATGGTGTTCTACACCTTCGATCTATCCGACCGTCGAGTATCATTGCTAGATGGTCACTTCGATCGATACAAAAAATTATTTCTATGCTATAGACTTAGGTTCGGATCTAAGAGGTCACACACATTAGAGCTTATGATCTGATCGGATGGTTGATCAATAATTAAGAATCGTTCTAAGGTTAAACAATCAATACGATTGGTATTTAACCAAGTGCAAGTGTTGCAAGAAGATTGATTACCAATTAAATTGCTAATTAAATTAATTTGATTAACCAATAGGCTGAGATTAAGTTTAATTAAATATTATTTAATTATATTTAGTTTGGACTTGATTGGATCAAGTTCAATTAGTTTATTGGATAAGCCAAGTGCAAGGAAGAACTAGTCCTAGTCTAACTAGGACTCGGATTAACCTAATTTTCTAATTTTATTAGAAAATAAATTAAAATTAAATCTAATTTAATATAATTTAATTAAGTTCTTAAATAGTTTAGGACTTTATTTAATTGAATTAATTTAATCTTGATTTTATTTGGTTAAAAGATCTTGTTTGACCAAGTCAAAATAGGAGTCCTAGTGTGACTAGGACTCCCTATCTCCTTGCGCCACCTTGGTCCCAATGCCTCCCATACCTATTTTTTAGATATTTTTTTATGGAAAATCTCTTTCTTCCTCATTTCCATGCCCCCTCTCTCCCTCCAAGTCATATATGAAAGTTAGGTGGAAGACCAAGTCAAAGGAGGAATTGGTTTTGCTTAGAATTCTATGAGATAGAATGTTGACCAAAATATCTTCTCTTGAGTGCTACCCCCTCTTTTAATTAATTCTTCTCTTATTATATAAAAATAATCTCCTTTTTTATGCACCCTCCCATACTGATCCACACCAAAAATTATGGAGGAGGCGCCCAAGAGTTGGGCACCCCAACAACTTTCCATGTTTGGATATTCTTAGTCTAGAAATTTGACCTAACTTGGACTCTTCTTTTTCTCTATTTAATGGATAAATTTTCTTCTAATTTTTTCATAGAATATAGAGCTTTGGGATAGGTTTAAGTTGTGCAAAAATTAGAGGAAGAGGATCCTTGGGCATGGGGGTTCCATAGGCAAAACTTGGTGTCAGGTGAGAAAAAGAGAAAAACACTAGGGTTGTTTTTATTTCAATCTCTCCTCCTTCTTTATGAGTTTTTTTGAGAGAGTCTCAAATCAGCAAACTCTCATCTTCCTTCTCATATTTTGGAGAGTCTAAATTTTGAAGAAGAAAGCATCAGATCGATCGTCAAAGAAGGATCAGCACAGTACTAGCATGTAGTGCTGATTTCCTGCATCAGACTTTAGATCAAAGATCATGGGCTCGTGGGGACGAATCCTAAAGGTCGGATGCATGTGTAGCTCATGACTTTATCCTCAAGCCTAGATCAGCAAGTTAGAACATACTAAAAACTTGCTCAGGTAATAGATCTGACCTATAAACTTCAACCTCATTTGATGTAGTGTAGATCTAGTTGATTTATCAACTCTTTCTTTGGTAACAGAGCCTAGTTCTTATTACAGATTTTTGTGCATGTCTAGATATTTTTTAGATTATGATCTAATTTATAATCTAATTATTAAATCTAAAATAAATAAAATCAATATTTTAGATTGGCACGGACTGCCATAACGAGTTATCCATGCTAGATAAGGTTTACCTTATAATGAATAGTGTTTGGCTTAGTACGTGCTGATCTAAATGATCTGATCATAAAATTTAAATTAGATCAAGAGATTTATGATATAATTAAAAAATATTTAATCTATTTTAAATCATCATAAATATTTTAAGATTTGATCTAGGAAGATTATATTGATATAGAAACTGTTCAATTAATGAACTGTTTAGATTAGATGTAAGTAGTATTTTATGTTAGTTCTACTTGCATATTGATTAGAATCAAATATCAACTTGTGATGAGAACTATATTATAAAAAAATTTACAAACATAAAAAATTATTTTCGAAAACGAACCCAACCTCAGTCCAAAACTTAATTGAGAATTAAGAAGTTTGATTGATTGGATCTGGGATTGTGCAATGAAGATCCTAAGAACATAAACATAACACGATTGGGTTAAATGGTTAGTAGGGATTCAGTCTCATTAATTGAGGTTAGACCTAGGTTAGATTAAAGAATGGACTTAATTAGAAAATTGACTAAATCAAATTATTATTATCTTAGATAGGTCAATGATTCTTTGAGATCAATTACACAGTTTAGTTGCAAGTTCATTAACAAACCAAGATGGACTTGATTCTTGGGTACGCGTCTAGCATGAACTGTTAGGTTGATCTAACGAAACTAATTAAAACCAGTTTGGTAATCTAAGATAAATCAGATCAGTGGTTTTAATTGGCAGTCTGCTTACCTGTGTCATTTTTGATGGTGTCTAAGGCAAGCCTGAGCAACTTTCCCTGATCGAACTTACCTGGCTCTCTTGGTGAGATTATATTTTGATCAAGATCATTGACTATTCAAGCCTAACCATGTCAGCGTGGTAAAATCAGTTTGACTAATTTAATGCTCCTAGACCCGCTTATTAATGATCTCCCTTAAGCTGACTTGGTGAAGTTAGTGGAAGGATCATAACAAGCTGGTTAATCTGACACTCACTTTTAAAATAAATTCTCTAAAATTAAGGTCCTAAAATGAAAATATTATATGATAACTGGATCTAGCCTCGCCATTAAAAATGGATATAATGGGTCCATCGATTAGATAATATTGGAGGCCCAAAGTCTAATGCTTATCGGTTGATGAATTATCATTCATTATATGATCTTGGATACATTTTTCTCATATGTGTCAGGGGGCAACCAAAGTTGGACTGTCATTCATTGGTTGATGGGCCAAGTATGTCATGTAATGTTGGACCTAACTGGACCCTTTTCTGAGAAGGCCAAAAGCCAACTGATCAGAGCCTGGAAAAAATTATTACTAAAAAATTATTTAAAAAAATAATTGATTATAAACCTACCCTTAGATGTATATGGGTGGGCCAATCAAAGTTGGTCTTGTGTATAGTCTATGTGGATTCTAGTATCCACTATGGAATGAGGATAATTCCTCGAATTGAAGGTAGAGGCTAATAATTTGAATAAAATAGTGGGAGAAATCTTTTGATTAAAGTCTAAATTTTTAGGTTTAATGAATCAATTACTAATTAGGTTTTGATTTTCCTTTGTGCAGATATGGCCACTTTTCTATCACTCCGATCATTATTGGATAATGATAAATTGGTGGGACCCAACTTCGGTAGCTGATACTGAAAGTTGAAGATTATCCTGAAGCATGAACGGATCCTGCACCTGAGGAGCTAGCTGCCAATGCATGTGGAACAGTTAGAGACACTTATCAGAAGTGGCTCAGTAACTGAACCATAGTGCGCTACATTATGCTAGCTGCGATGAGCGACGGTTCAGTCATAAGTTTGAGACAACTCAGCCAAACAAAATGCTTCAAGTGTTAGAGGATTCTTTTGACACATCCGATGATGTTGAGAGGCATAAGACTAGTTGTACCATCTTTAACACCAGAATGCGGGATGGTGTTTCTGTCATTGATTATGTATTGTACATGATCGAGCTGATAGAGCACTTGAGCAAGCTCGACTTTTTCTTGCACAAACAACTTGGAAAAGATGCAATACTGAACTCGCTGGCCAAGTCTTATCTTCCATTCCTTACACATTATGGAATGTCAAAGCCTGAAGTGGACTACCATGGGTTACTGGGGTTACTTCAGAACTTTGAGAAGGATCATCAACTCCATAAGGAGTCGATGAACTTAGTGGGAGGTTCATCTTCTCGTTCTCGATCCTTTGGAAAAGGAAAGAAGAACAAGAAGAAGAAAGCCAAAAAGGTGTATGTTCATGCTAGGACATCTGTGCAAGCTCAGACCCCAAAGATCAAGCTCGATAAGAGTCAAGCCGAATACTTCTTTTGCAAGAAGTGGGGGCATTGGAAGAGGAACTGTCCTCAGTACATTACCTCCCTAGACTCGAACAGGTAGAGAAAAAAGCAAGCTATTGCTGGGCAAAGTATTTATATGATAACTCCTTACAATTTCTTTATTTGTGATATTACTGATTGGATATTGGATACCGATAGCCCTTACCATATTTGCAATTCATTGCAGGAGTTGCCGGTCAGTAGAAAATTCGAGCAAGGTGAGAAATTTCTAAATGTTGGAGATGGAAGACCAGTTCTAGTTCTAGCTTTAGAAATTTTGAAACTTATATTTAAATCTCATACTATTGTTCTTAGTGATTGTCATTTATATCCTAGTTTCTTTTTAATATCATTTCTGTAGGTCTTTTGGCCATGAACAATTATGATATTTTAATAAAGAAATGAGTTTGTAATGTCATTATGAATGGTGTTACTACTTTTTGTGGACAATTAAATAATGGTGTATATATGTTATCATAATCTATTAATGTAGTCTATTCTACTGGTAAGCATCCTAAATTAGATAGTGTATTAGATATTTATTTATGACACTGTAGGCTAGGTCATATAAATAAGAACAGGATAAATAGGTTGATTTAGGAGGAAATCCTCGATGTTAATGATTGTGAATCACTTCCAACCTGTGAGTCATATCTTCTTGGTAAAATGACCAAGTCATCTTTTACTAGAAAAGGTAAGAGAGCTAATGAGCTCTTAGGTCTAGTACATACTGATGTATGTGGACCAATAAGCATAAGTCCTAGAGGTGGATATGTCTCCTTCATCACATTCATAGATGATCTATGCAGATATGGATATATTTATTTGATGAAATATAAGTCAAATTCTTTTGAAATATTCAAACGATTTCGAAGTGAAGTAGAAAAATAAACTAAAAAGAGTATTAAAACTCTTTGGTTTGACCAAGGAGGAGAATATCTTTCTGGTGAGTTTCTCACATATCTAGGAGAGAATAGAATTCTCTCCCAACAGACTCCTCCTGTAACACCACAGCATAATGGTGTGTCTGAAAGAAGGAATCAGACTCTATTAGATATGATTTGATCCATGATGGAATTTGCCAGCTTGCTGATATCCTTCTGGGGATATACACTTAAATCAACTTGTTATCTATTAAATAGGATTCAAAGTAAGTCTGTAGTTAAAATCTCATATGATATATGGATAGGGCGTAAGCCAGTACTTTCACATCCTAGGGTTTGGGGGTGTCTGGCTTATGTCAGATGGTTAGTTACAGACAAATTTGAACCTAGGTCTGATAAGTGTACATTCATAGGATACCCAAAAGAGATCAAAGGATACTATTTCTACCATGCTGCTGAACAAAAGGTGTTCGTCAGCCTTAGGGCAATATTTTTAGAAAAGGAGTTTCTTGATGAAGAAACTGTTGCCTCTAAGGTTGAACTTGATGAAGTTCAATAGGTAGAAAGTCTAACATAGAATATTGAACCTAAGTCAGATTTGATCAGATTAGATCTGAAGCCTAGTGAACCTACACCATTAAGATGATCCGATAGAGTACCCCGCCATCTAGATAGATACTATGGATTCTTGATCTAGGATGGTGATCCCATCGAACTCGATGAGAATGATGAGGATCCGATCACTTATATGGATGCAATGCAGAGATCCAACTCTGAGAAATGGCTAGAAGCCATGAGATCCAAAATGGATTCTATGAAGATCAATGATGTATGGATATTAGTTGACCCACCTGAAGGGGTTAAACCCATTGGGTGTAAATGGATCTTCAAAAGAAAGAGGGGCGCAGACGGAAAGGTGGAGACCTATAAAGCACATCTGATTGTCAAGAGGTATCGTCAATGTTATGGTATTGACTATGATGAGACATTCTCTTCTATGGCAATGCTTAAGTCCATTCGGATCATGCTTGCCATTGCTGTCCATTTGGACAATGAGATCTAGCAGATGGATGTGAAGACAGCCTTTTTAAATGGAGAGCTGACTGAAGAGGTGTATATGATACAACCTGAAGGGTTCACATCCACAGATGAGTCCAAGGTATGCAAGCTTCAGAGATCCATTTACGGATTAAAGCAGGCATCTCAAAGTTGGAACATGCATTTTGATAAAGTGATCAAAATGTATGGCTTCATTAAGAATGGAGAAGAACCCTGCATTTACAAATGAACAAATGGTCCAGTAGTGGTATTTCTTATTTTGTACATGGATGATATTCTTTAATCAGGAATGACATTCCCATACTACAAAGAATAAAAGTTTGGTTATCATCATAGTTCTCTATGAAGGACTTGGATGAAGCATCCTACATCCTAGAGATGAAGATCTATAGGGATAGATCTAAAAGGATGCTTGGGTTATCCCAATCCACATACATAGATACTATGTTGAAAAGGTTCAGTATGGAGAATTTCAAAAAAGGCTATCTACCGATAGGCCATGAAATTTCTCTCTCCAAGAAGGATTGTCCGACAACTCCTGAAGAGAGAGCATATGAGTAGAGTCCCGTATGCTTCGATAGTAGGATCTATCATGTATGCTATGACATGTACAAGACCAGACGTGGCATACTCACTAGGAGTAGTGAGTAGATACCAGTTTGACCCTAGAGAAAATCACTGGAAGGTGGTCAAAATCATCCTTAAGTATTTGAGAAATATTAAGGACCAATGGTTGGTTTATGGCGAATTAGATCTGAAACTTATGGGGTTTACAGACTCCAGCTTTCAATTTGACCAAGATGACAGTAAAAGTGTGTTGGGGTATATCTTTACTCTAAATAGTGAAGCCATCTACTGAAAAAGTTTCAAGCAACATACAGTGGCTGACTCGATTTGCAAAGCAGAGTACATGGCAGCATCAGATGCAGCAAAGAAAGCTGTGTGGCTGAGGAAGTTCATCATCAAGCTTAGAGTAGCACCCTCCATTGATGGACCAGTCCTGCTCTACTACGACAGCACTGGCACCATAGCTCAAGCAAAGGAATCGAAGGTACACCAGCAAATAAAGTACATTCTATATCACTTTCATTTAATCCATGAGATCATGGATCGTGGTGACGTCGACCTTCAGAAGATCGATGGAAAGAAGAACCTAGCCGACCCCTTCACTGAAACACTAGCAATCAAGGAGTTTGACAACTATAAGCCGAAGATGGATATTAGATATTATGTCGAGTGGCTTTAGGATAAGTGGGAGTTGTTGGAAATTATGTTTCAAAGCCAATCATTAGCCTATTGATGATTGAGATATTATAATTGATTTAATAATTAATAAAAATATTTTGGCATTCTTTTCATCATAAGTTTACATCTTCTAATGAACTCTATTATTGTGATGAAGTCCTTAGGACTATTTAGCTTTGATAAAGATGGATTTACCGATTAGTCCTTAAATTTATTCACGACCAAATGATAGACAGTTAATAAGTACGACAGCAGCTATCAAGAATAGGTCGCTGTATGCCATATATGTTGGTTATCCTCTTAACCAAGAAGTGTGAAGACACTGGTATGGCATATGGGTGAGATGTATGAGTACATCATCATTGCATGTGACCAACTTCAAAGCATTCTGCTATCGAGAATATCTTCGATGGGATATAGGTATAAGTGTCTCTTAGACCTGAGATTATCTCAATGACTTACAAACAACTCACTATGCTTTGGTACCAGACTAACTAAATTTTTAATTCAGCAATGAAAGGCTTCTAGGCATAGTCAAGTACTTATGAAGTCAGAGTGTGATCAAGATGGGATTAACCACTTCAAGAGTTGAAGAACAATGCATCACTGTACTTCAATCTAACAAAGCCTTAGCTAGGATAATCCATCAGATGGATTTGATATTTTGAAATACAATGTGGACAACCTGATCAGAGTTGATAGTTTAACTCTGAGGTATCCTACGAGCATTTTGGTTAAGAGGATGAATTATAAGGAAACTATATCCGCATGGGTTCTAAAGATGGTGTTCTACACCTTGGACCTATCCGACCGTCGAATATCATTGCTAGAAGGTCACTTCGATTGATATAAAAATTTATTCTTATGCTACCAGCTTAGGTTCGGATCTATGAGATCACACATATTAGAGCTTACAATCTGATCGGATGGTTGATCAATGATTAAGAATCGTTCTAGGATTAAATAATCAATACGATTGGTGTTTAACCTAGTGCAAGTATTGTAGGTGGATCGATTAGCAATTGGATTGCTAATTGACTTAATTTGATTAAGCCAATAGCTAAGATTAAGTTTAATTAAATATGATTTAATTATATTTAGTTTGGGCTTGATTGGATCAAGTCCAATTGGTTTATTGGATAAGCCAAGTGCAAGGAAGAACTAGTCCTAGTCTAACTAGGACTCAGATTAACCCAATTTTATAATTTGATTAAAAAATAAATTAAAATTTAATTTAATTTAATCTAATTTAATTAAGTCCTTAAATGAGTTAGGGTCTTATTTAATTGGGTTGGTTTAATCTTGATTTTATTTGATTAAAAGATCTTGTTTGACCAAGTCAAAATAGGAGTCCTAGTGTGACTAGGACTCCCTATCTTCTTGCGCCACCTTGATCCCAACGCCCCCCATACCTATTTTTTATGTATTTTTCATAGAAAATCCCTTTCTTTCTGATTTTCATGCCCCCTCTCTCCCTCCAAGTCATATATGGAAGTTAGGTGGAAGACCAAGTCAAAGGAGGAATTGGTTTTGCTTAGAATTCTATGAGATAGAATTCTTGTTGACCAAAACATCTTCCCTTAAGTGCCGCCCCCTCTTTTAATTAATTCTTCTCTTATTCTATAAAAATAATCTTCTATTTTGTGCACCCTCCTTTGCTGGTCCATGCCAAAAATTGTGGAGGAGGCGCCCAAGAGTTGGGTGCCCCAATAACTTTCCATGTTTGAATATTCCTAGTCTAGAAATTTGACCTAACTTGGACTCTTCTTTTTCTCTATTTATTGGATAAATTTTCTTCTAATTTTTTCATGAAAGATAGAGATTTTAGGTGTGCAAAAATTAGAGGAAGAGGAACCTTGGGCATGGGGCTTCCATAGGCACCAAACTAGGTGTCTAGGTGAGAGAAAAGAGAAAAAGAAGAGGATCTTCTTCTAGGACTGTTTTATTTTCAATCTTTCCTCCTTTCTTTTGAGTTTTTTTTGAGAGAGTCTCAGATCAGCAAACTCTCATCTTCCTTCTAATATTTTGGAGAGTCTAAATTTCGAAGAAGGGAGCATCAGATCGACCGTCGAAGAATGATCAGCACAGTACTAGCATACAATACTGATTTCTTGCATCGGACTTCATATCAGAGATTGTAGGCTTGTGTGGACAAATCCTAGAGGCTGGATGCATGTGTGGCTCATGACTTCATCCTCAAGTCCGGATTAGCAAGTTAGAATATCTAAACTTGCTCAAGTAATAGATCTAATCTATAAACTTCATACCTACATTTGATGTAGTGTAGATCTAGATTGATTTGATCAATCTTTTTTTTATTTAATTTTAATTTTTAATTTAATATCATGCCTTAATCATATAATAGATCTGAGATCTAGGTGTTTACATGATTATTTAAATAAATTTTAGATTTATTTAAGTCTTTCACTGTAAAATCTTGAAAAAGTTTTAAGATCCATCTGTGAAACCCTAGATCTGGTTCCTTCAGATGTTCCATCTAACTAATCTACTAGGCTTAAGCCATCTTGTATAGGTCATAGTCTATATCTATTTTAGGACTTAGTTATGTTGTTTGTATCATCTTGTTATTGGATGATGGTACTTTATCTTAGGATCTTATTTGTATTGTATGGAAGTGCTTATACTGCTTGAGTATCTTTTTATATGCAGTGCATACTCCTATGAATAATGTACTCCTTTTTGTATATGTATGAATATTTTCTTTTATATCTTTTTTTTAGCATTCAATTTTTGATGATGATAGAAAGGAGGAGAAAAAGATAAGCATAAAGAAAGAGGGAGCACACACAAAAATGAAGGAGAAAAAGATAAGCATAAAGAAGGAGGAGCACACACAAAAATGAAGGAGAAAAAGATAAACATAAAGAAAGGAGGAGGATACAAATAAAAGCAACAAGAAAAATGTAATAAGTGCAATAAATGATATATATTTTAAAATTTTGAAAATGTGACACATATAATTAATATTCTAAAAATATGGCATAAAATGGCACATTAATGGCACGTACCATAAATTTTGAAACTTCTTAATGGGTGGCACATTTTAAATTTAACAAATAAAAAGGGGGAGAATCATTATAATTAAAATGATAAATCACAACAAAATGGATGAACTTATGTATGATCTAAATTTGCATTAGTTATAGATATGGAATGCTACTTTCTTCATCCTAAATGCTTTTTGAAATTTGCAAATGTTATGCATGAACTCAAAGATTTTATCATCATCAAAATAGAGGAAAATATTGACCTTAGGTATGATTTTGATGAATAACAAAATATTTGAGTCAATTTTTGGTACTAACAATTTGGTTGGAGTGTTTAAGATGAAGTTCAGGAGGATAGAAATCCATCTCAATGATGCTCCATTTTTTAATTGAAAGAACCAAGAAAGAAGAGCAAAAGAGATCAAGCCAAATGTTTCTCAAAGAGTACTGGATCAAGAAAAAACTCAACAGAAGTTTAAAGTTAAATCTGGCATAGTTTCAGCACTTGGCATAGATCAGAAGTCAACTCATGAAAAGTAGGAGCTGACTCATATCTCAGTAGGAGCACCAGATCAAAAATAGAATGTTGAATATTTCATCCTACAACTGGAGTTGACTCATGAAATCCAAGAATCGACTCTAGCATGCAGAACTAGCATGGATAGAAAATATAAAAAGTTGGAATCTTTGCTATGAGACTAGAGTCGACTCAAGGCTCTAGAAAGTCAACTTTCAATTTTCTGATAGCTCTAATGGCTAGTTTTCAAAACTACCTAGATTTTGTTTTAGACACTCTAGACAGCTTTTTCTAGTGTTCCAATGGCTACAAACACATTTTTGGAGTTCTTAACTTGGATTAGAAGGCTTCTAAGATTAGATTAAAGCTTGGGAAAATAAGATTTAAATATAAGAAAGTGGCAAACATCAAAAAAATAATTCAAAAATTCTATACAGTCTAACTAGTGAGCTTTAAAGAGCCTTCATTATTGTTCAACTACTCAACCAGCTATATAATTAAGGCATTCTCAAGTGAAGGAAAAGAGCATTTATTGCAAAAGCCCTCCAACATCTTAGCTTGTACATCAAAGCTTCAAATAAGCTCTTCAAGGAGTTTGTTTGTCTTTAAATTTCTATACTTTTAAATTTCTATATTTCAAATTTCAAAAGAATTGAAACTTGGGGGATAGGCTCATCCAAGCCTTGAATTGGATTTGTATAAACCTAGGAGTGGCTTGGGATTAGGTTTTGGTTGGTTAGCCCATAAAACCAACTGGATTTAGATTGTAAGCCTGAGAAAAATAATCTTACTATAATCTTGGAGATTATAGTAGAATTCTCAAGTGGAGTGTTTGAGGAGTGGACATAGATATTGGGTTTGATACTGAACTATTATAAAAACTTAGTGGCATTGTATGTGTGATTCTCTTCTTTAGCTACAATCATTTTTTGCACATTTAATCACTATGTTTTTAGTATATAAACATTTTTGTCCTGCACATATACTTGCTAATTTGAAAAAGTTTTTGAAAAATCTAATTCAGCCCCCCTCTTGGATTGTTCTTCTGGGCAATAGTTTAGGAATACAATGCTAGCATATGGTTAAACCCAAATCCTCATAGACTTAGACTTCCTATTGGATAGAGATTAAACCAAGTCAAATCCTGCACCCAATCTGAATTCTATGGAATGATAAAGATAAGAGAGAGGGTGCCAACCTTGGTGCCCCCTTTATCTTTTTGTATGTCGAACTAAGAGGAGAGAGAGGGTGCACGCTCCTTTTTTGGATAAGATCCAAGGGTGCATGTCCATCTAGTTTAGGCATGAATGATGGAGAGAGAGGGGCATGCGCCCCCTTTGGATCCCTCTGGATAAGATCTAGGAAGTGCACGCCCCATCTAGATTTGGATGGGAAAGGGGTGCGCCAACTCTAGATAGGGCGTGCCAAGAGTTGGTGCACCTAGAGTTTCTTGGCGTGAAAACAAAAGGGGCCATGCCTCATTTAAAAATTACACGAAGAGTTTGAGAGAAAGGAAAGTGTACACCCAGAAGCAGAGTTCTTCTACTTGAAGATTTTGACTAGTCAAAGCCTTAAAGCTCTAGGACTCCTTTTTATCTATAAAACCCTTTAGATATGCGATCTCTTATTTTTATCTCAAGCTAAAAGAGCTTCTATGCCCCCTTCTGAGATCCCACACCCCATCCTTTCTCAAATCTACTCTTTTCTTCTTCCTCATGTCCAAAAGGGTTTGGGCATCCCCTTGTTTCACACATGCCCAAGGTGTTGGGCACTCAAATCTATGCTAAGGAAGGAAGAAAAAGGATCCAACCGATCATGAGTTGATCCAGGAAGGCTAATCAAGTGCATGCGATCCATCTTGAAAAAGAAGGATCAAGATCGAGAAGCATCCTAGATCAATCCTGAGTGGATATCTATAAAGGTTGGATGCATATGCAGCTCTTTAAGGAACCTCCTATTAACATCACGATCATCAAATCATAGTAAAGAACTACCCATGCAAAGATAAAGATTAGATCTTTATGCTTGCTAGTTTCTAATTTTATTTTCTACATCTTAGATCTCTCATATAAATGATCCTGTTACATATTTTAATAGATTAGATCTATTGATGCATGCTTAGATTAAAAAATATTTTAATCTGATATATTTTTTGTTGCATATAAAAAATTCAGCATGCATGAAAACGTGGTTTCCTAAGAGTGGTATAAGAGCCACATTCATATGCATGAGATTAGGAATGTAGATCTAAAATCAGAAATTTTATTCTTCTTAGATCTAAAATTCTTGGTTAATTTCAACATCATTCTGATATAAGTTTGCCTTGGCATGATGGATGTTATGCTAAATGATTGTCCTAGAATGAAGATTGAATATTATTTGATGATATATTAATAAAAAAAATTTAGATTTGATTTTTCTTTTATACATGAGATGTATATATTTATAATCAGATTAAATCTAAAAATTTAATTAGATCTATATAGATGATTCATGTTCAGATTAGATCTAAAAATTTTGCTTAAATCTGAATTTTTATTTTAAATTTAAATTAGATCTGAAATTTGATTTGATCTGTAAATTTAGATTAGATCTAAAATTTATTTAATTTGAAATTTAGATTAAAATAAAATTTTTGAATCATAGATCTAATTAGATGGGTTTAGGATTAATCTAAGATCATTCTGACATAAAGTTATCCTAGCATAATGAAAGTTATGCTATAAGATTATCCTAGGATGATAAGATGAGACCCTTAACCAAAGACACATTTTAAGAAAAGGATCAACTTAAGAATAAAATATGATTTTATTTTGGATTATGAGATAATCACATTGTGTTTCATGGATACATGTAGTAATTGCAATGAATTACTACAACCCTTAATATAGGGTGTATCATGAATACACATTAAAATGGTTGCAATTAGGCAATCTATAGTGAGGAACTAAAAGCTGAACCCAATTGAAATATGCTAATCTATTGGTATCTAAGGAAAGTATTTAGAGAGGTGGTTATTTAATTAGGACCATTGCTTATGTGTAGGAAGCCTCCCACCAATCTGCACTTACTTGGCTAATTTGGTTGACCAAGTTTTATTTGAGTGTTTAGAGTTGAGTTCACCATATTTGCATTACACCATAAGTCCGATCTTGGTTAGACCAAGCTAGGATCTTATAAGTAGATCCAATATAATTGTGGATTTACATCGGATGTAAATTAACAATAAAGATTAAAAAGATCTAAATTAAATCTTCTTATAGATATTTAGTCTAGTAGTCTTCCATCATTATAGATATGCGGACCCTTTCCGATGTTGATTGTTCTCGACTGGATACAGTAGTTTAGTTGCATTAGGAAAGACGCAACTACTCTATTAGTATGAGATGCTGCAGGGTGAAGATGTAGTTAGGCCTAATAGCTATTAGGTGAGAATTCCAATGATGGCTTCACTTATGCATGAATCATGGCTCTGACTTAACTAAGAAATAAAGCCAATAACTGTCAGATGAGGCTTTAGGACTTATGGACCGAAAATCGCTACAACATACTTGGAGAAGTGTTGAACAAGAGTTGTCCACTAATTGGTTGACACATCCCAATAACTGTCAGGTGAGGTAATGTGCCAATCAGTATAACCATAGTACCCACCTGAAATCCTAATCATGAAGGAGTTTCTATTTCTCCATCCGAGGAGTATGGGAGATTCGAGAAAATAGTGGCAGTCGGTTTGCTTTTAAAATAAAAATCCTAAAATAAACTAAATAAGTCAATTACAAAAATCTAACTAGAATCTTCTTCTCTTTGTAGGAAATATCTACCTTCAACTCTCTTACCTATATTCTAGAAATCAATCAACTAACTGGACCTAATTATAAGGACTGGCTCAAGAACATAAAAATAGTTTTAAGTTCCAAGAAGTTTAACTATATCTTGGACCAGGAAGCCCCAGTATTGACCCCATGATTGATTTTGATGATTGTCAAACTTTGAGTGTTTAAGTATTTAACCATGTATTTCAAGAATGAATGTAGGTTCTTTCAGATTTTTAAGTTAAAGTTATAATTTTATCAAGTTGGAGATCAAGAAAAAGTGACAAGGGGCAAAATTATAATTTTATAAAGTTAAAGAAAATCTATTTTAGAAGCTTCAAGAACAAGCTTAAAAGATTTTTGATCTTTTAAAGGTAGTTCCATAATTTTTGGATGCATAAATTAGAAGAAAATCAAGTTTTAGCAAAAGGATCAACCCAAGAGATGACCCCTAGATCATTCCCTTTCGAAATAGGCTGCTCGACATACTTGGCATGCAAACTAGACCAACCCAGTCTGAGACTAAGCTGACCTAATCTTAGTAGAAGCAAAAGACAGAAAGTGCAGAAAGCTAGTTTTTCAAGACCCAAGGGACTGAGCCAACCTAGATATAAATTGAGCCGACCTAGTTAGGACTGAGCCAACCTAGTGATCGTAATAGCTAGTTTTCTACAGCTTTTTCAAATGGTCATTTCTCCACTCCAATGGCTATTTCAAGACTTTCAATGGCTAGAACTGATCTTCAAGCTATCACAAAGAGTATACAAGGCTAGAAAAATATTTGGGAAGATAGATCAAGTGGATTGAAAGTAGAAATTATTAAAATAGTGAGGTTCATTGAATATCTAAAGAAAATGAGAGAAAAAAGAGAACCTTGTGCATCAAATTTAGAGAGCTTCAAGGTATGATCATCCTCATTCATTCAAGCTTTCTCTTAATCTTCAAAGGAGAGAATACAAAGCTTCAAGAGCTATCTTTCAGGTTCTCCATCAAACTTCAAAAAGAGTTTTTTATCTTTTTATTTTTGCGCTGAATTTTGTACTTGTATTTTTATTTTTCTACAAGTTTCTTTGGGAGAAAAAAACTTAGGGTGTAGGTTGGTCCAAACTAAAAATTAGATAGTGTAAAGGTTGCAGTTGGTGCTCCTATGTTAAAACCAACCAAATTGATAGTGAACACGAGAAAACTATCGGTGTAGGATTGTGGTTGGTGAGCCCGATAAAACTAACTGGATTTGTTTGTGATCTCGAATCAAAATAAATGCACTTTAATCTTGGATTATAGTAGAATTTCCAAGAAGATAGCTTGGAGAGTGGACGTAGGTGCGGGATTGCACCGAACCACTATAAAATCTTTATGTATTTATTTTATGGTTTTGCTTTTCTTGCTTTTTTTATTTGCTTTATATATTTGCATTAGTTAGTTGCTTTAAATTTTGCTACTATACATTGCTCATTCATCATAAGCTTTCAAGTTTCTCTTAATTAGAGCATATTTTTATTTTAGAGTATAATTTAGCCAAAAATTTTATAAACCTAATTCACCCCTCTCTTGGGTGGCCATACCTGGGCAACAAGTGGTATCAGAGCAAGTGCTCTGTTATTAGTTATTGACCTAACTGTCAAGAGCTAAAGATCTAGGCAATCCAAATGGATACTTTGTTTAGTGAAGGCTATTCTATTGATAGACCCCCAATGCTTAATGAATCAAATTATAGTTATTGGAAAATATGCATGCATATCTTTATATGAGCATACGATTATAACTTATGAAAGATTATAATCGATGGCTCACATACCTTCAAAGCATTACTTGAGCATGATAAAAAAATGAACCAACTAAATGCTAAAGCAATGAATTTACTTTATTGTTCATTAGATATAAATATTTTTAATATAATTTCTTCATATATTTTAGTAAATTAAATATGAAAAAAATTAGAAACTATTTTTGAGGGAGGAAATCAAAGAGAAACATCAAGCTTTCAAGAAGAAAAGGTAGCTCACCCTAACTCATGCCTTATGGTGCATGAAGATGAAAAGAAGAAGAAAAGAAAGAAACAAAAGAAAAAGAAAATAATGATTAAGAGGGAGCAAGGCAAAGAAGGGAATGAGAAAGAGGAGGAAGGTATAGAAAGTTGTTGCCTCATAGCTCAAAAAGATGAGGTACATCATGAACACTCTTCTGAATTTTTTTTTAACGAGTTATATAAAGCCTTTAATGACTTAATGGATGAACATAAAAAAATAAGGCTACAAAATAAAGAGCTTAGAAAATCTAACTTATCTTTGACTAAAAAAAAAATAAAGTTTCAAGTGAAAAAGAAGATCTATTAAAAAATATAGAAAACATGGCCAAAGAAAAGAAAGGTTTCTTGAAATAAATTGAAATCCTAACTAAGAAAAAAGAGAATATAGTTAAATCTAAAAATTTTTTAATTTAAAAAAATATTGAGCTTAAAAAAAATGATACTTTAAAATTCTTCCTAAAAGAAAATGAAAATCTTTCAATTGAAAAGAAAGAGATCTTGGGAGAAAATAAAAAAAATTAAGAAGAGAAGTTGAGATTTTGAAATCTATTGTAGAAAAATTTATAATTAGCTTTCAAAATCTTCAATTTATGGTAAAAACTAATGAGGCTATTTTCAATAAAATAAAAATTAATTTTAATATTTCAAGAAAATAGCATAATGGTAAAATATTTTCATAAGAGATTCAACTAAAGACCTTTCTATTAAGTGCTTTAATGTAATCAAATTGGCCATAAAATTTTAGAATGTAATTTTAAAAGAATTGGCTAAACTTTGATTAAACAAATTTAGATTTCAAAGAAAACCTTGAATACTAACTCCTATGGATCCAAGATGACTTGGGTACCAAAAATCATTAAGTGACTTTGCAGATGCACCAAGGATCCAAATGAAATGAAAGGAAGAAAATTTTTATGGATGTCTTGGAAGTAAAAAGGGATGGATACTGATGCATGGTATAATCTAAATTTTTTCTCACATCATACCATCAATGATTGTTAAAATTATTTGATTAAATTTATTAATTTTAATATAATTTTATATTATATTTACTTGCTTGAAATTTTTTTCATATATTAGTAAGATTAGTATGATTGATTGATTTTGATGATTTGAATATTTTAATTTTAAAGATCAATATGCTCTCCTCTATATCATGCTATGAATTAAAATTATTTTGAAAATCAACATGACTTAATAGCTTCTCTTTATCAATTATTCATTTGAGAAACTTAAATCAATATAAGTTTAATTAACTATGAATGTCCTTGATTGCAAAAGAAACAAATTTAGACATTCCCCTCATAAAATATTAAATTATTAAAATTTTAATAAAAATTAACATAAAATAAATACTTAAAGATAAGACATCAATTATAAAATTTAAAATACTTGATGTATTAAGTTGCATTGTATTTTAAGTTTACCCTTAAGGATTTGAAATTTCAAAGTTAAATCAAAACATAGAGCTAATATCTAGATTCTTCTCATTTTAACCACAATTAATTTTGTCCCCCAACTTGAAGAAATTTCTCACACTTGATATCAATGGTATCATTCTTGTCTTAAACTTTATTATATTTCTTTTGGCAAAAGAAAAGAATATTTTATCTTAAATCTGATTTTGCATAGCTTATATGATATCATTTGAGATAAAATCAAGAATTTTATATCTTTTTTGAACTTGATTAAATGATATTTCTTAAGAAAAAAAAAGATCTAAGTTTAAATAGAATATCTCTTTATAATTTATTTTGCATAATTTATTAATATCAATTCAAATTAACTTATCAAAATAATTTGATCTAAATTTAACTGATTCATCTTTTTCAATCAAAAACTTCAATAATTGATATCATGGTGATCATTATTGTCTTGTATTCTATTGATTTATTTTTTGACAAAAGAATAGTTGCTTTGTCTCAAATATAAATTTTCATGGCATACTTTAGGATTTTTAATGGATTGTTATCATTGTAAACATCTTTCGAAGTAAATGAAAAGTAAATTAAAAAAAAAAAATTATATGAGTGAATGCTATGTTTATTTGAATTGAATGCATAATTTAATACTTAATTCACTCGATTGATGCTTTGTTTGCAAAAGTAAGGGAGAGAAAACATCAAAGATAAAATGATTACTAACTTGGTATCAATCAAATTTAAAAATCTAAACTTAAAAATTAAAATTATATTAATTAACATTAATATGGTATCAATTAATTATGCTCAACTTGAAAGAAAAAAAGGAGAGATTGTTGACCCCATGATTGAATGTTAAAGTGCATATTATACTTGATTTTATGATTAAATCTTTTGAAAAGCTCTATTCCTCTTAAAGTTTAAAAGTATATATTTAAAAATCTAATTAATAGATCATATTTATTTAAAAAGGGGGAGAGTCTATAATATTTGAATTCAAGCTAATTTTTGAAAAGAAAAAAATATTCATTCAAAAGGGGAGATGATTTTTTTGATTTGACTTTATGAATTTGATACATCTCTCAATTTAATGTCTTGATGATGATTTTGATAATTTTTTTTCTATTATTTCCCATGAGCTTTTTGATGCTGTTAAAAAGGGAGAGAGGTATATTGAGTATATGCTTAAAGAATTAATACTTAAGAAACTCAATGAATTTTATGTTTAAAATCTTAATACTCATTATTTTGAATTAAGATATTACTTTGATATGAGTATATAAATTATATGAAATATTAATTGGAGCTTTCATGAAGTGTGCATTTATGTTTATGTATATTATCACTTCATAACTTATACTAGCCAATTTATTGAAACACATTAAATTATATTTTTATGCATATACTCAAAATTTGCCATCATCAAAATGGGAGAGATTATTGATCCTATGATTGATGTTGATGATTATCAAACTTTGAGTGTTTAAGTATTTAACCATGTATTTCAAGAATGGATGTAGGTCTTTCAGATTTTCAAGTTAAAATTATAATTTTATCAAGTTGGAGATCAAGAAAAAGTGACAAGGGACAAAATTATAATTTTATAAAGTTGAAGAAAATCTATTTTGAAAGCCTCAAGAATAAGCTTAGAAGATTTTTAATCTTTTAGAGGTAGTCCCATAATTTTTGGATGCATAAATTTGAACAAAATTAAGTTTTAGTAAAAGAGTCGACCCAAGGGACGATCCCTTAGATCGCTCCTTTTGAAATGGACTGCTCAACATGCTTGGCATGCAAATTAGGCTGACCCAGTTTGAGACTTAGCCGACCTAGTCTTAGTGGAAGCAAAATATAGAAAGTATAGAAAGCTAGTTTTTCAAGACCCAATAAACTGAGTCGATCTAGCTATAAACTGAGCCGATCCAGTTAGGATTGAGCCGACCCAGTGATCATAACGGCTAGTTTTCTATAGTCTTTTTAAATAGTCATTTCTCCACTCCAACGACTATTTTAAGGCTTTCAATAGCTAGAACTGATCCTCAAGCTATCACAAAGAGTATAAAAGGCTAGAGAAACATTTGGGAAGGTAGATCAAATGAATTGAAAGTAGAAATCGTTAAAATAGTGAGGTTCATTGATTAAAAAAAAGAGAGAAAAGAGAGGATCTTGCGCATCAAATTCAGAAAGCTTCAAAGTGTGATCATCCTCATTCATTCAAGCTTCCTCTCAACCTTCAAAGGAGAGAATACAAAGCTTCAAGAGCCATCTTTTAATCTCTCCATCAAACTTCAAACAAAGTTCTTTTTCTTTTTATTTTTGGGCTGAATTTTATACTTATATTTTTGTTTCTTTACAAGTTTCTTTGGAGGAAAGAAACTTGGAATGTAGGTTGGTCCAAGCCAAAAATTGGATAGTGTAAAGGTTATGGTTGGTGCTCCTAGATTAAAACCAGCCATATTAATAGTGAACCCGAGAAAACTATTGGTGTAGGGTTGTGGTTGGTGAGCCCGACAAAATCATCTGAATTTATTTATGATCTCGGATCAAAATAAACACACTGTAATCTTGGATTATAGTGGAATTTTCAAGAGGATAGCTTGGAGAGTAGACGTAGGTGCAAGATTGCACCGAACCACTATAAAATATTTGTGTATTTATTTTATGATTTTATTTTTCTTATTTGCTTTACATATTTGCATTAGTTAGTTATTTTTATTTTCACTGCTATACATTGCTCATTCACCATAAGCATTTAAGTTTCTCTTAATTAGAAGCACATATTTATTTTAGAGTATAATTTGGCTAAAAATTTTATAAACCCAATTTACCCCCCTCTTGGATGGCCATACCTGGGCAACACTCAGTATTGCCAAACCATCTAACTGCTGACCAATGAAAAGTGATAGAGAAATAGATGGATGATGATAATAAGGTTAGATATTATATTTTGGCATCTATGTCAAATGAGTTGCAACACCAGCATAAAGACATGAAGACTACCAAAGCTATGTTGAATCACATAGAAGAGTTATATGGTAAGAAGAGCTAATCTGCATGCTATGAAGCATCCAAGAGACTTTTTAGCACTAAGATGAGAGAAGGGTAGTTGGTCCACGATCATTGTTTGGCAATGATGTTGACCCAAAGATTAATTTTAATGATAACAAAAAGTTTAGAGTATAAGTTATAAAGTCTAACTATGTTTATGAGGATGTGTAATTTCAAAATTTCAAGTGCTCATAATTTTTAAATATTTTTCGACATCTAAATCAAGAAATTATTTATAGAAAAAATTTTCTCAAAAAAAAAAGTCAAAGAAAAGAATGATTTCAAATGCTCAAATAAACATCAAATAAGAAGTTTTTGAAAGCTTTAATGAAGAAAAAGATCATAAAAATTAAAATGGAAGAAGCCCTCAAAAGTTGAAGACAAAAAGCTATTTAAGCAAAAAAATATGTTGAATTTTTGAAGCAGAATTTTTGAAGGCTAAGGACTAAGCAAGCTTAGTAAAATACTAAGCTAACCCAGTATTTAGTCGGCTCAGTGAAAAACTTAATCGGTCAATCTCAGAAAATACAAAAATAGAAAGCTAATTTTTTGAAGTGTATTGATACTGAGCCGACTCAATTGAAAACTGAGCTAACTCAATGAAAAGCTAAGCTGATCCAGTGACTGTAATGACTAATTTTTTAAAACTTTAATTTTTTATCCACAACGACTTTCGATGGTTATTTCAAGGGTTCCAATGGTCAAAACTTATTCTTCAACCACTTTCGAGGATATAAAAGGCTAGAGACTCAATGGAGAAAGCAAGAAAGTGGATTAAAAAGAAAAAATCTTTAAACTAAGAGAGGGTTATTGAATATCATTGAGAAAAGAAAAAGGAGAAGGATAGAGTGCATAGAATTGAGGGCTTTTCAAGAGTGATCTTCTCCAACATCCTCAACATCCTCTCAAGTATTGATTGAAGAGAAGTTAAGCTTTAAAAGATCAACTATTTAGCTCCTTCTCCATGCTTTAAAGAGTTTTTTATTTTCTATTTCTTTTGTGTTGAAATTATATTTTATTTTCTTTACAAGTTTTTTTGGAAAAAAGAAACTTAGGATAAAGGCCTATCCAAGCATGCAACTGGACGTTATATGGTTTGATTGGTAAGCCAAGGTTAAAATCAATCGGGATTGATTTTTAGCCTGAGAAAATAATTATTGTATGGTTGTGGTTGATGAGCCAAGGTTAAAACCAACTAGATTGTTAGTGAGCCCGAAAAACTAATGGTGTAAGATTTTGATTGGTGCTCCTATTGAAAACCAACTAGGTTTATTTGTGAGCTTGAAAAAATAAATACATTATAATCATGGAAGGATTATAGTGAAATTTTCAAAAAATGCTTGGGAAGTAGACGTAGGAGTGGGTTGCTCTGAATCACTATAAATTTTTTATGTTTATTATGCCCTCTTATGTTTTCTTTACTTGTTTTTAATTCTTACTTAACTTAGTTTTATTTCATAGTTAGCAATCTATATGATTTAATTCTTCTGCTATTTAAATTGCACACATCTTCATCACATCATTTGGATAATTGTTAAAGCATATTTTTGATAAAGTTCAATTAGGCTTAAAATTTTATAAGTACCTAATTTACCCTCCCTCTTGGGTAGTCATACCTGGGCAACAAATGATCAAGGACTTAAAGGAACTTGAGAAGCTCGGCATGACCATCCACAAGGAGTTGCAAGTGGATTTGATCCGACAACCTTGACAGGTTCATATGGCCAGTTTATAGTAAACTACGATATAAGCAAGATAGATTATACCCTGACCGAATTATTAAACATGTTAGTGACTACTGAGAAAATCTTAAAGAGTTCAAGGGGCATGATTCTTGCTATGGAGCGGAGAAACTATCATGTGTACCTAGAGACCATAAAGAAAAATAAAAGGGACATACCTTCAGAAGGTATGTTAGATTTGCTCATGATTAAAACTAACATTATAGTTTCTTCTACTTCTAGTTGGGTCATCGATTCTAGTTCTAGTGTACATTTGTACACTTCTCTATAGGATCTTAAGAAAAGTAGAAGGCTTAAAAAAGGTGAGATGACCCTTCGGGTAGGCAACAGAACAAGAGTTATTGCTGTGGCTATCGACACCTATCCTCTGTCACTATCATTTGGCTTTAGTTTAATTCTTAGGGACTATTACTATGTACCTACTACTAGCAAAAATTTTATTTATATTTCATGTTTAGCATAGGATAATTATGTAATTAGTTTTTATAAAGACTATTGTACCATTTATTTTAGAAATGAAATATTTGAATGTAATTTTATGATTAAAAGTCTCTATCACTTATATGTAGATATATCTATGAATGTATCTAAGTAAATAGTGAATGTTGTAGAATCTAAGAGATCTAGAGATAAAATTAATCTCAAGTATATATGGAACCTTAGGCTCGGTCATATAAGAGAAGAAAGTATTAACAGACTGGAGAAAGATGGACTTTTGGACTCAATGACTACTGAGTTATATTTAGTCTGTGAATCTTATGTTCAAGAAAATATGACCAATCTACCATTTGTAGGACATGAAAAAAAATCACTAAGATACTTGCCCTAGTACACATTGATATGTGTGGCCTATTTGATGTGATAGTTAGAGGAGATTATCTCTACTTCATTATCTTTATCGATGGTTGTTCACGATATGGACATGTGTATCTTATGAGACAAAAATCTGAAGCTTTTGAAAAATTTGAGGAATTTAGATATAAAGTAGAGAAGCAAACTAAAAAAATCCTAAAGGTATTTCGATCAGATCGAAGATGTAAATATTTAAGTAGATAATTTCTAGGTTATCTCAAGAAAAATGGCATAGTTTAATAATGGACTCCACCTGAAACACCTTAACTTAATGAAATTTTAAAATAGAGAAATTGGATCCTATTGGATATGATTCAATCCATGATAAGCTTCACTGATCTTTCATTATTTCTTTAGGGACATGCTTTGCTTACTACTTTTATATAGTAAATAGGGTTTTCTTTAAATCCATTCCCACCATACCATATGAGATGTGGCATGGTAAGAAACTAAGTCTTAGTCATCTCAAGATTTGGGGATATCCAGTCCATGTCAAGAGACAATAGGTGAAAAAGTAAAAGGCTAAGTATATGAGAGCTCATTTCATAGGGTCTCTAAAAAAGTCTTTAGGATACTATTTTTACTTTCTAAAGGATCATAATGTGATTGTGAGCCGATATGCTATCTTCCTAAAAAATAATTTATCCAAGATGGAAGTAGTGGGAGGCAAATTGGGCTCGAAGAAAATGTCTCTGATTAGCAACAATGAGTGATAGAACTTATAGAACCCATTGAGCCAGTAGATGGTCTACCTTCTCCATCTTATAGATCTAGTAGGATCTCTCTCCTCTTCAAAGGTAGATGGGTATACTTATAGAGGATGTAGAGAAAATGTTCCTTATGAAAGATATGGAACATGGAGATGATCTTAAAAACTATTATGAGACGATGTCAGACATCGACTCCAAGAAATGGTTGGAAGCGATGAAGTAAGAAATTGACTTGATGCATGCCAACCATATCTGGACCCTAGTAGATCCACCAAAAGGTATACCTATTGGGTGTAAATGGATCTATAAGAGAAAAATAGATTCAGATGGAAAGGTAGAGACCTTAAGGCAAGGCTCATGGCTAAAAGTTATAGTCAATGCGAAGGCATTGACTATTAGAATATCTTTTTGCTAGTAGCTATGCTGAAATTCATTTGGATACTGCTTGCAGTTACAGTATCTCATGATTATAAGATTTGATAGATAGACATGAAAATTATTTTTCTAAATGAATATTTTAAGAAAGACATCTATATGGAGCAGTCTTTAGATTTCACTTTCAGTGATGGTGATCATAAGTTCTGCAAACTGCAAAGATCTATTTATGGACTCAAGCAAGCATCTTGGAGTTAGAATACTCATTTCAATAATGCGATCAAATCATTTGATTTCATCAAGAATGAGGAGAAACCATGTATCTTTAAGAAAGTCAGTGGGAGTGCTGTGACATTTCTCATATTATATGTAGATGGCATCCTCCAAGTTGGGAATGATATTTTCATGATGACCTCGATTAAGGTCTAGTTTTCAAAAGAATTCTTCATGAAAGATTTAGGAGAAGCATTCTATATTCTGGGAATAAAGGTCTATAAAGATAGATCTAAGGTGATGCTTGGTCTCTCATAAAAAATGTATATAGAAAAGTGCTAAAAAGGTTTAGCATGGAGAACTCCAAAAGGAGATTGTTACCATTTAGGAATGGCCAGAGTTCATCTCTCCAAGAAGATGTGCCCTAACACACCTAAGAAGATTGAGTACATAAGCAAGATCCCTTATGTTTCTGCTATAGAAAGTCTCATGTACGCTATGCTATATACTCAACCTGATATTTTTCTTATTGTGAGTATCACGAGTAGATATCAATCAAATCCAGACAAGAAGCATTGGATATCTATGAAAAATATCCTTAAGTACTTGAGAATGACTAAGGATATGTTCTTGATCTTTGGAGTAGGAAAATTAAGGGTATAGAGATACATAGACTTGGACTTTATGTTTGATATTGATGATAGAAGATCTATATCGAGATTTGTATTCCTTAGTTATGGTGGTGTAGTAAATTGGAAGAGTTCTAAACAATTGATCATTATAGATTCCACCTTGGAGGTAGAGTACATAGCAGCTTTTGAGGCTGCTAAGAAAGCTTTCTACTTTAAGAAGTTTAATGTGGAGCTAAGAGTGATAACATTAGATGCCATATCGCTCTACTACAACCACAACGGTGCCATAGCTCTGGCTAAAGAACCAAGATCTTATCAGAAGTCCAAGCACATAGAGCCATGATTCCACGTCACTAGCAAATACCTCAAGAAAAAGTACATCAAGGTGCAGAGAGTTGACTCTATCGAGAATATGGTAGACCTGCTGACTAAGCTACTGAACTAGCAGAAGATCACCTTGAGAAGATAGGGCTTAGGTTTATGGCCAATTGCTTTAGATCAAGTAGAAGATTGTTAGATATATGTCTTAGAAGCCAAGTTAGCTGACACATGTAATCTTTCTAGTGGCATAATTTTATAATTAAATTATTCAAATGAATAAAATTAGATTTATTTTTCATTCATATTGTATAATGTGTCCTTAAATTATTCAAGAAATTAATAAGATGATAACACATATTCTCAAGAGTTGAGAATTTAAGGCACTTGTCATTGGTAACTAATTCCTAAAAGCTTCCGATTGATGGATTATTACGAGGATGGTGATTGATCCAGTAAAATTGATGCAAAGATAGCTTTCCTCAAGATAGACAAGTCTTGAATCTATGGTGTGGGGATACTGGAGCAAGAGTATAGGTGATTGTTAGAGAATAATGGTACCGAGCATGACCATATGAGTAGTTACTTGGATGCCTACCTACTCATTAGTGACATACTCAATGTTGCAGTGGTGTGAGTAATCCTTTGACTTGTGGTGCCTTAGCTATTTATAATAGAGTTGCTATAGTTTGATTGCACAGTCACTTGGCTACATAGCCATTTAGAATCTTGTGGTGTATGTTGGTTACAGTAGGTTCATTATAGATAGGATGTACATCTAGATAGGATCTATCGATCTTGGTAGATAAGGAGTAGCTCTATGTAATTCATGACACTAAGTTCAAAAGACTATGCCCATAGCAGTGTAAATGATGAAAAAAGTTTTCATAAGATTTCACATATGAACTCGAGTCAATTGAATTTTACACATAACTAATGTGGGGTTTGATGAGTTATCTATAACCTTCATCATATTAAGACTCATGATAGAAGAACCGAATCATATGATAATTGTACCTAGAGGTTCATCTATTCAATTCTGTTGGGTTGCCACTATATATTATTAGGTATCATTAGTGAATTATGAGACCAATGAGAATTATTTTGATGATCAATTGTAACACCCCACCTCCTATTTAGCTATGGGTGATGGTGCCACACCCTATCCTTATCCAAAGATTAAGGAGATTTCTAAATCATAACTAAGCTAAACTATAATATCGATAATAATAATCCGCTTAAACAACCATCTCCATATACTTAACATCCAACAAAATCATCTCAGGATTTTATTTAGTAAACTGAATTTAATACATATAGCTTTACAATAGAACACATCTAGTTGTTTATAGCTTTAAAGACATAATATATACATCCCAAGACTTAAACAAAAATAAAGCCCTCATAACTAATAAATATATATAATCCAAAATGCTGCTATAAAAATCCTCTTATGCTGATACTGAGCTATGATACTCTCATCTACTAAAATAAGTAAATAAATAAAATAACATAATGAGACTAACGTTCTAGTGAGTGCATCCAATTAGTAATGGATAAAATAGGATATAATTCTTATAACTTCATGCATAACTTGCTACTGATAAACTTCCAAATATTTGTGTACCAATATAAATAGATTACACAATAGCTTTCTTTTGCAACAAATACATACCTTTGCTTATCATTGCCCATATCATGGCACTCTTTTCCATAAGAGTAATCACACTACAACACACTCCCATATAAGCACTCAATCCACAACACACTCTTATATGAGTAGTCACACCATAATGCAACAAACTCTCATATGAGTAATCAATCCATAACATACTCTCATATGAGCAATCAACACACCACAATGTAACACACTCCCATATGAGCAGTCAATTCACAACACACTCTCATATGAGTAGTCAACACACCATAATGCAACACACTTCCATATGAGCAGTGAATCCAAAATACACTCTCAAATAAGCTGTCAACACACCATAATGCAATCTTTCTTCTTCAATCCAACTCACCACCAAATTGTCTATTCCTAACTAATTCTCCTTTAGTTGCTAATTGAGAACAGAGCCGTCTCTAACTCTTTTCCTTTCTCTGGCCTCTCTAAAGAATGTGGATAATCCCATAATAACAAAGGAACTGATGGCTATATGCTTTGGAAAAGAATAAACTATAAAAGATTTGCTAGGTGTCATTCCAATAAAAATCCACCCAATTTCAGGCTTAACAGGTATTGCTCTAAGGTATTTCTAGCCATTAGTTAATGTCTTCAACCTGCTCACTCATTCCTTAAAAAATTATTTTAAATTTTTTTCTTAAAACCCTCTCGATTAAAACCTGCTTGGGGTTGACACCTTTGAAATAGGTGTCGATACCTGCATACAGGTCATCCCCCAGGTCACCCCTTTCTCAAAAATTGGTCGACCTCTGGGTCGGCCCCTCTCATAAAAGTGTTGACACCTTTCAAGCGAGTGTCGACCCCTTCTAGTACCGCCATAGAACTTTTCAAAAATCCTCATTGATTTTACTCTCCATTAATTTTAAAATATAAATATAAATAAGAAACATCGCTCTATTTGGAACCAATAAAAATATCAAAAAAATCAAAATCCTTATGAATTAGATATCAAAACTTAGGTTCTAGTTCAAATTTATCTAAATTTGAAACTTTTAAAACTTTCCTCCTTCAGAACGAATAGGTTAAAGGATCTTAAAATTTATTAAAAATTATTTAATAATTTATCAACACCTAAGAATTAATTACCATCAATTTTGGCTCCAAGAAAATACATATTTCATATAGTCCTCCATATAGATGCTAGCTTGCAGATTTAGAAAATTTTCGAAACTCATAATGGTAGATAGTCATAATTTATGCTCAAATAGCTCAAATATATCATAAATAAATTATTATACTACACCAACATAAACATAAATCTTTTAGTTTATTATTTTGTTAGTTTGGGATGTTACATCAATAATTCTCAATTGGCTAAATTGAAAGAGTTAATCCATTGAAAAGTATTTCAATAATGTTATTGATGGAGATCATAATATATCTCACTACTAAATAAAATTGAACCTATGGGATCACACACAAAAGAAAATTAATCTAAGATTGTGCAATTAGGCTTATGAAGTCTCAATTAGATTAGAATTTAGAGCAATTCTATTAGATTTAGGAATACCATGCTAGCACATGGTTAAACCCAAACCCTCATAGACTTGAGCTTCCTATTGGATAGGGATTAGACCAAGTCAAATCATGCACCCAATCTAAATTCTACGAAGAGATAAAGATGAGAAAGAGGAAAGAGAGAGTGTGCACCTCCTTTTTAGATAAGATCCCAGGGGCACACGCTCCATCTAGATTTGAATGGGAAGGGGGCATGCCAAGAGTTGGCATGCCTAGTGTTTCTTGGCTTGAAAATAAAAGGAGCCATGCCCCATCTGAAAATTTCATGAAGAGTTTGAGAGAAAGAGAGGCACATGCCCAGGAGTAGAGTCCTTCTGCTTTAAGGTCTTAAAGCTCTAGGACTCCTCTTTATCTATAAAACCCTTTGGAGATTAGATCTCTTATTTTTATCACATGCTAAAAGAGCTTTTGCACCCCCTTCTGAGATCTCATGCCCCATCCTTTCTCATGCCTACTCTCTTCTTCTTCCTCTGCTACTGAATGGTTGGATAAGATCTGCACTAAATGGTGACCATTTCGGAGTACTATGCTATCAAGAATGTTTGATAGATAGAGATATCATCGTTAAAATACCATAATTATCAGTTTAATTTTGACTTTTTTTAAGATGATTAAGAACTCGTAGGCAGTAGCAAGTCGGGTTGAATCCACAGGAAGGCAGTAATTTAATTTTAATTTTTTTGATTTTTTTATGAAAAGAAAAGAAAATATTTTGAAGTCAGAAAATTAAAAAGTAGAATTTAAAGAGAAAAAAATTAACTTGGTACTAAGATCTACTATTTAAATCTTAGTATCTACTTGCAATGAAATTAAAAAGTAATTAAAACTAAGGAAGCAGAATTTAAAGAGCAGTAAATAAAACTAAAATTTAAAGAGTAAGATAATAAACTTTATATTAAAATTAAAGTTTAAAATTTAAGTACAATAATTAAAAAAGAAAAGAGAAAGAAACAAAAAGTAAAACAAAAGCTCTTAATCTCATATCAGCAGTAGTGTGGAGATGGCGTAGAAGTCTGGCACTTTCTCTCAGTACCTTCTGCCTCAAAGCAACCTTCAGCCAAAAGTCTGACTTTCACCCTATATCATGGCTCCTCTTGGATCAGATGATTGAACTCTGGAGTTCTGAGATCTTTAAATAGGTGCTGGAGGACTAGAGATTTTGTTATCAGATAATGTGGGACTAAGACAGAGTATAGATCTGTGTTTGTTGAAAAACTCAAGAGAAAATTGTTGGATCACATTTTCTGTGTAGTCTTGTAAGTTTTAACCATCAGATGGTGATCCAAAGCTTCAAAAAATACCAAAATTGCTCATGAATCAGCTTGATTTGAGTTGAAATAGGTTTTGGCCATTCGATCATGCTTGATGGAGAAGATTGGGCTGTTTGATCGAAGCCTGGATGTTTTAATCACCATCAGGAGCATTATCAGCCATTGGATCATCACTTGGGAAAAATTAGACTATTTGATCGTGCTAATGGAAGCTGGAAAATCAAATCAAAGCAGGAAAACATTCTGGCCATTGGATCTTAACTAGGAACCACCATAGTAGTTAGATGGTGCAATTATTGTTTTCATGGACCCCGTAGACCATCTGCACCATAGGCCGCAACCAATCATCGCCCACCTTTTGCGTGTGAAAAGATCGAAATATCCTATAAACCATGTAAGATTTTTTCTGAACCCCTTAAGGATCTTGGTCCACCACGTGGCAGCCTATGGTTCACCACTTTCTACTAAGCTGGCAGTCTGTGTCTGGTTTCTTTGACTGGCTAACCAGTTCACCATGCATTGATAGCCTAATGGGTTGGTGGGCTGTTGGGCTATCACTGCGCATGGGCTCGCAGGCTTGCGGGCTAGCTTCTCTGGCTGGGCCGGCTAGCTAGCGCACTAGTTGGATTGGAACGTGCTGGCTAAGCTAGCTTCTATGGCTTGGCTGAGCATGCCGACTGAGCCTGAGCCATTTCAATTTTTTATTTTATTAATTTTTTTTAATTTTTTGGAAAATTCATATTAGATCCATTTTAACTCTGATTTGCTCTAAATTTATTTTATTATGATCAAAAAATTGAGCTCTTTTTATTGATAAATTTATTTTTATATTAGATTAATAAAAATATTAATTTTTTAAAAGTAAACATAAATTAATTAATATATTAAAATTTTTATTAATAAATTTGTGATACTTATCACCCTCCAAACTTACTCATTGTTAGTCCCTTAGCAATGCACTATTAGTCTTGATTAATTATCATATTTTATTAAGATCCTCCTTCATAAAAATAGCTTTAAGATTGAAGATTAAAAGTTTAGCCCGTATTACTAACTAAGAATTGAGTTTCAGAAGCAAATTTCATGATCAAATTAATCAAAAATATTTTTAGAATTCATCTAAAAATCTCCAGCACTTGTGTTTGTGAAGTCTAACTTAATATTTAGATGTTAATTTAAAGGACAAATGTATCTTTTATTATCATCTATTTTGGTTAATTTTCTATACACCCCCAAGGTAAGTGCATGAACTAAGGTAGCTTTCACACTATCTTTTTTTCTTTTTTTTTAAGCGTGCTGAGCATCCTGGCTTTCTCTTCATCATTTGACGTGAACCTCCACACTCGACTTAGGTGTAGAGATCTAGTTACTAAGCTTAGGGCAATCCACATATACTCTATATTTTATACTTTTTATTTTAGGTAGGTAGCTCTTTCCTTAAATTTAAGTTTTTTTAATTAGGATATATGTTAATCATCAATTTTTAGTAATAATTGAATCCTTACTTAGCTTCATAATTAATACTTACTTTATGTTGTTAGTGTGCATGTGCAATTTGAAGTGCTGATAGTCTTTAAATGATCTAAGTAGGCTACTAAAAGTCTGACCAACTAATCCACTTCTTAACTCACTACAGTTATTAGCAAATACTTTCTAACTTTATTATTTTTTCTAGTTTATTTTGCTCAAAAATTTTTTTCTTTGAAACATGGTTTATTCAAAAGTTTTTTATTTAATTTTTGAAAATTTTAAAGATTTTTTAAATTAATTTTTTAGTTTAATTTATTATTTTTAATAGAAATATTTTTTTATAAAAAAATATTTTTTCTACCCTCTAACCTAATTGACATTATCCTCAGTGAAGAAGAAAAAATAGAAGGGTGCAATAAAAATTTTTATTATTTATCTAGCATGGATCTTGAAGCTTTGATTCTTCTTCAGCCTAACCACCTAACCTAAAAAAAAATAAATTAAAAATAAATTAGATGTAAGAAATATTGGGTTGCCTCTCAGCAAGTGCTAAGTTTATCATCTTCAACTAGACACAATGCATGTCAATTCATTATGGGTCTGTTAATATTGTTTGGTTAATGGTTCGATTTAATAATATCCTTTCAATATATGGTTTAAGTATTTGATCATTTACCTTAAATATAGGATCATAGAGTTTAATTACACCATGTGGGAACACTTGATTCACTACGTAAGGTCCATCCCATTTAGATTTTAATTTTTGAGGAAATAATCAGAGCTTTGAGTTAAATTCCCGAACTTGTTGATTTAGCTTAAAAGTTTTTCTCAAAATGTGTTTATCATGAAAGGCTTTCATTTTTTCTTTATAGATTTTTGAATTTTCATAAGCTTCTTACCTTAATTCATCTAATTTGGTCAATTATAACATCTGGTTAGAACCAACTTAATTCAGATCAAAATTTAATTGCTTTATTGCCCAATGTGCTTTATGTTCAAGTTCTACTAGAAGATAACATGCTTTTCCATATATTAATCAATAGGAAGACATTCCAATAGGGATTTTATAAGCTATCCTATAGATCCATAATATATCATCTGATCGATTTGACCAATCTTTTCGATTAGGCCTAATAGTCTCTTGTAAGATATTCTTAATTTTTCTATTAGATACTTCTACTTAGCTACTTGTTTGCAAATGGTATGGTGTAGCTATCTTATGTGTCGCTCCATATTTTTGTAGTAGTGTTCGAAACTGATAGTTTGTGAAGTGGGTATCTCCGTCGCTAATGATAGCACATGAAAATCCGAACCTAGAAAATATATTCTTTTGAACAAATTTTAAGACTACTTTATGATCATTGGTTCATGTTGCCATTACTTCAATCCATTTAGAAACATAATCAACGGCCACCAAAATATATTCAAAACCTTTGGAGAATGGAAAAGGTCCCATAAAATCAATTTTTCAAACATCAAAAATTTCAACTACCAAGATGGGATTCAAAGGCATTATGTCTTTCTTTGAAATGTTTCCTAGGAATTGACACTTAAGACATTCTTGACTAAAAATATAGGCATTCTTAAATAATGTAGGCCAGTAAAAACTACTTTGCAATACTTTGATCATAATTTTTCTTCCAGAAAAATATCCTTCACAAGCAAGAGTATGATAGAATTGTAAGATACTCAACTGTATAGACTCAAGAACACATCTACGAATGATCTGGTTGGCACAAATTCTAAAAAATTTAGGATCTTCTCAAAAATAATATTTAATTTGAGAAAATAATCAATCCTTTTCATTCTTAGACCAGCCATCAGGAATTTATCCTACTACTAAGTAATTGAAAATATTTGCAAACCAAGAAGCCTTTGCATGTGAAACTGCTAACGATTATTCATCTAGAAAAGATTCTCTGATTGACATAGGTTTACTATCTTTAACTAGGATCCTAGATAGATGGTCTACTATAACATTTTTAGATTTCTTCTTATCTCGAATTTCTATATCAAATTCTTGTAGCAATAAAATCCATCTAATCAATCATTGTTTAGTATCTTTCTTTGAGAGCATGTAACTCAAAGCTAAATGATCTGAATAAATCATGATTTTTTATCCTAATAGATATGATCTAAATTTTTCTAGAGCAAACATTATAGTTAGTAACTCTTTTTCAGTTATGGTATAATTCATTTGAGCTTCATTCAGAGTTCTACTAGCATAATAGATCATTATGGGATATTTGTTTATTCTTTGGCCCAACACAGCTCCTATGGCAAAGTTTGAAGCATCACACATAATTTTAGAAGGTAGTGACTAATTTGGAGGTTGAATGATTGGGGCTTTGGTGATAGCTTCTCTCAATAATTCATAAGCTTTAAGATAATCTTCATCAAAGTTAAAAGAAACATCCTTAGCTAGTAGATTACATAAGAGACGAGAAATCTTAGAAAAATCTTTGATGAAGCAAGGATAGAGTCCTACATGGCCAAGAAAGAATCGAATTTGTTTGATAGAAGTGGATGGATGTAGTTCAAAAATTAGGTCAACTTTTGTTTTATCAACCTCATTTCCTCTCTTAGATACTACATGTCCTAACACAATCCCTTCTTGAACCATAAAGTGACTCTTTTTCTAGCTTAAAACTAAATTAGTATCAATACATCATTGCAATATTCTCTTTAAATTATTGAGGCAACTTTAAAAAGATTCTCCAAAGATTGAAAAATCATCCATAAATATTTTCAAGAAATCTCCTATCATGTATGAAAATATTGACATCATACATCTTTGAAAGATCGCAGGTGCGTTACACAATCCAAAAGGCATTCTATGAAAGGCAAAAGTTTCATATGGACATGTGAAGATGATCTTTTCCTAATCTTCTAGGTAAATTGCTACCTGGTTATATCCTAAGTATCCATCTAAAAAATAAAAATATTATTGGCCAGCTAGTCTCTCCAAGATTTGGTCAATAAAGGATAACTGGAACTGGTCTTTTCGAGTGGCTGTATTGAGTTTTCTATAATCTATACAGACACGCCATCCAATGAAAAATCGTGTTGATACTAGATCCTCATGGTTAGTGCGGACAATCATGAGTCCAGATTTCTTTGAAATAACTTGTGTAGGACTCACCCAGTGGCTGTCAAAAATAGGATAAATAATACCAGCATCTAACCATTTAATTACCTCTTTCTTGACTACATTTTGCATATTAGGGTTGAGTCATCTTTGCATTTCTCAAGTTGGTTTGGCATTATCTTTAGTGTAAATATGGTGCATACATGTTGATGGACTAGTGCCTTTTAAAATGACAATGGTCCAACCTATGGCCTCCTTATATATTTTCAAAACATCTACTACTTAGTCTTCCTGTTCAAGAGTTAGGTCAGAAGCAATGATTACTAGCAGGGTTTTTTCTTGTCCTAGAAATGCATACTCAAGTGATTCAGGCAAAGGTTTTAGTTCAAGTTGTGATGGGATCTGAATTGACGGACGTAATGGTTTAATTTTTTGCTCAGGTAAGGGCTCAATTTTCATTGACCAAGGTAATATATGTGATGAAGGAGGTGAATTAAGCAAGGCATTGACCTCCTAGTCTGGGATTTGTTTGACAAGCTTATTTAGAAGATCGTTCTTGAATAAATCTCAAGAGGAATCAGATTCAACTATCTCATCTATTTGATCAATTATAAAATAGTCTTCCTCCTCTTAAGTATGTTTAGAGTCATTAAAAATATTTATTCTTATTTTTTGATTCTTAAAAGAAATATCCATGGCTCCTATCTTACAATTGATATTGGCATTGGCAGTAGCTAAGAATGGATGACCTAGAATTATGGGATTTTGGTTCAGCTCTTGGGATGGTTCCATATCTAGTATGAGGAAGTCTATTAAAAAATAACATATGTCTACTCTAACCAAAACATCCTCAATTAAACCATGTAGTGTTTTTATAGATCTATCAGTTAGTTGCAAAATAACTGAAGTAGGTTTAAGCTCTCCTATCCCAATTCTTTTATAAATCAAGGTTGGAAGTAGGTTCACACTAGCAACTAAGTCTAATAATGCTTGATTAAAGATTATGCCTCATATAACACCTAAAATTAATGGAGCATCGGGATCTTTCATTTTTTGAGGCAATGGGTTTAACAGGACTGCACTTACATCCTCAGATAGCATAATTCTATTAGTAGTTCATGGCTCACGCTTTTGAGTACAAAGTTCTTTGAGAAATTTAGCATAGGCCGGGACATGCTGAATTGCATCGAGGAGGGGTAAATTAATATGCATTTATTTAAATAGTTCCATTAACTCCTCGTTACATGCTTCTTGCTTTTTATGGGAAGAGCTTGCTTCTAAGGCTTGAGGAAATGGAGCTTTGGATTTATATGTCTCGGGTAACTCATCTATTCTCCTCTTTCCTTTATCTATCTCATTAGAACCAGTATTAGTACAAGTTCTAGGCTTAAGTTCTTTTATGTGATTAGCTTCAGTGCTAACATCTTCTTCTAAATTTTTTTCTTGGCTAGCATCAGTATTAACCTCTATCACCTAATCCTGATATGGCTTTTTAAGAATCCTACCACTTTGAAGTTCAGAAATTGCTTTGGCATTCTCTAATTAGGAATTCTTAGGTAGGATGATAGGTTGATGACTGAATTCAGATGGTTGATGGACATTGGATGGATTATTTTTAGGATTTGCAATCGGTTGTCTTAGAAATTGACCTGGTACTCTCCTCATACTAGACTCAGCTAATTATCCTATTAAGCTTCTAGCCTGATGATGGATTGTTGTTGAGATAGGATTAATTATTGCAGCAGGTTAAATCGATCGTCAGCTAGATGGTCTATCGAGGAGGTGGGCATGAGGGCTGATTATAATATGATGGCTAGGAAGGCTAACTAGGCTGACCTCTATTATAGGCATAGTTCTGGTATTGGGGTCTATTCTGAAAATTTTGCACTGGTGGAGTTTGGGTTTGAGCCTGAGTCTGTTGTGGTTTCCAAAAAAAATTAGGATGGTTTCTCTAGCCTAGGTTATATGTGTTTGAAAATTGATCATTGAACGATTTGGAATAACCTTGAGCAACTTGAACTTGTTCTTGGATGAAGGATGAAAATTATGCTGTCATAGGACATTCACTCACATGATGGGTTGGGCTAGCACAAATAGAACAAATCTTTGAATAATTAGAAGGTGGTGTATATTATGCAAGAGATTATAGATCTAGGTTTTGGAATTGATCTAATTTTTGGGCAAGAAGGTCAACTTTATTTATTAGGTTCATGTCAATCTTAGAACTTAGTTCTGGATGTTTGATTTCATATATTCTTGCCTATTTTTTATGAGAAATTGATCTTTCATGAGAGGATAATGAAGCATGATTAATCAAATTTTCACTTAAAGTTTCAAACAAGGTAAAAGCTTCATCCTCACTCTTGCTCATAAATGCACCTCCATAGGATGCATCTACCATTTGTCTGTATTGATCTCCTAAACCTTTATAGAAAGCTTGGACAATTTGCCACTTAGATAGACTATGGTATGGGTATTTTCTAAGAAGTTTCTTAAGTCTTTCTCATGATTCATGAATTGGTTTTCTTCGAAGCTAAGCAAATCCAGTGATAGCTCACCTTATAGTATTGGTTCGATCTATGGGATAAAATTTCTTAAAAAATTCATGTTGCATCTCTACCCATGTTTGAATCAATTTTTCTATTATGCCAAGCCAGTACTTGGCTTTATCTTTTAATGAGAAAGAGAACAAGGTCAGTCTAAGGGCATCATCAAAAAAAATTTAGATTTTTACTGTAGAGCAGATTTCTAAGAATTCATCTAGATGCTTGTAACGATCTTCATTGGTGTTTTCATAGAAGGATGGGAGCATCTGATTGTGGTTAACTTGATTTCATAATGGCTAGCAGGGATATCAAGTAAGTAGATATATGTTGATGGGTTATAAGTAGAAGGAATAAAGTATTTCTTCATCTACCTAGATGGTGCTCCATTATTTTCAGCTATTTGATTTTTAGGTTTTATTGAATCAGTCATTTAATTTTAGAATTTAGTTTAACTTGGTCAGGTAATAGTGATCGCCTACCATGCATATACTAGTGCAACCCTAATGTGCGATTCAATTTTTTTTTATATATTTTTTTAATTTTTTAGAGAGAAGAAAAGAGAAGAGAAAGAAGAGAGTTCTAAGAAAGAGTCCTAAGGAGTCCTAAATCTAGAGACGATAGAGAAGAACTAATTATATTGATGTTTGATGTTAATTAACAAATAAGTTAGACAAGCAATCTTGACTATGGGTTGTCCTAGATCTAGATAGCTCCTAACTGCCAAGGTCACCTTCAAGCCCTTCAAGTAGAGAATTAGCCAATCAACTAGCCAGATAAGTGTAAGATCGGTGGGAGTCCTCCCATTGCTTGCCTTAAATACTAATTGTCTTGGCCAGATAAACTAACAGAATCAATTAATTAATCACCTATTGCCATCCACAACGTTTTAGGCATCATCTAGCTCTGATACCAAATTGTAGACCCATGATATCACTCGAACATCAATCATACTTGACATCACAAGTCTTGATATCATGTTGCGAAAGCTCCTAATCTTTAGCATGGACCTGAAAGAACCTGTGACATTCTCTATGGGTAGCAAACCATAGATCCAACACCTAGATCTATGTTGGGGCACCTCCCTCCTTGCGCTTGAGGAAGGCGTCCCCTCTCTCTAGGGTTTCTTCAAGAACCTAGGGCAACTACACTAGAGAGAAGAGAAGAAGAGAGAATTAAGAGAGAAAAGGTCTGTATTCTACAGCATTCACAGCATAATGAAACCCTAATACAACCTATGTATTTATATATAGCCATTAGGCCCAACCAAAAAACTTTTCGGCTAACCCAATACATGAAAGCACTCACTGAGCCCATGTACACCCATGTCTCCCATGCTCTCATCCTCTGAATCTAGATCCGATCCATACATGAATTAGCCCCTTTAGGATCTCTCAAACTAGGCCTTAAGACCCCTAGGATCAACCCAAACCCTAGCCTAAAATAGATCCACGCGTAACTCTGCCCGCACACTAAGCCGACTCAGTCTCAGCACTGAGCTGGCTAATTAAGTTCCATTAGGTCGACTCAGTCTGAAACTGTGTCGGCCTAATTTTGTACCATGCCAGCAGTCCCAAATGCACAGCTCTCTATTTTGCCTGTACACTGAGACTTAGTCAACCTAATTTTGGACTGAGCTGGCTAACCTACAGAAAATCTTCTTTCTATAGTCTTGATTCTCAAACTTTGGTTCTTTGCTTCACCTTGAATTCTAGGTCTCTGAAGCACCAATCAAGCCCCTGGAATCTCTGAAGCCAATACCCTGACTCCTTTCCTGGCCTCCCAAGGCTTGGGAGCACCATAAATCCTCACACCACCTTTCTTCGGGACATGATCCCTGAATCACTTTTCTTAGACACCAATTAAATTGGCTAACTGTAATCCAATCCAACTCTTAGGATTTCTTATCCTATTGAGCTCGAGTTCCTAAGGCCGATGTCTAATTGATTTTAATTTAGAGGCTTAGGTCAATGATGGATGCTGGTTGGTTGTTTGTCAGCCAAAGAAGGATGATCAAATCTTCACCTTATCTTATTTAATTGGGTTATGCCCTTAATTTGATTTAATATGAATATGCACCAATAAATTTTTTCGAGCAAGGGATTCTATGCAACTAAACTAGATACATGCAACAAATTAAATTTTGAGAAGTTTACCTTGCCTTCAGCAATCACCAAAAAAAATAAAAATAAAAATAAAAACTAATATGATAGATACTCTATGCAATTAGAATTTTTACTCTTATCATGATGTTTTTAATTTGATTTAAGTGAAAAATTTTTAATTAATTTGAAAATAAAATAAATAAAAAAATTTAGGATTTAGGATTGATCTCACCAAATGGGATTGAAAGCTTCCTCCTTGCCCTAATCTTTTTATTCTTTTTTCTTCTTTTTTTTATCTACAAAAAAAAAAAGCAAAAGTTAGTAAATAGTAATAAAAAATTAAAGAAATTAAAAATTTTAATTTTTATGCTTTTCTAGTAATGACACCAAAAACTTGATAGATAACGACATCATCATTAAAATACCATAATTATCAGTTTAATTCTGACTTCTTTTAAGATGATTAAGAACTCATAGATAGTAGCAAGTCGGATTGAATCTATAGGAAGGTAGTAATTTAATTTTAAAATTTTTAATTTTTTTATGAAAAAAAGAAAAGAATTTTATAGTTGAAAAATTAATAAGCAAAATTTAAAGAGCAAAAAAATTAACTTGGTACTAAGATCTTGTTGCCGAGCTAGACAACCCAAGAGGGGAGGGGGTGTGATTGGATTTTTTAAAACTTTAGAGCAAGTATGTGCAATAAAAACTATTTGAATGCTAGGTGAGAGAGATGAGAGAACAATAAAAAGTAGAGATAAGAGTACACACACAAACAAGAGATTTTTATAGTGGTTCGGTATACTTTCAGTACCTACGTCCATTCTTCAAGCAAGACTCTTAGGAATTCCACTATAATCCCATAAGATTATAATCAGATAGTTTTTTTAGGCTCACTATCCAAAAATCTAGTTAGTTTTTTCAAAGGTTCACCAACTACAATCCTTATAATAAATAGATAGATCAATCCAAAGTAATGAATGGAGAGAAAAATCCCAATACCCAAGTTTCAGCCCCTGTTGAAACCAAGTACATGGAAAGGAAAAGAAAGATTTTACAACAAAGATTGCTCCTTTAAATGAGCAGAAAAGTTATCATTGTAGTTCGTTGGAAGCCCCTTTGAATGCTTGGAGTTATTGTACTTGATAGCTCTTTAATGCTTTAGAAAACTGTTTGATTGAAGAATTAGTTTTTATTAAAACAAGGGTGTACATTCCTTTCTCTCATTTTCCTTTTTTCATCAAAAATACATCTTCTTTCTTTTATATCTGGTGTATTCTCTCTCATCTAGATATGATTGGAGCCTAGAAAAAGTAAAATCCAATCATTTGAAAGCAGTAGGTAGCCGTTGGAACTAAGAAAATCTAACCTGGAATGCTCCATTGAAAAGTTATTCTTGTGTCTTAAGACCTCTCGATTTATCTCAAGGTGTCTTGCCAAATTTCGAGGCTTCTCGATTTGATCAGGAGACCTCTCACCTTCAGTTGCTCAAAAAATAACTTTCTAAAAAAATTGAATCATCTGAGATCGAGAGCTCTTAGTTCTAAACGAGACATCTCGTTGGGACCATGAGACCTCTCGAGAATCTTGCGAGACCTCTCACTCTTAGAGCACAAAAATTGAGTTTCTACCTCTTGAGATCATGAGCTCTCGAGATTAACTTGAGACTTCTTGAAACCATACCAGAAGCTTACTTGGACGTGCCAGTTCACATGAGAGCTCTCAAAAAAATTTCGAGATGTCTCCAAAATTGCTCCAAGGCTATTTGAGAAAATTTTTGCTACCATTCAAGGAGATTTGATTTTCATTTGAATTGGACTTCATATAATTCTTGTTTTGATCAAAGAGCTATCTTTTTTCTGACAAAAGAACACTTGAAATATAAAATATTAGTAATCATTTGCTTTAATATTTGGTCATAATCAAAATCATTTAGGAGTTCAACAATCTTTTTCTTTTTGATGATGACAAAACATTAAGCAGTTCATAAAAAGAATATAAGCAATACGTGCATCATGTATTAATGAATGAGAGTATGTAAAATTCTTTTATATTGATGCTCCCTGTTAATGTATGCTCTTTTGATTTATATAGGATTAAATAATGTTCTTTTATACATTTATATTTTTCTCCCTTAATGTATGCTCTTTTGATTTGTATGGGATTAGATAATGTTCTTTTATACATTTACATTTTTCTCCCTTAATATATGCTCTTTTCACTTAATATTTCTTTCTCTTTTTGTCAGCATCAAAATCACATAATTGAGACACATAATTGAAAGAAGTAGACATTAAAGAAGTCAAGAATATAATTGAAAAGATTGATTTCATTGCATAAGATTGAAATGCAAAGTTGTATATTGGTTTACAAAAAAAGGTCTATACCAATATACTCAAAAGTACACTAAGTAACAAACAAAATAAGTAGGAGAAGCTAGACCTATTCCTCATCAGAGAGAAATTCTATGATTGGTTTAGATGAAGATTTAGGTCTAAAAGAGGATAAGTGAGGTGCAGGTCTAGGAGATGGTAAGGGACTAGAAGTGGATGGCATCTGAGATCCAAGGCTGCCAATCTGATCCATAATTTGCCACAATGATGAAATAAGGACTTCAACCATGGTGCACTAAATAGTGATGTTCTCCTCTAGTCTTTGTACAATTCTAGTAGTCTCGGATAGAAGAAGTTCAATCTGAATTGACGACCCATGTTGCTCCTCCAAAATTTTATGTCTTTGAGATAATCTAGTAAGTTATTGGCTAAGCATTTTAGTCTAACCTTCAAAAGATATTCTTTGATCTTCATTGCTCACCAATAGTTGATGCCTTACACTGGAGAGAAGATCAATGAACCTTTCAAATACTTTTTGAACTACTTTCTCTACCACCCTTTCAATTAAATTTTATTGATCAAAAGCAGAGGGAGGTGTTGGAACATGACTAGAAGGCCCTTGTGGAGTATACGAAGACCCTGGTGTAGTGAATGAAGGTCCAGCAGTAGAGGATGATGGTGGAGGAGGTGGAGATCTGTGCTCCTCAAGCTCATTTGTATTAGCAACATATTCATCTGCCCTTACCCATCTATCATCCTTTTTTACAAATTTCATTCTGTTCAAAGTTCCCTCATTTATGTAGTCGATGTGCGCCAACTTTTTGAAGTCTTCACCTTCTAGATTAACATGAAAATCCTTGAAAATCATAGTGAAGATCATCCCGTAGGACAGACAGGCTTTGCTTTTGTTAGCTGTGTCCTTTAACTATTGAAGCATTAGAGATGGAAAGCTCATGGGTATTCTGATTATCATAAAGAACATAACGGCTAATTCTTTCTTCCCAACCCAGTCATGTCTTCCTATCTTTGGAAAAATTATGTGGCTCATAATATATTATAATAGTCTCATTTCCACTGAAAGATGATGTGGACCAATTGTTGATTTTCATCAACATTTTTTCGTTCCAAAATGCACTTTAAAGCTACAGTTTTATTCCTCAAATTTAGATAACAATCTCCAGACCTAGGTACTTCTAAGAGTTGTCCTATTTTCCTCTTGTCCAAAGAGATGCATACTCCTTTAACAACAAACTCTATCCTTGACCCATGTTCAAAGCTAATGTTCTTAAAGAACTCTTTAATTAAGTTTGGATAAATATTTACCTCAAGAGTACACAGCTTCTCCCAGCCTTGCTGCCTGATCCACGACCCAATATGAAAATGTTCTCTATCTAGGTATCAAATGTCGACACATCGATCGGTCCATTGGAATAATCCTTGTGGCAACGAAGAGATGAGCACGAGAAGAAGAGGCGGACGGAGATGCTTGGGCCATGTCCCATTGTCGCTTTGCCCTAGCTTCAGTCGAAGGAGTGACGGACAGTCTTCGTGCGATGAAAGTTCTCTTCTTTGGAGCCATTAGAGTCGGATTAGGATGGAATGAGCAATAAAACAATGTTTCAAGGAGTTTGGAGCAGTGGATGGGAGTTTGGAAGAGTTTTGGAGGAGAGGTCTCAAAAAAATGAAAGGAGCGAATGAGAGAGGGGACCTCTCGAAAGTTTGATTAAAAAGAGACCCCACGAAATTCAAGAGCTCTCATCTTAAACATAAGACATCTCAAAAAATTGAGAGCTCTCGCTTTTAAAGTGAGAGGTCTCAGAATACAGTCGAGAGGTTTCGTGTATAAACCGAGACTTCTCGAGCACACAAAAAATAGAAAAAAAAAGTGAAATTCAAGCCAACTTTTCTTGATCTCTCAAGATTGAATAAGAAGTATTTAGGATGAAAAAGGAGATCAAAAAATAGTCCAGTAAATTCAATATTTAATATTTTTATAAAGGATCACATATACCAAGTTCACCCCTAATTTTTGAGAATCTACCTTCATTTAGAGATTTTGTAAAAATATCAGCAAATTAATTTTTAGTTGATACAAATTCTAGCACAATGTTATTATTTTGAACATGATCTCTTATGAAGTGATGTCTAATTTTAATATGTTTATTTCTTGAATTTTGAATAGAATTTTTTGTCAAGTTTATGGCACTAGTGTTATCACACCTAATAGGTATCTTGTTTTGCTTAATTATAAAGTCTTTGAGTTGTTGCTTGATCCACAATATTTGAGCATAGCAACTTCCAGCAGCAATATATTCAACCTCAGTCATTGACAATGCTACAGAGTTTTGCATCTTGCTATACCAAGAAATCAAGTTTAATGCTAGAAATTGGTAGGTGTCACTAGTACTCTTTCTATCTATTCTACATCATCCATAGTCTACATCAGTGTATCCTATTAATTCAATAGAGGATTATTTTGAGTACTAAAGTCCTAAGTTGTGTGTGTAGATTAAATATCTAAAAATTCTCTTGACAGCTAGTAAATATGATTCTTTAGGGTTAGATTGAAATCTAGCATACATGCAAATACTAAACAATATATCAAACCTACTTGTAGTTAAATAAAGTAGGGATCCAATCATACCTCTGTAGAGCTTTTCATTTATGGTCTTACCATTTTCATCTTTGTCGAGTTTGCATGAGGGGCTCATGGTGTGCCGATCTTTTTTTCATTTTTCATCCTAAACTTCCTTAGCATTTTCTTGATGTACTTCGTTAGCTAATAAAAATACCTTTCTTTGATTGTTTGATTTATAGTCTAAGAAAGAAGTTCAACTCTTCCATCATACTCATTTCGAATTTATCTTGCATCAACTTTGCAAACTCTTGATAAAGAATTTCATTAGTAGCTCCAAAAATGATATCATCCACATATATTTGAACTATAAGAAGATCATTATTTTTTTTTCAAAAATAATATGGTGTCTATACTTTCTCTAATAAAATTATTTTATAATTAAAATTTACTCAATCTCTTATACCATGCTCTAGGTGCTTATTTAAGTTCATAAAGTACTTTATTTAATTTGTACACATGGTTAGGAAGTGAGTGATTTTCAAAGCCAGGTGGTTGTTTTATAAATACTTCTTCAGCGATATAACCATTCAAGAAGATACTCTTTACATCCATTTGAAATAATTTAAAGTTCATGTAGCAAGCAAAAGCAAGTAATAATCTAATAGCCTCTAATCTTGCTACAGGAGCATATGTTTCATTAAAGTCAATCCCTTCTTCTTGATTATATCTCTTAGCAACTAGTCTAGCTTTATTTCTTACAACATTACTATGTTCATCTAATTTGTTCCTAAATATCCATTTTGTGCCAATTATAGATGGTCAAGGGGTTTGTTTACAAGAGTCCATATATTTTTCTTTCAAATTGGTTTAGTTCATCTTGCATGGCTAGCATCCAATTAGAGGTTTTTTTAGCTTCTTCTATATTCTTAGATTCTATTTGTGAAATAAAAGCAAGATAATCAAATATATCTTTAAAAGAAGATCTAGTTCTTATCTCCTATGAAGGATTACCTAAAATTAATTCTCTTGGGTGATTATGTGCATACCTCCACTCCTTAGGTAGATCTTCATATTTATTAGATGCTTCATTTTTTCCATCCTTATCTTGTTCAATAGTTGTTGTAGATTTATCTTTGTCATGAATGTTGTTGTCCTTCAAGTTTAGCTCATTCATTCTATCTTCGAGAATTCCTATATCACCATCAAAATGATCTTTCTTTCTCAAAGATTAATTGTTAGCTTCATCAAAAATGACATGGATTGATTCTTCAATAACCAAAGAATGTTTGTTGAAGACTCTATATGCTTTACTAGATGTAGAGTATCTAAGAAAGATACCCTCATTAGCCTTAGCATCAAATTTTCCTAGATTATCTTTACCATTATTATGAATGAAGCATTTACATTCAAAATATGAAAATAATTGATATTAGGTCTTTTTTCTTTCCAAAGCTCATAGGGGGTTTTCTTTAAAATTGGATAAATAGAAACTTTATTTATGATGTAACATGATGTGTTAATGGCTTTAGTCCAAAAATATTTTGGTAGATTTTCTTCACACGATATGGTACAAGCCATATCAACTAAGGCTCTATTTTTTCTTTCAACTACTTCATTTTGTTGAGGAGTTCTTAATGCAGAAAAGTTATGTTCTATACCATGTTCATTGTAGAAATCTTTAAAATATTTATTTTCAAATTCTGTACCATGATCACTATGGATACATACCATAGTTGTATTTTTTTATTTGTTATCTTCTTATAAAATTTTGAAAATATTGAAAGAGCTTCATCTTTATGTGCCAAAAATAAAATTCATGTGAATCGAAAAAAATCATCAACAATCACTAGACCATACTTCTTTCCTCCTAGGCTTGTAGTCCTAGTGGGTCCAAACAATCCATATGAATCAATTCAAGAGGCCTAGAAGTTAAAATCATACTTCTAGATTCAAAACTCTTTCTAGTTTATTTTCTAAATTGGCAAGCATCACAAACATGATCAAATTTAAAATTCAGTTTTGGTAGCCGCTTAACTAAGTCTTTGCTATGTAATTTAGATATGGTATGCATGCTAGCATGACCTAACCTACAATGCCAAAGCCAACTAATTCTTTTGATGTTAGCATTCATTGCAACTAAGCATTGACCACTCTTCATGGCAATTTCATCAAGATTTACTATGTAGATGTTGCCATATCTAAACCCAATGAATTTTAAACTATTATCCAAGGAACTAGATACTTTGTACAAAGAAGATTCAAAGAAAACTCTAAAATCTTTATCACATAGTTGACTAATACTAAGCAAGTTATATTTTGAATTATCAACTAACAATACATTATCTATAAAGATAGAAGGAGTAATCTAAATTTTATCATAGCCAATTATTTTTCCGTTGCCGTTGTCGCCAAAGGTGACTACTCCCCATTCTTTTCTTTCTAGGATAAAAAATTGCTCCTTATCATCCGACATACACCTTGAGCAGCCACTGTCCAAGTACCATTCATGTTTAGATTTTTGTGCTGTAAGGTATTCCTGCACAAACAATCAAGTGATAGTTTTAGGTACCCAAGTCTTCTTGGGTCCTTTTGGGTTAGTGCTCATGGTTTCTTTAGAACCCAATTTTTTTTAACTTGTTTTTCACTGAATTTTCTAGTATTACATTCAAATGCCTTATGTCCTACTTTTCTGCATTTAAAGCAAGTGATATGTGAAGTGCTAATTGATGTGGGTGCAGTGAAAAAAAATTTTAGAAACTTAGTTTTGTCTTTAGATTTATATCCTATTCTGGCTTTATCATAAACTCCTCTTTGATTATTTAAAATTATTTATAATTTTTCAGAAGTACAAGTAAATTTATCAACTAAAGGTTTTAGTTTATCCAATTCATCATTCAGGATTTTGTTTTCTTCTTTCAACTTGATGTGTTACTGATTACCTCTTCCTTTTCTTTTAAAAGAGTTTGAGTCATTTTCTTAAGATTTTTATTTTTTATACTAATCCTTTTAAAATCTTTCATTAAGTCATAAAAAGCATCTTGAAGCTTATCAAAAGTAAAATTTGAGTCAAGAGTAGAGGATACCTCATCATGTTGTGCCATGAAGCACAAGTTTGCTTTGTTTTGATTTTCTTTCTTCAAGCTTGACTCGTCACTGTCGCTCCAAGTCACTAACATAGCTTTCTTTTTTGTTCTTTTTGCCCCTTCTTCAACTGAGGACATTCAATCTTAAAATATCCTAGCTTCTTGCATTCGTAGCAAGTGGGCTGATCCTTCTTCTTTTCTTTATCTTTCTCCTTGCTAGCTTCTCCTCTAATGAAGCTTCTCTTCTTGAATCCTTGTCTTCTTCTTTTCATGAACTTCTTGAATTTTCTGATCACCAGAGCCATGTGTTCATCATTCTCCTCACTGATGGATAGATCATCTTCTTCTTCAGCTACCATGGATTTCAATGCTATAGTTTTCTTCTTCCTGTTGTCCTCTTCTTTATGCCAACTCATGGTAAGCTCATGTGTCATCAAGGATCCAATGACTTCCTCTAGAGGTAGAGTGTTCAAATCTTTTGCCTCCTAGATGGCTGTCACCTTGGCTTCCCATGTCCTAGGCAAAGACCTGAGAATCTTTCTTACCAATTCACTATTAGTGTAAATTTATTTCTAAGCTTTTGAAACTATTTATAATATCAGTGAATTTTGTGTACATGCTAATGATAGATTCTATGGGATCCATTTTAACCAATTCATATTGGTAAACTAGCATGTTAATCTTTGTTTCTCTTACTTGATTTGTCCCTTTATGTGTGACTTCAAGTTTATCTCAAATTTTCTTTACAGAATTGTAAGTAAAAATTTGGTTAAACTCATTTGCATCAAGGTTATAGTAGAGTACATTCATTACCTTGGCATTTAATTGGACAAGTTTCTTGTCCATTTCATCCCAATCCTTCTCTGGCTTAGGAGAGGATGTGCCATTGATAAAGATTGTAGGTGTGTGTGGGCCATTGACAATGATACTCTATTTGTCATAGTCGAGGGCTTGAATAAAAATGTGCATGCAAGCTTTCCAAAAGATATAGTTGGATCCATTGAAAAGAGATGGCCTATTTGTAGATTGCCCTTCGGCAAGTGAACCTCCTAGTTGGATTGACATGATCTTTATCTCTAGTTGATAAAATCAATAATTAGTAGAGAATCAAGGTGCTGATACCAATTGTTGCCCTGCTAGACAATCCAAGAGGGAGGGTAAATTAAATTTTTTAAAACTTTAGAGCAAGTATATGCAATAAAAACTATTTGAATGCTATGTGAGAGAGATGAGAGAGCAATGAAAAGTAGAGATAAAAGCACACATACAAACAAGAGATTATTATAGTGTTTCGGTGCACTTCCAGCACCTATGTCCACTCCCCAAGCAAGACTCTTGAGAATTTCACTATAATCCCGCAAAATTATAGTCAGATAGTTTTTTTAGGCTCACTATCCAAAAATCTAGTTAGTTTTTTCAAAGGTTCACCAACCACAACCCTTATAATAAACAGACGGATCAATCAGAAATAATGAATGGGGAGTAAAACCCTAATACCCAAGTTTCAGCTCTTGCTGAAATCAAGTACATGAAAAGGGAAAGAAAGATTTTACAACAATGATTGCTTCTTTAAATGAGCAAAAAAGTTGTCATTGCAGTTCATTGAAAGCCTCTTTGAATGCTTGGAGTTATTGCACTTGAGGGCTCTTCAATGCTTGGGAGAATTGTTTGATTGAAGAATAAATTTTCATTGAAAAATAGGACATATGTTCCTTTCTCTCATTTTTTCAACAAAAATATATCTTTTTCTTTCATATCTGGTGCATTGTCTTTCATCTGAATATGATTGGAGTCTAGAAAAAATGAAATCCGATCGTTGGAGAGCAGCAGATAGTCATTAGAACCAAGAAAATTCAATTTGGAATGCTTTGCTGAAAAGTTATTCCCATGTCTCGAGACCTCTCGATTTGTCTCGAGACACCTTGCCAAATTTTGAGGCTTCTCGATTTGATCAGAAGACCTCTCGCCTTCAGTTGCTTGAAAAATAGCTTTCTGAAAAAATTGAATCATGTAAGATCAAAAGCTCTCGATTCTGAACGAGACGTCTCGTCGGGACTACAAAACCTCTTGAGAATCATGCGAGACCTCTCACTCTCTAAGTACAAAAATTGAGTTTCTATTTTCTAAGACTAAGAGCTCTCGAGATTAACTTGAGATCTCTTGAAATCATGCCAGAAGCTTACTTGGGCATGACAGTTCACACGAGAGCTCTCAAAAAAATTTTGAGATGTCTCAAAAATTGCTCCAAGGCTATTTAAGAGAATTTTTGCTACCCTTCAAGAAGATTTAATTTTTATTTGAATTGGACTTCATGTAATTCTCATTTTAGTCAAAGAGCTCTCTTTGTTTTGACAAAAGAATACTTGAAATATAAAATATTAGTAATCATTTACTTTAATATTTGGTTATCATCAAAATCACTTAGGGGTTCAATAAAATCTACTATTTAGATCATAGCATCTACTTGCAATGAAATTAAAAAGCAATTAAAATAAAAAAGTAGAATCTAGAGAGAAGTAAATAAAACTAAAATTTAAAGAGCAAGATAATAAACTTTATATTAAAATTAAAATTTAGAATTTAAGTATAATAATTAAAAAAAGAAAGAAATAAAATGTAAAATAAAAGCTCTTAATCTTAAATCAACGATGGTGTGGAGATGGCGTAGAAGTCTAGCTCTTCCTCTCAGCACCATCTATCTTGAAGCAATCTTCAGCCAAAAGCCTGACTTCCACCCTATACTGTGACTTCTCCTGGTTCAGATGATTGAACTCTGGAGTTCTGGGGTCTTTAAATAGGTGCTGGAGGGCTGGAGACTTTGTTATCAGGCAATGTAGGACTAAAATAGAGTATGGATCTATGTTTGTTGAAAAACTCAAGAGACAATTGTTGGATCATGTTTTCTATTCAGTCCCATGAGTTTTGGCCATCAGATGGCAATCCAAAGCTTCAAACAATATCAAAAATGCTCATGAATCAGCCCGATTTGAGTCAAAATAGGTTTTGGCCGTCCAATCATGCTTGATGGAGAAGATCAGGCCATTTGATCAAAGCCTGGGCATTTTAATCACCGTCGAGAGTGTTATCAGCCATTGGATCATCACCTAGGAGAAATTGGACTATTTGATCATGGGGATGGAAGCTAAGAAATTGAATCAAAGCAGGAAAACTCTCTAGCTATTGGATCTTAACTGAGAACCACCATAGCCATCGAATGGTGCAATTACTATTCCCATGGATCTTATAGACCATCTGCACCGTAGGCCGCAACCAATCACCACCCACTTTTTGCATGTGAAAATCCTAAATACCCTGTAAGCTGTGTGAGATTTTTCCTGAACCCCTTAAGGATCTTGGTCCACCACATGGCAGCTTATGGTTTGCCGCCTTTTGCTTAGCTGGCGATCTGCATCTAGTTTTATGGACTGGCCGGCTAATTCACTGTGCACGACGGCCTAATGGGTTGGTGGGCTGTTAGGCTATCGCTGTAAGTGGGCTGGCTTCTCTGGCTGAGCCGGCTAGCTAGCGCACTGGCTGTGCTGGGACGTGCTGGCTAAGCTGGCTTCTATGGCTTGGCTAAGCACGCCGGCTAAGCTCCAAGCCATTTCAATTTTTTATTTTTTTTTTATTTTTATTTTTTTATTTATTTAAAAATTTATATTGGATCCATTTTAACTTTGATTTGCTCCAAATTTATTTTATTATGATTAAAAAAATAAGCTCTTTCTATTAGTAAACTTATTTTTATATTAAATTAATAAAAATATTATTTTTAAAAAAATAAATATAAATTAATTAATAAATTTAATATTTTTATTAATAAATTTATGATATTTATCATAAAAAAATATGGATATAAGTATTTCTTAGACCTGAGATCACTACACTGACATATAAGCAACTCACCATACTTTGGTACTAGACTATCTAAATTTTTAATTTAGTGATGAAAGATTTTTAGGTACAGTCAAGTACTTATTAAGTCAATGCATGAGTTAAGATGAAAATTGACCACTCCAAATAAAATTGAAAGAGAATATCTCAATGTATTTCAATTTAGCAAAACCTTGACTAGGATAATTCTTATGATAGTCATAGGATTAAGTATGCTGAGACACTATAAGAATTACTGATTTAGAGTTGACAATAAACTCTAATATTCTTTTGAGCATTATTGATCAAGGGGATGAATTATACGATAACCATATTCCAGTAGGTTGTGAATGTTGTTTTGCTACATTCAACTCTATTTGGTCATCAGGTACCATGGCTAAATGGTACATTGATTAGTACAGATAGCTTGTTCCTAGACTACCGACTTAGTGTTTGAACCTATAGGATCACACATATAAAAATTTCAATCCAATCAGGTAGCTGATTAATGATTATGAATCATTGAAAGGTTCAATTGTCAATATGATTAATTATTAATTAATTAAAAAAATAATTAATAATTAGATTATTAATTAACTTAATTTGATTAAGTTATGAGGATTAGGTCAAGACTAATTGAATTAGATTCAATTAGGTCTAACTCGATTAGGTTATTAGATGACCTAATTGCTAAGAAAGATAAGATTCTAATTTAATCAGATCTTGAACTCAATTAATTCTTAATTTAATCAAGAGATTAAGAGTCTAATTAGATTAGGTTAACTCATATGATTGGATCAAATTAAAGATGATTTAATTGGAACCAAATAAGTTGAGAACCAAAGAGTCCAAGAGGACTGCACTTGATCCCTTGCGCCAACCCTAAGAGCCACCCCCTATTCTCCATGCGTAAAAGGTTTATACATCTGAGATCTAGATGCCCAGCACCTTTGCCACCCACTCTTTGATAGAGTTTGGTTTTGGAGAAGTTTCAATTAAAAAAGGGTTTTGAATTGGACTTCATACCAATCTTCAACTCTAGGTTTCAGTCCTATAAATTCAGCCCTTTATGAGACAAAAGGCATATAGAATTTTTGAGAGATCTAGGACATCAAAAATCTAAGAGATTTATCCTTAGTCATGAGGCTTTTGGGGTGGGCTCCTAGGTGTGTTAGATTTAGAGGAAGCTATTCCCCTGTCGGTGAGAAAGCTAGGATTTTATGAGAGAAACAAGAGAAGTTGATTCTCTTGTACTAAATTCTCTTCTTCCTCTTTCTTTGTTCAGTCATTAAGAGAGTCTTCATAAGGAGCTAGGACTCCAAAAGCTAATGGATCAGACTTCACGTGGATACCCTTAGAGATTATTCGTGTGTGTGGCTGAAGCAACGAACAGAATCTACCAAGTCGTGATCTTCGCATTGAGTTCAAGTATGAGATTCGATCTCATAGTTTTATTTCAGATTTTATTTGCATAATATCATATCATAGGTCCTAATAAAGGATGAGTATAGATTAGATCCAATGAATGTTTAGACTAAAAGTTTTAATCTAAAGTCTTCTACTATTTTATTTTTAAAAAGTTTTAAAAATCATGCATGAAACCCCCATGCTTCTCTAATAGTGGTATCAAAGCATCTGGTTCTTTGTATGATATGATATGCATGTATGAGGATTAAAATTTGAACTTTTGATGCATGAGATGCATTAGATATGATGTAGATATAATCTAAAAAATTTTAAATCAGATCTGAATACGATTAGATTAGTTTATTTTCTTGTAACCTAGTATTTTGGATTGGATAAATCACCAGGCTGTTTGGTTATAAAAAAAAGAAGGGTTTAAAGGTCCTCTCTTCATATTTGATAGGGATCTCTTATGGCATGTAGGGATGTCACTATGATTTTTCATAAAGAAGAAATGTGAAAGGAGCAAACTTACTTTTCTACAAAATCCTAGATTTGTAAAACCCTAAGATTGTTTGTATACGATACAAAAATTATATGAAAAGATGAATCTAATCATTAAGAATAAAATTTGAAATCATAAATATGTTTAGATGAGATTTAAAATTGATTTATGATTGATATTATTGGATTTTATGCAAATCAAAAAGTCTAAAATTCTGTAATTATTGTTGGCATGCCTATAGGTGTCGACACTTTATCCTGTTAGTGTTGACCTTAGTCAAAAAGTGTCCACCCCTTTATTGTAGATGTAAATTTGTGCTCTATGTTACAATACAGAGGTCGTCCTATGGGATGACCTGCTTGGAGGTGTCGACCCTTATCAGGAAGGGGTCGACCCTAATTACAGAGCAGAATGTTTTTGTATAAAATTTATGTAAAATTATTTCAATATTCATAAACTTAATTAAGAATTATTATTTGAAATAAAGAGATCTAGATTCGAGAATCAAAGATCTAAAGGCCATATTGATAAACTTGAGGTTCATGGGATTAGCTTTGATAGGGATCTATTAACTAGGTTAGACCTAAGGATAGAAATCATATAAATGATAGATTAAATAATTGATCAAATCTAATTAATAGTTAATTTGGATTAGATCAATTCTTTTCTTGATCAATTCTCAATAGCTGTAATTAATCAAATCCATGTTTCTATCAAATGAATCTTGATTGTGACTCAGTGTTCAAGTTTAAATTATTAGATGGATCAAATCAAAATCAATTAATCGGATGGTGTCTAAGGTAAGTTTGGTAGTTTAGACCGATAGTTTTTAATTGGGAGCTACTCACACTGATGAGTCTTTGATAAGTTAAAGACATATCCCTTCCACCGATCTCACTTACATGGCTATCCTAGTCGATTGTGTTTTGATTAGATCATTTAATAAGTTCAAATGGACCCATGTCACTAAAATTTATCAGTGTGACTGATCTAGGTACCGATCAACTAGATAAGTCCTCTTTAAGACTTGGTGAAGTCAGTGAAGGATTATTGAATCTAGTTGATCTTCTTTCTTCTCTTTTGAATAATTAATAATCCTTTAAATTATTAAGTCTATAAAATAAAATTATTATAGAGATAACAAGTTCATAGCCTTCCATTAAGTTGGATGATAATGAGTCCATTAGTTTAATGATCATTGGAGGTCCAAAGATCTGGCGCTCATCTACTATTGAAATTATCATTAGTAATATGATAACTTGGAAGCTCTCTTTGATGGATGGTTGGATTGGCCAACCAAAGTTGGGCCTAATCATTTATTCATTAGATACTCTCAATTGATCATGTTAATAGTTGGACCTAATCAGGCCTTATAGAGAAGACCAAAGTCAACTAAAAAGGCTCCTAGGGCAAAATAAATTACTAGAAGTTATTTGGAGAAATAATTGGTTGAGAACCTATCTACTGATACATATGGGTGGACTGGCAAAAGTCAGGCATATGTGTAGTCGATATGGATTCTAGTATCCACTAAGAAATTAATGTAATTTCTTGAATTGAAGGTAGAGGCTATCAATTTAAATAAAATAGTAGGAGAATCTTTAGACTAAAGTCCATGTCATTAAGATTAATTGATTCATATACTAATAAGGCCCTTGTTTTCTTTTCAGTTATGGCCAATTCTTTATCTCTAAGATCATTATTAGATAATGAAAAATTATCGAGATTCAATTTTGATAGTTGGTATCGAATGCTCATGATTGTCTTGGAGCACAAGCAGATCCTTTATATGATAATGAATTCGGCATCTGAAAAGCCCACACCGAACAAGCATGGTAGGATTAGAAACACTTGTCAGAAGTGGCTCAACGATCGAATTACTATTTGCTGCATTATGCGGGTAGCCATAAGGGATGAATTCAGCCACAAATTTGAGGATGCTTAGTCAGAGTACATGTTGCAAGTGTTGTAAGAATCCTTTGGCACTCCAGATGACATTGAGAGGCACAAGATCAGTTGTGCCATCTTCAACTGCCAGGATGAAGGAAGGGGCATCGGTCAGAGATCATGTACTGCACATGATCGAGATGATCGAGTGCCTGAGTAAGCTCAAATTTTTCTTGCAAGAGCAACTCAGTTACCTAAATCCTATCTTTCTTTTCTCAATCATTATAGAATGATGAAGCTCGTAGTCAACTACCATGGCTTTTTGAGGTTGCTGTAGACTTTTGAGAAGGATCACTAGCTCTAGAAAGAGATGGTGAATTTCGTGGAAGGATCTTCTTCTAGTTATCAACCCTTTAAGAAAGGAAAGAAGAATGAGAAGAAGAAGAATAAAAAGGTGAAAAATGCTATGACATCTTAGCCTAGTCATACCAAAAAGCCTAAGACCGACTAGAGTCAAGTAGAGTACTTCTAGTATAAGAAGCATAGGTACTAGAAGAGGAACTATCCTCTATACATTGCCTCACTAGACCCAAATAGGCCAAATAAGAGAAAGAAGCAAGCTGTTACTGGACAAGATATTTATATGATAATACCTTATAATTTCTCTATTTATGATTCTACTATCTAGGTATTCAATACCGGTAGTCCTATTAATATTTGTAATTCATTATAGAGACTTCAGATTAGTAGAAGATTTGGAGATGGCGAGAGATTCCTGAATGTTGAAGATGGAAGATTAATTCCAATTCTAGAATTAGGAATCATCAAGCTTGTATTCAAATCAAATATAGTTGTTCTTAATGATTGCCATTTTTTGTCCTAGTTTCTTATTGAATGTTATTTTTGTAGGGCAATTGACCATGAACAGTTTTGAATTTTCAATAAAGAAAGATCATTATGATGTCATTATGAATGGTATTACTATGATGCATGGACAAATGAACAATGGTATTTACATATTATCCAGCCTGATAGTGTAGTGTACATGTTCAGCAAACGTCTCAGATCAATTGATGTCTCTGATATCTTTGGCATTGTAGGCTAGGTCATATTAATAAGAATAGGATAAACAGGTTAGCATAAGAGGATATCCTTAAAATTGGTGATTATGAATCACTACCAACTTGTTAGTCCTATTTGCTTGCAAAGATGACTAAGTCATTTTTTATTGAAAAAGATGAGCGAGCCAGTGATCTTTTGGGTCTCATACATACTGATGTATATGGACCAATGAGCATAAGTGCCAGAGGTGAATATGACTACTTCATTATGTTCATAGATGACCTATCGAGGTATGGGTATGTCTATCTTATAAAGCATAAGCCTGAATCATTTGAAATATTCAAATGATTTCGTACTAAAGTAGAGAAACAAACTAGTAAGAATATTAAAATCCTTAAATCAAATTGAGAAAGTGAATAAGTGAGTTTATGACATATTTAAAAAAGAATAAAATTCTCTTTCAATGGACCCCTCCTAGAACATGCTACAGTTCAATCGTGTGTCTGAGAGGAGGAATCAGATCTTATTGGACATAGATCAATTCATAATGGGGTTTGCAAGTCTATCGATCTTCTTTTGGAGATATGCACTAGAGTTAGTTTGTTACTTATTAAATAAAGTTCTGAGTAAGTCTATAAGTAAAATACCATATGAGATATGGACAAGACGTAAGTCGGTACTCTCACACCTTAGGGTCTAGAGTTGTCTAGCTTATATCAAGCATTTAAAAATAGATAATTTTGAACCAAGGTTTGATAGATGTCGATTTATTGGATATCCAAAAGAGATAAAAAAAAGTATTACTTCTACCATGCTAAAGAATAAAGTTGTTCGTCAGCAATATAGCAACATTTTTGGAAAAGAACTTCCTTGGAGAAGGAACTAATGCTTCTAAGATTGAACTTAAGAAAGTTCGAAAGGTAGAAGAACCAACACCAGTAACTAAACTTGATTCAAATTTGATAAGATTAAATCTAGAATCCATTATAGAGCCATCAATAAGGTGATTTGGTAGAGTACCCTATCAATCGGATAAATACTATGGTTTCTTAATTCGGGATAGTGATCCTATTGAGCTTAATAAAAACGATGAGGATCCAATCACCTATATAGATGCTATGTAAAGATCTGATTCTTAAAAATGGCTGGAAGCCATGAGATCCAAAATGAAGTCCATGAAGATCAATGATGTATGGACATTGGTTGATTCACTTGAAAGGATAAAATCCATAGGATGTAAGTGAGTCTTTAAGAGGAAAAGAGGCATAGATGGTAAGGTGGAGATCTATAAAGCCCATTTGCTTTTCAAGGGATAGCGTCAGCCTTATAATATTAACTATAATGAGATGTTTTCTCTTATAGCAATGCTAAAATCCATTCGGATCATGCTAGCGATAACTACACATATGGACTATGAAATCTGACAGATGGATGTGAAAAAAACTTTTCTAAATAGAGAGCTAAATGAAGAGATATATATGGTACAACCTAAAGGTTTTATATCCATAGATAAGTCTAAGGTATGCAAGCTTCAAAAAAATATTTTTGGATTAAAGCAGGCAGCTTAGAGTTGGAACATGTATTTTGATAAGTTGATCAAAACATATGGCTTCATTAAGAATGGAGAGGAACCTTGCATCTACAAATAATAAATAATTCAGTAGTTATATTTCTTGTTTTGTATATGGATGACATTTTCTTAATCAAAAATGATGTTCTTGCATTATAAAGAATAAAAGTATGGTTATCATCATAGTTCTCCATGAAGGACTTAAGAAAATTTTTCTATATCCTAGGGATGAATATCCATAGAGATAAATCTAAGAGATTACTTGGGTTGTTCTAATCTACATACATACATACCATGCTGAAGAGGTTTAGTATGAAGAATTTCAAAAAAAGCTATCGACCGATAAGCCATGAAATTTCTCTCTAGAAGAAGGATTGTCCGACAACTCCTCAAGAGAGAAAGCGTATGAGTAAGATTTTATATACTTCGACGGTGGATTCTATTATGTACGCCATGACTAGATGTGACATACTCACTAGGGATAGTGAGTAGATACCAATCTAATCTAGAAGAGAACTATTGGAAGGTTGCTAAAGCCATCCTTAAGTATTTGAAAAATATTGAGGATCGATGATTAGTTTATGAAGAATTTGACTTGGAACTTGTAGAATATATTGATTCTAGCTTTCAGTCAGATAGTGATGATAGCAAGAGTATGGAGATTTGTCTTTACCCTGAATAGTGGTGTGGTTTACTGGAAGAGTTCTAAGCAGCATATCATAGCTGATTCAGTATGTGAGGCAGAGTATATTGTTGCATTAGATGCTGCAAAGAAAGCTGTATGGCTACAAAAGTTCATCGACAAGCTTGGAGTAGCACCCTCCATTGATGATATAGTTTTGTTGTACTATGATAGTACTGGAGTCATAGCTCAGGCAAAAAAACTGAAGGCACATTAGCGTACAAAGCTTATTCTATATCGTTACCACCTTACATGAGACATCATAGAACGAGATGATGTCAACCTTCAAAAGATCGATGAAAAAAAAAATCTGGCTCATCCATTCACTAAAGATTTTATTGTCAAGGAGTTTGAGCAACATAAATCAAAAATGGGTATTCAATACTATATTGATTGGCTTTAGTCCAAGTGGGAGCTATTGAAAAATGTGTTCTAAATCCAATTATCTAGCTTGTAGATGATTGAGATCATTCTTGTAAATGTATATGAATCATAAATTAATAAAAGTTATTTAGCATTTTTTATCATAAGGTTGTACATCTTCTTATTCGAACTCTATTGTTATGATGAAAGTCCTTGGAACTACTTCTAAAGCGATAAAAGAGGATTTATCATGTGGTTCTTAAAGTTGTTCGCAACCAAATGATACATTATTAATAAGGACCATAATTGTATCAAGTATAGGTCATTGTACTCTATATGAGTTGGTTATCCTCTTAACCAAAAAGTATATTGACACTAGCATAGCATATAGATGGGACATTATTTGCATTGAATAGTGACCATTCCTAACGACTCTACTGTCAAGGATGTTATCTAAGGGAATATGGATATAAGTATCCCTTAGACCTAAGATCACTATGGTGACTTGCAAGCATCTCACTATACTTTGGTACTAGATTATCTAAATTTTCAATTTAGTAATGAAAGATTTTTGGATATAGTCAAATACTTATTATGTCGGAGCATGAGTGAAGATGGAAATTGACCACTCTAAGTAAAATTAGAAGAAAATGTCTCAATGTATTTCAATTTAGCAAAACCTAGGATCGAGTAATCCTTATGAGAGTCACAAGATTAAGTAAGTTAAGACACTGTAAGGATTATTGATTCAGAGTTGACAGTAAACTCTGATATTTCTTTGAGCATTATTGGTCAAGGGGATGAATTATATGGCAACCATATTCCAATAGGTTATGAATATTGCTTTGCTATATTCGACTCTATCTGATCATCGGTATCATGGCTAGATGGTTACTTCGATTAGTATAGGAAGCTTGTTTTTGTGCTACAGGCTTAGTGTTCAAACCTATAAGATCACACATATAGACATAGAATTTTCGATCTGATCAGGTGGCTGATCAATGATTATAAATTATTGAAAGTTCAATTATCAATATGATTAATAATTAATTAATTAAAAAAATTAATTAATAATTAGATTGTTAATTGACTTAATTTGATTGAGTTATGAGGATTAGGTCAAGACTAATTGAATTGGATTCAATTAGGTCTGACTGAATTAGATTATTGGATGATATAAATGCTAAGAAAAATTAGATTTTGATTTGATCAAATCTTGGAGATAATTAATCCTTAATTTGATCAAGAGATTTAGAGCCTAATTACATTAGGTCAACTCATATTATTGGGTCTAATCAAAGTTGGTTTGATTTGAGCCAAATAAGATGAGAACCAAAGAGTTCAAGAAGACTGCACTTGATCCCTTGCACCAACCCTAAGAGCCGCCCACTATTCTCCATGCATAAAAGGTTTTTGCATGTGAGATCAGGACGCCCAGCACTTTTGTCGCCCACTCTTTGATAAAGTTTGGTTTTCGAAAAGTTTCAATTAAAAAAAGATTTTGAATTGGACTTCATGCCAATCTCCAACTCTAGGTTTCAGCCCTATAAATTCAGCCCTTTGTGAGACAAAAGGTATGTAGAATTTTTGAAAGCTCTAGGGCATGAGAAATCTCAGAGATTTCTCCTTAGGCATGAGGCTTTTGGGGTAGGCTCCTAGGTGTGTGAGATTCAAAGAAAGTTGTTCCCCTATTGGTGAGAAACCTAGGATTTTGTGAGAGAAACAAGAAAAGGTTATTCTCTTGTATCAAATTCTCTTCTCCCTCTTTCTTTGTTCATCAATTAAGAGAGTCTTCACAAGGAGCTAGCAATCTGGGAGCTAATAGATCGAGCTTCGCATGGATACCCTTAGAGGCCGTTCGTGTGCACGGTTGAAGCAATGAATAGAATCTACCAAGCAGTGATCTTCGCATCAAGTTCAGGTATGAGATTCGATCTCATAGTTTTATTTCAAATTTTATTTGCATGATATCATATCATAGGTTCTGATAAAAGGTGTTCATAGATTAGATCTAATACATGTTTAGATTAAAAGGTTTAACCTAAAGTCTTTTGCTATTTTATTTTCAAAAAAAATTTTGAAAATCATGCATAAAACTCCCAGGCTTCTCCAACAAGATGTTCATTTCTCATTATGCAAAGGGCCATGGAGCCCCGATGGAAGTTAGCGGTGCAGCAAGTTAGTGCCGTACATTGGATGTTGCTTGGCATTGATCACATTGCTTACTAATTTAGTTGCATCTTGCTGTAGGGTTGACTAGTAATTCCCTTCCTAAAGTATTTTGTAAGCTAGGGATTTTTTTCCCAAGTAATTTCCATATATTCCCTCATGTACTTTGCATAGCATGTAATCAGCCTCTAATGGACATAAGCACTTGAGAAGCAGTAGAGAATACAACCTCTTGTACAACTTATCCTCATAAAGGATATAATATGGTGCTTGATGCCTTATCTTTTGGACTTGCTTTAGATCAGTTGGGAGTACTCTATCTTTGAGGTAGAGAACTAGAGGGTCAATTCAAGTCAGCTCAGGGTCAACCTGTAGTACACAGGTAGGCTTTTCAATTCTAGGCTTCTCCAAGACTTCAAAGAATGATTATTTGTGTAGATCAGTCGATGCAGAGGTTGCAAGCTTTGACAACAAGTCAGCACTAGAATTTTCTAGTTTTGAGACCTATTGGGTGTCAAAATCTTCAAAGACTAAAGTCAACTTCTTTACCTTCTGCAAATATTTCACCATGTTCTCATCTTTGGCTTCATATTCACCTCGAACATGTCTAATTATAAGCTACGAATCATTGCAGATTTTTAAGTGTGATACTCCTAACTCCTTTGCCATTTTGAACCCTATGGAATGAGCTTCATACTCTTCTTTGTTGTTAGCAGTTGGAAATGTAAAGTGCAAGGTATATTTAGCGACGTCTCCTTCTAGGCTAATGAGAATTAGCCCAACTCTCAATCCTATCAAGCTCAATGATCTATCTACATACATTGTCCAAAATTCCTAGATTCTTCCTTTTTTGGATCAGCTTCTACTAGCTCCTCTTCAAGAATGGCACATTCTACAATGAAATCTATGAGCACCTATGACTTAATTGAAGATCGGGGTCAAAATATCATATTGTATTCTAAAAGCTCAGCTATCCACTTAGCAATCCGATCCAAAGTATCGGGTCGATGTAGTGTAGTCTTCAAAGATTGGTCAGTAAGAAATACTATCGTATGAGCCTAAAAATAAGGATAGAACTTCTTGGCCAAGGTGATAAGTGCGAAGATCATCTTCTCAAGCTTTGAATACCTCATTTCTGTGTCATACAAAATCTAGCTAATGTACTGGACTAGCTTTTAAATATTTTCCTCCTCACAGACGAGGACCGAGCTTATCGCCATAGGTGAGATAGCTAAATAGAGATATAACTCTTCAACCAGCTCAGGCTTGCTAAGAAGCGAGATCGTGCTGAGATAACTCTTCAGTTCATTGAATGCTTTCTAGCACTCCTCAGTCCATAGGTATTAGGAAATGTGTCATAAAGCCAATCATCTAAGTTGTAGATGATTAAAATTAATATATGAATTATCAAATGGATTTGGTATTTTGAAATATAATGTCAATGACCTAATCGGGGTTGATAGTTAAACTCTAAGGTGTTCAATGAGTATTTTGGTCAAGGGGATAAATTATACAAAAACTATATCCACATGGGTTCTAAGGATGTTGTTCTATACATTCGACCTATCTGACAGTCGGGTACCATTGCTAGATGGTCACTTTGATTGATATAGAAACTAGTTTCTTTGCTATCAACTTAGATTTGATCCTATGAGATCATACACATAAAAGTTCTCGATTTGATCGGATGGTTGATCGACAATTAAAAATCGTTCTAGGGTTAAACATTCAATATGATTGATATTTGACCTGATGTAAGTATTATAGGAGGATCGATTAGTAATTTAATTACTAATTAGCTTAATTTAATTAAGCCAGAGGATAGAGATTAAGTCTAATTAAATATAATTTAATTAGATTTAGTTTGATCTTGATTGGATCAAGTCCAATTGATTTATTGGATGAGCCAATTGTAAGAAATAACTAGTCCTAGTTTAATTAGGACTTGACTAAACCTAATCTCTAATTTGATTAAAAATTAAATTAAAATTAAATATAATTTAATCTAATTTAATTAGGCTATTAGTTGAATTAAGACCTAATCTAATTAGATTAATTAAATCCTGATTTAATTTGGTCTAAGGATCAAGTTGGACCAAGTCAAACTAAGAGTCCTAGTGAGACTAGGACTCCTATTTCCTTGCACCATCCTAAATCCTAATGCCCACGCATTTTTTTCTTTGGATTTTTCATGAAAATCTTCTCTTCCAGGCCTTCACACACACCCCATCTCCTCCCTTTCTTTCTTACATGAAAATTGAAATTGGACCAAGTCAAAGAAGGAGTTTGAGTTGATTTAAACTCTATGAGATAGAATTTTAACCAACTAAAACTCCTCCCTTTTTTGTGCCACCTACATCCCTGATTTTTCTCTAGAATTTTCATGACTTTTAGAAGAGCTTTTGTGTAATAAAATCAGGTGGTCCACACAGTAAAAAAAGGAGGGGCCACCTAAGAGTTGGACGCCCCAAGTCTAGCCTTGTTTGGATAACTCTTGACTAGGTATTTGACCTAGTCAAGGATTATTCTATATCTCCATCTATAAAAGTTTTTTTGGCCTGATTTTTTTGTGATTTCTAGAGACTTGAGATGGCTATTGGGGTGTGGGAAAACCTGGGAGAGAAAAGCTTAGGTATGGGAATTGTAAAAGTACCAGTCAAGATGCTTTGGTGAGAGAAGAAAGAAGAAGAAGAGGGTCTTCTTCTAGATTTTTTCTTCCACTCCTACTCCTCCATCTTTGTGAGCATTTGAGAGGTGTCTTAGCATCATGAATCATATCCTCAACTTTTGAAAGTTGAAGAGTTCAAGCTTGAAGGAAGAAAGATCCAGATCGACTGTCGAAGAAGGATCAGTACAGTACTAGCATACTATGCTGATTTTCGTGCATCGAATTTCAGATCTATGATCGAGGACTCATGTGGATAACTCATAGAGACTAGACGCATGTGCAGCTTAGAGCAACCATCTTAGGCCTGGATCAGTGAGTTAAGAAACTCGAGATTTAAAGGTAAGAGTGATCTCATCTCTCTATTATATATCTAGTTTAGATCTAGTATAGATCTATGTTGATGTGATCAATAATTTTTTCTTTTGATATATTTTATTTTCTTATTTAATATCATGCTTAGATCATGTAATAGGATTCTAGATCTAGGATTTTATATTTTTTTATTCATGAATTGATGTGATTAATTCATCTTTTTTGCTGCATTTTTGAAAAAATTTTGAAATCTAATCCTGAAACCCTAGATCGGTTCTCTTCACCAAGGTAGTGATGTACTCAGCTTCCATGGTAAAATCTGCTATTACTGTCTGCTTGAAACTCTTCCAGCTTATAGCACTACCATTGCATAGGAACAGACTTTCAAATATCAATTTTCGATCATCTATGTCAGACATAAAGTCTGAGTCTGTATACTCCTAGATCTAGAGTTCTTCGTTACCAAAGATCAGAAACATATCCTTAGTCCTTCTCAAGTACTTAAGCTTACATTTCATAGAAGTCTAGTGCTCTTTGCCTAGATTCAATTGATACCTACTTGTGATACTCACAGCAAGAGCGATATTAGGTCGTGTACATAGCATGGTATACATGAGACTTTCTATAGCCGAAGCATAAGAGATCTTGCTCATGTGTTCAATCTCCTCAGATGTGTTGGGGCCCATCTTTTTTGAGAGATGAATGCCATGTCTATAGGGCACTAGTCCCCTCTTCGAGTTCTCCATGCTAAACCTCTTCAGTACCTCCTCTATGACATCTTCTGTAAGAGACCCAGCATCCTCTTTGGTTTATCCTTATAAACCTTAATCCCCAAAATGAAGGATGCTTCTCCTAGGTCTTTCTTAGAAAACTTCTTAGATAACCATACCTTGATCAAGGTTAACATGGAAATATCATTTCCAATTAGGAGGATGTTATCTACGTATAGTACGAAAAAGACAACAATGCTTCCACTGAACTTCTTGAACATACATGGTTCCTCCTCTTCTTGATGAAACTAAATAATTTGATTATATCATTGAAATGAGCATTCCAGCTTTGAGATGCTTGCTTGAGTACATAAATGGATCTTTGCAACTTGCAGATCTTGTGATCACCATCACCGGAAGCAAAACCAAGTGGCTATTCCATGTAGATATCTTTCTTAAAATATTCATTTAGGAATGCCGTTTTCACATCTATCTGCCATATTTTATACTTAAAATACGCTACAATGGCAAGCAATGTACGGATGGATCTAAGCAAGGCCATTGACGAAAAGGTATCCTAATAGTCAATGCCTTCACGCTGATTATATTCTTTTACTACTAGTCTAGCCTTGAATATTTTCATATTTTCATCTGCACCCATCTTTCTCTTGAAGATCTATTTATACCTAATAGGTACAATACCTTCAGGTAAATCTACCAAGGTCCAAACTTGGTTCGAGCGTATTGAGTCAATTTTTGACTTCATTATCTCTCGCTATTTTTTAGAGTCAATATCTGATATCGTCTCATCATAGGTTTTGGGATCATCACCATAAACTCTATTTTCTATGAGAAATATTTTCTCTACATTCTCTAAAATAATACCTGAGTACCTCTCATTAGGATGGAAAACCCTACTTGACCTACCAGATGGAGGAGATAGTATGTAGATTGGCTTAGACTGACCGGGTTCCTCAAGTTTCTTGGCTCGTTGCTCTTCGAAGATTTTTTTCTTGAGCCTAATCTGTCTTTTGATGCCACCATCTTAAATAAATTATTTCTCAAAAAAATGGCATATCAACTCACAATCACATTATGGTATTTTAGAAGGTAGAAATAATATTCTAATGACTCTTTAGGATATCCAATGAAATGAGCACTAAGGGATCTTGATTCTAACTTGTCCGTCTGCTATGTCTTGATATGAGCTAGACAACTCAAAATTCTAAAATTACTTAGACTTGGCTTCTTACCATGCCATATCTTATACAGTATGGTAGGAATGATTTTAAATGGAATCCTATTCAGTAAATAAATAGCTGTCACTAAATTATTCCTCAAGAAACTTAGGAAGGTCCATAAAGCTCATTATGGATTGAACCATATCTAATAGGATTTGGTTTCTCCATTCTAAAATCCTATTGAGTTAAGGCATTCCAAACGAAGTCCAATGTGAGACTACATCATTATCCTTCAGATAGTCCAAAAATTTTCAACTAAGGTATTCACCTCGTCGATCTGATTGAAAAACCTTAATGGACTTTTTGGTTTGCTTTTTCACTTCATATCTAAATTTCTTAAACATTTTGAAGGCTTCAAACTTGTATTACATTAGGTACACATACACATATCGAGATAAATCATCAGTAAAAGTAATAAAGTAGATAAAGTTGCCTCTAGCTGGCACATCAAATAGACCACACACATCTGTATGTATTAGGGCAACTACATTTGTGGCCCTTTCCCCATGTCCTACAAAAGTCAACTTGGTCATTTTGCCTTGAAGGCATGACTCATAAATTGAATATGACTCAAAAGTCAACAAACCCATTAGTCCATATTTCTTCAATTTGTTAATCCCATCTTCAGCTATATGACTAAGCCTAAGATGCCATAGATACCTTTCATTAATATTATCTCTAGATTGTTTCATTACTATGGTATTTACGTTTTGCTCGATATTATAAACAGAAATATCTACATGTAACTAATAGAGACCATTAATTAAGAAACTACTTGTAATTTTATTTCTTTCAAAAAAAATAGTACAGTGATCCTTAAACAAACTAATTACATAATTTTCTTATACTAAACATGAAATAGAAATCAAATTTCTACTCATAGCAAGTATGTAAAAATAGTCTCTAAGAACTAAAAGACTCCCAGATGATAATCATAGAGGATAGGATCCTATGGCCATAATAGCAACTCTTGCTCCATTTTTAATGTATAGGATCATCTCACCATCCCTCAACCTCCTACTATCCTTAAGACCCTACATAGAAGTGCACAAATGAGTACTATATCCAGAGTCAAGCACCCAACTAGATGTAGAAAAAATTGTTAGATTAGTCTCAATAACGAGCATACCTCTAGAAGGTCCTCCTTCCTTCTTGTTCTTCAAGCTAGCCAGATACATAGGGCAGTTTCACTTCTATTGATAATTAGAGTTATAGTGAAAATACTTTTCTTTCTCTATGGCCTTCTTCTTTCCCTCTTCCTTCTTCTTCTTTTCCTCAGTCTTCTGCTTTTTTGCAAACTTCTTCTTCTTTCCAAAAAATTTTCTCTTGGTAGAGTTCGCTCCATAGCTAGAACTGAGTCCTTTAATCTCTTCAAAGTCTGCTTAGTAGTAATCAGTATATTCATCAACTAAATAAAGGTGCATTGGAGCTTATTCATATAGAAGTTCATAATGAACTGCCCATATGAATCAGTCAAGGACTGTAGGATCACATTAATCTATAGATTCTTATCCATCAGGATACCGAGCTTCTCAAGCTCTTCTTGATCCTTGATCATCACCAAGCAATGATTTTGGACCAACTGTCCATTATGCATCTATGCCTTAAAAAGTTTCCTCGAGACTTATAGCGTGTTGTGCGACTCTATTCACCATACAACTCTGGTAGGTGAGCCAACATTTGGCGTGCAGTCTTTCTATCCTCATGTTGGTGCTGTAACTCATCAGACAATGAGTTTAATACATAGCACCTGACTTTGTTATCATCATCCAATCACTTGTCATGAGACGCTCTTTGATCAGTGGTTGGATGGGCTAGAAGATTGGAAAGTTTCTGGTTCAAAATATAGATTAGCTTTTCAAAACTCAAAACTATTTTTAGGTTTTTTAGCCAATCCTTGTAATTGGGTTTGGTCAATCTATGGGTATCTAAGATTCAGGCTAGAGGTTTGACGCAGATATTTTCTTGTAGATAGTCAAAGTTTCTAATTAGATTTGTAATTGACTTAACTAATTTATTTAGAAATTTTATTTTTAAATAAATTTAGACTCCCACTATTTTCTTGGATTCCTACATTTTCTTAGTAGAGATGTGAAAATCTCCACAATCAAAGACTTTTAGTGGGTGGTGCGGTCCTACCAATTGACTCACCACCTCATCTAATAGTTATTGATGATGAGTCAGCCGATGAGTAGACAACTCTTATCCAATATTTTTCTAAACATGATGCATCCAAACTCGATCTCTAATTCATAAAGCTCACCATGTCTGAAATATTGCTCTACTCCTTAGTTATGTCAAACCTATCATTTGCATGAATTGGATTCATGATTGGGATTCTCACCGTATCTAGAATATTAAGCCCAACCCATCCTCCAATTCATAGCATCCTATGCCTAATAGATGTAGTTGCATCTTTTCGGTGTAACTAAACCACTGTATCAAGTCGAGAATAATCAACTCCAAGAAGGGCCCACACATCTACAATGATGGAAGATCAATTGCCTTAATATTTTCTTAGAGAGATTTTAGTTTAGATCTCTTAGACTTGACTAGTCATAACAGTTATGACTAACCTAGTGGTATGAATTAGCTTGAATCGTTAGCTATCTAAATATAGAACTAGGTCGACCCAATCAGCCAGGTAAGTGAGATCGGTGGGAGGGATATGCCATTACTCATGGTGAATACATTCAAATCAAATAGCTTTCAATTAAAGACCATCGGTCGTATTCGCCATACTTATCTAAGACACCAATTTATCTGATCAGAACTGATCGGGTTAGCCTACAATCCAAGCTCGAACCAGAAGCCAAATTAGGTCTTAAAATGGTCAACCACATATGGCTATGAGTCGACCATGACCAAGAGTTACATATAATAGGCTGGTTAATTCTAAGCACTCTTGATCGATCCCACCTAACTAACTGATGCGGGATAGCCTAAAAAAAAAAGAAAAGACCAAGCTCCTTCCGTTCGTCAATAATAAATCATGTTCAGCCATGGCACATTATTTTCAGGACAGACAATATAGTTGCCTATACTTTGCTCAAAAGACGTGACTGATTGACACAGGACCAAATCATGATCAATCTAAATAATGCTGATAAATGCCATTTTATAGATCAGTAAATAATCAGTAATAACAAAGTAAATAGATAGATAGCAGAAATTAAACATGCTCATGAATAATTATAAAAAGAAAACTATAAATGGAATGAAGGATAGCAAGAAATTAAGCCTACAAGAAAATCCAAAAAAAGATAAGAAGAATCTGGATCATGGTAGTTAAGAAACTACCTTAATTAGAGCTCTTAATCTTTTAACCAAGCAAATCTATCGATAAAGAACTAGGTCTTTACCAACATTAGATCTAAAAAAAAAAAGTAAAAATCAAAGATCGATTGAGAAGGAACGAAGGTCCTTGTCAACCTTTGATCTATAGAATAATAGATCACTCTTTCTCTCTCTGTATGATAGATGAAAATCTTGGAGGAGACAGATCTTCTTTTGGTGGAATAGGCTTATGTATGTAGATGGTAAAGACGAATTAGGGTCGTAGGAATACTGAATCTCAAGAAAATAAAGGTTAAAGAGATAGAAAATGGTGGGCCTCACATCCTCCCCTTATGGGATGATTTTGGATCTCACACCCTCTCCCTCTCGGAGCGACCAACACAAGTGTTTATGGGAATTGTAAAGTGATTCATTCATTCATTGTCTCATTCATGAAAGATACATGGATTTATATAGGATCCTAGGGATCCTATTTCTTTAGGAATCTTATTTCCTTTACAAGAAAAAAATCAACCCTCCCAATAAAATAGTAAAACATTATGTATGATTTTCAAATACAATAATATATCATATCTATCTTTTATGAAATCATAGAAAAAAAATCAGCCTTTTAACAAAATAAGTAAGAAATCAAGAATTCTTAAGAAATCCTAGGAAAGAAAAGAAACTTCATGTGGGCGCTTGATTATTGGCACAACTTGGCATGAGGATCCTTGGGCATAGCACATGTTGGCATGTGTATTTCCTTCTTGGGCGTGTGGAGGGTGGTGGCTCTAAAGATGACATGGACCAAGCTTGCTTCTTTATGATGGTCTCTTTCTAAATAAGGCTCAATCCAAAATAAACCCAAGTATGGTCCTATGGATCCAAAACTAAATGCATCAAAAGAACTAATTGATTAAATCAAAAAAACTAGAACAAAATAACTGAAGTAGAGTTATTATGATATGGCTTCTTCAATCTAAATTGAATCTAAATTATGTTGTCGACTTTTGGTGGCTCTGGTGTCCACACCAATTCTCTCGGGGTGGGAGAACTCGATCCTATCAAGTGGGGGTTGATTCTGCTCTGGTGATGCTCAAGCAAATCAGGATCAATACGCTACAGCTCTTCTCGAATGATCTAGGTATCCTCAGACTCCAGTCGACCTCACCATCTAACTAAGTACCACTGATAGCCTCGACTCCGAATGGAGATAATCTGCTCATCCAAAATTCTCTCAATTTGATCATGCTTTGACATTTTGGCTGGTGGATATTTAGGAATAGGCTCTCTCTCAAAGATTGGTTCAGGCTCAAATGGCTCACTAGGTATCCAAGTTGGCTCTTTATAGGTGACGAGATCTACAACGTTAAAAGTAGAGCTAATCCCAAAATCAGAAGGTAAGTCCACAACATACGCATTTGGTCCGATCTTCTTTAAAATCTTAAATGAACCTACTCCTCGAGCATGTAACTTCTTGATGGTTCCTAGTGGGAATCATTCAGGCCTCATTCGAACCATCACATAGTCTCCTTCTGCAAACTCTTGGGCACATCGATGAGAATCTGCATTCTGTTTATAAACTTTATTACTAATACTAATTTTTTTACTGGTCTCTTTATATAAACTCTTGACATGTTATGCAAATGACTCTGCAGATTCGAAAATTCTAGCATGCATGGGCAGTGGGATAAAGTCTATTGATTTTCTAGGTTGATATCCATGAACTACTTCAAAAGGACTCATGCCAATGGACCTATTAACAGAGCTATTATATGCAAATTCAGCTCGGGACAATAAAAGATCCCAGTTACCCATATGTTCCACAATCAAGCAACGTAATAAATTTTCAAGACTCCTATTGACCACTTCAGTCTAACCATCTATTTGTGGGTAAAAGGAAGAAAAAATTTTTAATTTTGTGCCTAGAAGGTACTATAGTGTTTTTCAAAAGTAGCTCATGAATTTAACATCCCTATCAGACACAATGGTTTTGGATAATCCATGCAATTTAACAATCTCATCAAAGTATATTCTTGCAACTTTCGAAGCATCCGACGTTTGGCAATAGAGCAAAAAAATGGGCCATTTTTGAAAACCTATCTACAACCACTAGAACTGAATCATGCTTCCTAACTATCTTAGGTAAGCCTAGAACAAAATCCATGCTAATGTCATGTCAAGGACAGTCTAGTATAGGTAAGGGTGTGTATATGTCTATGTTCTATTTTCTTTGCTTGGCCATGGCACACGTTCTACATTGGGCAACAATTCGAGTGACATCTCTTTTCAGGCTTGGCCAAAAGAACTGAACTTCTACCAATTCTATGATTTTATTCCTACCAAAGTGTCCAGCTAATCTTCCAGCGTGTAGTTCCTAAACTAGAAAATCTCTTAAAGATGTATAAGGAACACACAGCCTAGCTCCTCTAAACAAATAACCATCCTGAAGGATATATTCACTGTATTCTTTAGATGGTCCTTTTCATAAAATGGTAAGTATGCTATCAAAATTTAGACACTCCTCATAATCTTCTTTAATCTTATCAAAACTAACAACCTCTACACTAATAGTGGACAACAAAGTATGACGATGACTTAGGGCATCAACAGCGCAATTCTCTACACCCACACGATGTTGCAAAACAAAAGTATAGGCTTGCAAAAACTCGACCCATCTATCATGTCTATGATTCAATTTCTTTTGAAAATTCAGAAATCGAAGGGCTTCATGATCTGAGTATAAAATAAATTCTTGCAGTAGTAGGTATTGTCTCCAGTATCTTAAGACTTAGACTACTGTATAAAACTTCTTATCATTGGTAGAATACTTTAATTTAGAATCATTAAGTTTCTCACTAAAATATGCTATCGGATGACCTTCTTGACTAAGGACACCACCAATCCCAACTCTAGATGCATCGCATGCTACTTCAAAAACCTTGAAAAAATTAGGAAAACATAGGATTGGGGCATGGGTCATTTTGTCCTTAATGTTTAGGAAGGCTCTATTGGCTGCTTTAGTCCATTCAAAATCTCCCTTTTTAATACAGTCAGTGATGGGAGTGGCTATGGTGCTAAACTCTTTTATGAACCTACGATAAAATGTTGCTAATCCATGAAAACTTTGCATGTCATGCACACTCTTGGGTACCGGCCACTCAACTATTGCTTTGATCTTTTCAGGGTCGGTAGACATACCATCGAGGGTAACAATAAAACCTAAGAAGTTGACACGGTCCATCATGAAAGCACATTTCTTAGAATTGGCATACAGACTTTCTATTCTAAAGACTTGGTAGACTTTTTGGAGATGATCTAGATGGTCCTCCCTAATTTGACTATAGATCAAAATGTCATCAAAGTACACGAATATAAACACTCCTATAAACGGTCGTAGTACTTAGGTCATCAATCTCATGAAAGTAAGAGAGGCATTAGATAATCCAAATGGCATCACCATCCACTCATATAAACCATCTTTTGTCTTAAAAGCGGTTTTTCACTTATCTTTCGATCTAATCCTTACTTGATGGTAACCACTCTTGAGATCAATCTTAGAGAAAATAGAGGCTTTGGCCATCATATCTAGCATGTCATCTAACCTAGGAATGGAAAAATGGTACTTAATGGTGATCTTGTTAATGGCACAACTATCTATCACATCCTCCACGTTCCATCCTTCTTTGGAGTCAATAGTGTAGGAACTGCACAAGGACTTAAACTCTCTCTCATGAATTCTTTTTTCATCAACTCTCCAACTTGCCTTTGTAGCTCAGCATGCTCAGTGGGGTTCAACCTATAATGGGGCAAATTGGGTAGGATAGATCTAGGTACCAAATCAATGGTATGCTGAATGTTTCTCATGGATGGTAAGTGATCTGAAAGATTCTTAGGAAAAACATCATGAAATTCACTAAGAATGCTGACTACTTTCTTGGGATGATCTATCTTAGGATCCTCACGAACTTCTCTCACAGCAATCATCCAAACTAGTGATCCTTTACTCACGGTCATCTCTAATTCCTTAGCACCTATCAGATGGAGGCTTTTCTTTTTGATGTTTTCTTTTGGTCCATCGCCTATCTTTCTATTAGTAGCCTTAGGTTGGGAAGGATTGATTGTGATCTTACCCTTATGAGTGAAACTACAAGAGTTGGTTGGGCCATAAATCGTAAGATCATTGTCAAATAGCCAAGGCCGACCTAATATGATACTTTCGACTTCCATGGGTAAGACATCACACCAAACATGATCCTGAGAAGAATGCAGCTGGATGGGAACACGACATCTAAGTTTGATGAAAATAGAGGAGGAATCTATCGAAGACACACGGTATGGGCTGGGATGATCTACAGGAGCTAATCTTAATTGCTTAACCATGTTGGTGGAGATGGTGTTGATACAGCTACTGCTATCAATGATCATCTTACAAATTTTATCACTAAATTTTATGAAGGTATGGAAAATAGAGATCCTATGCCAATCTTCACTCTCCTTAGTCTGTGCTAGAACATACCTAACGACTCCAAGTCTAAGGTCTGACTCTGGTGCAACAAAACTTAGGATTTTTTTAGTACTCTAAAACTGCTGGGCTAAGTTTGGATCAGCTTCATAAACTTCCTCCTCAATATTTTCTAGAGTTTTCTCTTCTAATTCTTCCATAAATAACGATTGATTGGGACATTGTGCAGCAAAATGACCGTAACCATGGCACTTAAAGTAGTGGGATCGAGAACTACTTTCCTTAGATAACTCTCCTACAACTCTTTTTTCTTTATCTTTTTTCCTCATAATAGGATTTGTAGGTGGAGGTCCATTACTAGAAGTCTAGGTAGTATTGGGTCTCGATCCAGAAGGGGTTACTCGATTAGGTTCAAGACGATGGATGGTCAAATACCTAAAAAATCTTTCAAAGTCTAGGGCAAGTTGATAAGCTTGTTCTAACATGATTACTTCTCATAAAAAGAGCTCACGCTGGATATCTTCTCATAATTCAACTCTAAATCTAGACAAGGTAACAACCTTATCTTCAGTTACTCCACATCTCATAAGGTACTCATCAAATCTTGTGATGTACTCTATGACTGATCTATTTTCTTGAGTAAATCTCTACCACTGATCTAAAAATCTTTGTTGGTAGGAGGTGGGGAGGTATTTTTCTCTGAGTTTTTTCTTCATTTCATCCTAGGTTTCTATCGGATCTTGTCTTCTCTGGTTGAGAAGACATTCAACATTTTTCCAATAAAGTCGGGCTTGCCTAACCAACTTCATCCTAGCAAACCTAACTCTCATTGCTTTAGACATTTCGTACCATCCAAAATAGTGGTCCATGCCCGATTCCCAATCTAGGTACTCTCTCAGATTTAGACAACCATCAAAACTTGGGGCTTCAATCTTCACATTCCTAAGGACATGCTCATCCTGATCGAACGGGTTATGATGGGGGTGTGCTGCTATAGGTCGATCTAGGTTGAGGTTCCTTCTTCTCTATCCTATAGGTAGTTAGGGAGACTCAGGCTTAGGTTATCTTTGCCTAGCTTCTTTTAGTACTGTTATTCTTTCACTCATAGTTTTCATAAAATCTTTCATGTCATCAAACTTCTCAGTCAGGACATTAATGATAGCTGCTGTATTGGGATCCATGTTGGTACTGGGTGGAAAAGTAGAATGTTGGTACTGGATACCTAATCTAGTGGTCTTGCAAGTCCAGGATCCAGAAATAAGATGCAGTAAGAAAGCAAAAAAAAATGCTGAAAAATAAATTATAAAATTTAAATTATAAAAATTTAACTTGCAGAAATTTTAAATTACAGAATTTAAACAAAGCCCTAACCAATCTGGCTTTGATACCAAATTGATTCAAGACAGCCTAAAAAAGAAAAAGAAAAGACCAAGCTTTCTTCCATTCATCAATAATAAATCACGTCTAGCCATGGCACATTATTTCTAGGACAGACAGTATAATTGTCTATACTCTGCTCAGGAGGCATGACTGATTGACACGAATCAAAGCACGATCAATCTAAATGATGCTGATGAATACCATTTTAGAGATCAGTAAATAATTAATAATAATAAAATAAATAGATAGATAGCAAAAATTAAACATGCTTATGAATAATTATAAAAAAAAATATAAATGGAATAAAGGATAGCAAAAAATTAAGCCTGCAAGAAAATTCAAAAAAAAAGATAAGAAGAATTCAGGTCGTGGTAGTTAAGAAACTTTCTGATTAGGGCTCTCAATCTTTTAACTAAGTATATCTATCGATAAAGAACTGGATCTTTACCAACATCGGATCTAAAAAAAATAAATAAAAATCAAAGATCAGTTGAGAAGGAACGAAGATCCTTGTCAATGTTTGATCTGTAGAATAATATATCACTCTTTCTCTCTTTGTATTATAGATGAAAATCTTAAAGGAGTTACATCTTTTTTTGGTGGAATAGGCTTATGTAGGTAGATGGTGAAGATGAATCGGGGTCGTAGGAATACTGAATCTCAAGAAAATAAAGGTTAATGAGATAAAAAAATATGGGCCTCACACCCACCCCTCGTGGGACGATTTTGGGTCTCACACCCTCTTCCTCTCGGAGCGACCAACACAAATGTTTGTGAAAATTGTAAAGTGATTCATTCATTCATTATCTCATTCATGAAAGATACATGGATCTATATAGGACCCTAGGGGTCCTATTTCTTTAGGAATCCTATTCCCTTTACAAAAAAAAAATCAACCCTCCCAACAAAAAAATAAAATATTATGTATGATTTCCAAATATAATAATATATCATATCTATCTTTTATGGAAGCATAGGGAAGAAATCAGCCTTTTAACAAAATAAGTAAGAAATCAAGAACTTTTAAGAAATCCTAGGGAAGAAAAGGAACTCCATGTGGATGCTTGATGCATGGTACAACTTGGCATAAGGATCCTTGGGCATGGCACATGCTAACGTGTGTATTTCCTTCCAAAGAGTGTGGAGGGTGGTGGCTTCAAAGATGACATGGATCAAGCTTGCTTCTTTATGATGGTCTCTTTCCAAATAAAGCTCAATCCAAAATAAATCCAAGTATGGTCCTGTGGACCCAAAACTAAATGCATCAAAAGAACTAATTAATTAAATCAAAAGGACTAGAATAAAATAACTGAAGTAGAGTTATTCTAATATGGCTTCTTCAATCTAAATTGAATCTAAATTATGTTGCCGACTTCTGATGGCTCTGGTGTCCGCACCACTAACTTTTGATTCAGTTTGATCAACCGCTAGTCCTAATCAAGCTATCCATACCCAAACCCATATTTTATAAAGGTATCTTAGATCTAAAAATTTTTAATTTTTACATCTAATTAGTTTCATAAACTTAATTCTTAATTAAGTCAAAATATGGTTCAAGAATAAAGCATGTTTAGATCCTAGGGTTTTTGAATTTAGGATTATGTAGAAAATTAAGTCGCAGTACCCCTACACACCATAAAAGCATCCCATCGAATGAAAAGCAAAAGTCTTTAAACCTTTTTTACTCTTATGATCAAACAGCCAAGAGGAATGCTTGAATTAGAAATTTAAACTACATAACTAAAAATTAGATCTAACACATACATCATATATACAACTATAGATCTAATCTATGAATGCTTTGCATACATCTCATATATTAATTTTTGAAAATGCATCTCATGCATGAGATCTGATTATAACTCATATAATCACTAGAAAATTAAATGATCATATCATAAAAATTCAGATTTCGACTATCATGATATTAAACTACAAATCTAGTCTATGCATGGTTTGCTTATATCATATATATCAAAAATTTAAAATGCATATAATGCTTCAGATCTAATTACATCTTATGTAACATTTGAAAATTAATTCATCATATCATAAAATAAATTTAGATCTAATCTAATCAAGATCTGGAATTGCAAACCTGGCTCTGGTATCAGTCGAAGAAATTTCTAATTTCTTGCTGCAGGATCAACCTGATCAGATCGAATATGCAGCTAAATTTTTTTTTAAAAAAAAAAATTATGATCTGATCAAATCTGAGAGTTTTGATTAGATTAAACTAAAAATAAAAATAAAAATAAAAATAAAAATAAAATCTATGATATGTCATATAACCTGATCGGATGAACTGTTCACCCTGCAGTGATGATCTGAAGCATCTGAGGTTCCGACTTGAGCCCCGCACATGCCTGGCCTCTACCAGCATCTACTTGAGTTAGATCTAGAGGTCTTCTTCTTCTAGATCTAATTTTAGAAAATTAGATCTGAGATCTTCTAGGTTTGCCTTTGATCCAATCTTCGACAGTAGCACGATCGTCTCACGATCAGGATCTCCTTGACTCGATCTTCGCAGTAGCAGGACCTCAACCTTTTATTGCTAATTCACCCAACACCTTGGGCGTGGAGAAGAGGGAGAGGATCAAGAAGAGGAGGCATGAAGGTAGAGAGAATGGCAGCATCTAGATGTGAGAACTAGCATGAACGAAGGCCTAGGCGTAGGGATCTATTTATAGACCTATGCGCCACCCTAGAGTCCTAGGGCTTTAAGCAACTGGTTTGCTTAAAGAAAGGACTCCATCTTTAGTTGCATGCCCAACATCAGAATTCTCTTCATTTTTGTCACCCAAAACATGATAAAAATTAGTGCCATTTAATAGATAAGGAGGAAGCTTGGTGCATAAAACTATCTCCTTAGAGTTTGAACTCCTTCAAACTCTATCCTCCCTTATCCACTAAGGGTGCACGCCATGATGGGGGGTGTGCCCTCAATCTTCATGCCAAATGCATCAGGGGGCATGTGCCCAAAAATAAACTATAGAGGTACACACCCTTCCTCTTCATTTCTATAAAGATCGGGTTAAACTGACTCTTGTCCTAATTCCATCTCATGGTTTTAGGACAAATCCTAATCTAGTTAGGACATGCCTTGATCTCATTAGGATAAGCTCTATTCTGATCAGAACAAGGTCTAGTCAAACCATAATAAAATTAGATAAGGTTTCTAGATAAGCCAAATCATATTTGATTGAGTCTAGACCAATCAGAAAATTCATAAAAGGAGAAAGTCAGGTCCAATTATGTGCTAGCATGATTTTCTTGAACCTAATTGGATCTAATCTAAATCAATCGAACCAAGTTTGTCCAATTAATGATATCTAGACCCAAACTCTTATTTGTATGATCTAATTAGATTCAATTCTACATGGTAATGGGATATGTCATGATCTCTATCATCGACATCATTGAAATATCTTTCGATGGACCAAAATTCTTTTGATTCATCCAATTAAAATCATCGATCATTAAGATAATTCTAATTAGTTCCAAAATCCACCAGTGACACCTAACAGCATGTGGTAGCAACCCATTAGAACCAAATACAAATCTCTCAATGTAGCTATCTATGTGATTGGGTTCTTCAATCATAAGTCTCAATAGGATCTAGGTTAAGGTAAACTTGTCAAATCCTACACCTGTCATATGAATGAATCATTCGATTTGAGTCTTATGTAAAATCCTAATAGAAACTTTTTTCTATTATTTCACACTTGCCATGGTCATGGACTTTAGGACTCGATCTCATGATCATCATAGGACTACTACTCCTCTACTGAGGTTGATAGATTCCATATTGGTGCAATCCAATTTCTATAATGAATATACTATAGCCAACATACACCTCAAAATTTTAAATGGCTAGGAGATCGAGTTATGGTATAGTCAAACTATAACATACTCAAGATAAATTATCGATGCACCTTAGGTCAAAGAACCAAACAACAAAAGCATTGAGCTAGTCATCGACGAGAAGGTAGACTTCCTTATGACTGCTCGAGTTGGTCACTCTTAGTGCTCTTATTTTCAATAAGTACCTATACTCTTGCTTCGGTGTCTCCATACCAAAGACTCAAGATACATCTATCCTAAAAAAGTGATCGTATATCAATCTTTCAGATCGATCACCATCCTCGTGATGATCCTATAATCGGGAGTAGTTAAGTTAATTGATAACACATGTCTTAAATTCTTAACTCTTGAGAATATATGTTATCATGTCCGTTAACTCAATTGATGTATCATAGACACTTTAATACAAAATATGATAGAAAAAATAATCTTTTTATTAATTTTAAATTAAAATTATAAAAATATTTTTAGAATGTATTTTACAAGTGTTGGCCAATCTGGCTTCTAAGGTACATATCTAACAGCTAGCTAAGGCCAATGGTATAAGTATCCCTCCGACCTGAAATCACCGTGGTAACTTAGAAGCAACTCACTATACTTTGGTATCAGACTATCTGTATTTTTAATATAAGATCGAAAGATTTTTGGATGTAGTCAAGTACTTATAGAGTCAATGTATGAGTCAAGATGGGATTGGCCACTCCTAATTAACTTTAGAAAGTGAATATCTCACTGTATTTTAATTTAGTAAAACCTAGGCTTAGGTACTTCTCGTGAGGAGTCATAAGATTTATAAACTTTGAAATACAATATGGATGACTTGTATGAGTATTGATAGCAAACTTAAAGTCATTTTGAGCATTACTAATCAAAGGGATGAATCATACGGTAACCATAGGCCAAGGTTCTAAGAATGTTGCTTTGTATACATTCGATCTATCCGGATATCGGGTACCATTGCTAGATAGTCATTTTGATTGGTACAGGAATTAGTTTCTATGCTATCAGATTAGGTTTGAATCTATGGGGTTACACACATAAAAGATTGTTACTTGATTGAATGGTTGATCAACGATTGAGAATCGTTCAGTGATCAAATCATCGATGCAATTGATGATCGATCAAGTGTAAATATTATAGGAGGATTGATTAGCAATTGGATTGCTAATTGGCTTAATCTGATTAAGCAATTGGGCTGAGATCAAGTCTAATTGATTTAGATTCAATTAGAATTAGTTTGAATTTAATTGGATTTAGTTTCATTAATTTATTGAATAAGCCAATTACAAGAAAAAATAATTTCTTGTTAAACTAGGACTTGAATGCATGTATTTCCTAATTGAGTTAGAACATAAACAAGATTTAAATTTAATTAAATATAATTTAATTGAGCTCCTAGTTGGACTAGAATCATTCTTAATTTAGTTGTATTTAATCTGATTTAAATAAGATTTAAATTAGATTTAAAATAATTTTGATCTAATCAAACAGGAGGAGTCCCAGTTGGACTGGGACTCCCTCACTTTCCCTTGCACCACCTAAGAAACTCCATGCCCAACTTTTTATTTTTTGTTCATGAGTTTTCTCATGTTATAAGAGCCTCCATGCATGCCCCAATATTTGGAGTTTTTGGAATAAAATTTGACTTGGTCAAATTTTTAAATTGGTTTTGATTTAAACTCTATTTGATAAAGTCTTAATTCTCAAAAACTCTTCATTCCTCTTTGTGATTCAATTCCCATGCCTCCTTATTTTTGTGGTGCTGGATTTTTGGGATGTTCCATGCCCTTTTCTATTCCTTTTTGGCAAGAATTGTTCAACTAAAAAATAGGGAGGCATCCAAGGGTTGGACGCCTCCATAGAATCCTTGTTTGACTAGGTCATTTGACCTAGTCTTTGTAAAAAAGTGGCACCTCCTATTTAATGGGAGATTGGCATGAAATAACCCAAAGAATTCTTCACACAAATTAGAGAGAGAAAAGAGGAGGGGCATGGGAGGTTGGAGCTCCAAGTTGGTTGGGCATCAGGCATCTTTTGAACATCAACTATTGATGTAAAGGTAAGAGAAAATAAGAGAAGAATATCTTCTCTTATATTTTTCTTTAAAAGCCTTTTTTCTTTCAGATTTTGTGAGCAAAATTAGAGAGAGAGAGGGTCATGGAGGATGAAAAAATAATTGAGGAGAAGGTCTCCTCTTATCATGATGTGGAAATCAATTTTAGGATTTCAATGGTTGATATCCTAAAAGAGAAAATGGGTCTTCTCTTATTAATTTTCTTGAGATTTTCTCTTTATCTTTTCGAAAGATCTAAGGGTTGGTATTCTCTCTCAATCCTCTATTTGATCTTCCTCTCTTGGAGAGTCCAAGAGATCTAAAGATATTTTTATAGATTGACCATCAGCAGGGATCCATGAGAAGCTAGCACTTTGAGCAAATTATCGTTCGATGAACCTTGGATCTATGTAGTGATCTCGTGTGAACTATCCATAGAGCCTGGACATACTGTGCAACTCCAAGCAACAAAGAACAACATTAGATTTCAACTACGGTATTCTCAACCTATGCAAAGGTAAGAGATTTGATCTCTTTTCTGACCTAGATATGATCTAGAATTTCTAGAATAGTTTTAGATCTAGAGAATTAATATGATCAATACCAACCTAATTTATTTTTTTTAGATTTATTCATATATCATGATGTATTATAGATCCTAGATGTAGGGTTTAGTGTTAGATCACATGCAAAAATAGGTTAAACAATTTAATCTATCTTCCACTACAATATGTTTTCAAAAAATTTTGAAATGTATGCATGAGACCCTGCATAATTTTCCAACAGTGGTATCAGAGCTCTAGGTTTTTTTATGACATTATCATACATGCTTTAGAATAAATCTAACATAAAAATTAAAGATCATATATACTGATCATAAGGTTGTCTTATTGTAAGGTTAATCCCTTATAACAGAAAGGTTATCCTAGTATGCGCAGATCTGAATTTTTTGAATCATAAATAAGCTAAACGAGATCTAAGTAGTTTTAAATTTAATTTTTTTAATTTTAAATCTATAAATTAGATAGATATTTGATCTATTATTAATAATTTAGATTAGATCTAAATAATGTAGGATTGCATATACTGATTATAAGGTTGTTCTACTGTAAGATTTTTCCCTTATAGTATAGAGGTTGTCCTAGTATATACTGATCTAAGAAATCTAAATCATGAATATGTTAGATAAAATCTATAGTAATTTATAATTTATTTTTATATTTTAAATCTAATATTAATTAATTTATGATCTGATTTTGATCATTTAGATAAGATTCATATGATATGTTTCATGTTTAGATCTAGTTCCTTTTATATATATGCTTGATTTATAGTTTTGATTTTAGAATCTAGAATGTATATGTATGACATATATATTTTTTAAAATTTAAATTATAAAATTACTTTCTACAAAATCATAGATTCAAAACCCTAAGATATGATCTAAACATTGAAACAAATCTTATCTGAAATCATAAATTGAACATGATTCAATGTAAATTATTTATACTTGAAAGTATTTCAAAAGTTGAAATCAGAAACTAGTTCTGAGGTTCTAAATCCAATCCATAAGCCTTAAACTTAATTAAGAATTAAGTGATTGTTTAGGATCTAGGTATGTGGTTTGAAGATCCTAGGATAATTCCATAAAACATGGGTTAAAGTGTTATGGGTTAGCTTTGATCAGGTCACCAACTGGGTTAGACCTAGGGTTAGATTAAATTTGGACTAAGTCAAGAAATTGATCAAACCTAATTAATAGTTAATTAGAATTAGGTCATTTCTTTTCTATAGATCAATTCAATAGTTGTAGTTTGTCAATATCCATACATCTAACAAATGGCCCTGATCGTGGCTTAGTGGTTGAGCTCGAGTCTTTAGGTAGATCAAATCAAAATTGATAAATCGATTGGTGTCTAAGATAAGTCTAGCATTTTTTATCAATAATTTTTAATTGGTGGCCCACTTACCTAGTCATTTCTCATGGTATCTATGACAAGCTTTAGTAGACCCTCCCACCGATCTCACTTACCTGGCCAATATGGTTAGTCAACTTTGTATTAGGTTGCTCATTGATTCATGCTAACCTATATCACATAGAAAATTAGTGAGACTGATTTAGGTGACATGGATCGAAATTGATCCTAATCTTCATGAATGACTTGAGAAGTCAGTGGAAGGATTTTGAAGAAAAATCTAATTTTCTGCCAAAGGATCGCTCAAATCTAATCAAATCTGAGATAAATTTTTCTACAAAAAATTTTATAAGCTGATAGATCTAAGAGTTCTCAGATCTAATCATGATGATCTAATATTAAAAATTAAAATAAAATTAAATTAGATTTAATTTCAAGTACCTGATTGGTTATTCTAATTATCATGTGATGATCCTGATCATTCTTGAGGTTCTGGAAGGAGCCACGCACATGTCTAGCCTCTACCAATATCCACTAGGATAGAATCTGAATGTCTTCTTTTCGTGAATCTCTTCTCCAAAGATTATATTTGAATCTGATCTATAGATTCTTTAAAATAATTTCTAAAGGCTGCCCGTCTATCTCACGAACATTATCGCATAGAATCTGAATCTTGTGCCTAAATACTTGGACCTTCTTCTCTAATTTGTGCCTAAATTTTTAGGTGTGTAGAAGAGAGGGAAAGAGAGGATAGAGGGGGCATGGGATATGGTATGGGTGATAGCACTTGGGCATGGAAAATTATTTTGTGCGATTAATGTTCTTTTGCATGAGAAAGGTTTTTAAATCTAATGCCATCTAGAGTCTCATTTGACCAAATAACCTCTTATTTGATTTAAAGGGACACTAAGGATTAATCTCCACATCAAATCACCAGATCTTATCTAGTTCTTTTTCCAAAAATGAATCAAAAAATGGGCAACATGAGTAGATAAGGAAGAGTCCATTGCGCCTAGGACTCTTCCTACAAGAGTTTGATCCAAATCACACTCTATCAAAACTAAGTCAAACCATCACCATAAATCATGAAATTTAGTACACCCATAGCATGTCTCGAGCCCTATTACATATCAAAAAATTAGAGCAAAAAAATTTTTAGAAAATTTTCTAGAAGCATGTGATTAGGTGACCCTCAATTCTCTCAAATAGGTCAACTTTTGACCCTAGTCCAATTACACTAGGAATGGATTTAATTTCAATAATTAATCTAACCTGGATTGATTCTAGTCAGATGAAAATAAATTTATTCAAGATACAAGAATGAATCAAATCAAATTTAACTTGGTTGTGATGAATCAGAAAGGTTACAGAAGAAGAAAGCCAGGCTCAATTGTGTGCTAGCACGATTACCTTGAACCTGATTGGATCTAATCCAAATCAATTAAACTAGATTAGCTTAATTGATGACATCCAAACCTATACTTTTATTTGTGTGATCTAGTTAAGTTAAGTTTTATATGATAATAAGGCATGTTGCAATCTCTATCATCGATATCATCAAAACATCTTTCGATGGACCAAAACTTTTCTGATTCATACAATTAGAATGATTGATCATCAAAATCATTCTAATTGCTCTCAAAATCCATCAGTGACACCTAGCAATATATGGTGACAACCCATTAGAACTGAAAGTGAATCTCTCGATGTAGCTACTTGTGTGTTTGGATTGTTCTATCTTGAGCCCCGATAAGATTAGGGTTAAGGTGAACTCATCAAACCTAACATCCTTCATATGAATTAATCATTCGATTCAAGTCTAATGTGAAACTCTAATAGAAACTTTTTTTATCATCTTCACTCTATCATGGCCATAGGCTTGAGGACTCAATCTCATGATTATCATAGGGCTACTCCTCATCTACCATGGTAGATAGATCCCCTATTGGTGCAATCCAATTTCTACAATGAACATGCTATAGCCAACATACATCTTAGAATTTCGATTGGCTAGGAGATCGAGTTATGGTGTAGTCAAACTATAACACCCTCAAGGTGAACTGTCGATGCACCTTAGGTCAAAAAACCAAGCACACCACTACAGTATTGAGCCAATCATCGACAAGAAGATAGACTTCCTTATGATTGCTCAAGGTGGTCGCGCTCAATATCCTCATTCTCTAATGAGTATCTGTACTCTCGCTCTAGTGTCTCCACATCATAGACTTAAGACTCATCTATCCTAAGAAAGCGATCATACACCAACCTTTTGGATCGATCACCATCCTCGTGATAATCCTACGGTCGAGGGCAATTTATGAGTTAATTATGAAAATTCATGTCTTAAATTTTCAACTCTTGAAAATATGAATTGTCATTACTATTAACTCAAAGGATGTATCATAGACACTTTAAATACATACTATGATAAAAAATAATTTTTTTATTAATTTATTATCAAAATTATAAAATTATCCTTAGAATTGTATTATAAGTGTCAGTCAATCTGGCTTCTAGGGCATACATCTAACAAACTCCCATTTGACCTAAAGTCAATTGGCTACAAATCTAAGTCCCACTTCTTAAGGTGGGCTTCAATCTTTTGTTGGCTCAATGGCTTTGTCAGTGGATCAACCATATTGTCTGCACTATTGACTCTCTTTACCTCAATATATTCCTTCTCGAGATAATCACGGATGAGGTGGTATCGCCACTCGATGTGCTTAGATTTTTAGTGAGACCTCGACTTCTTAGCAAGGGCTATGGCACCACTGTTATCACAGTACATAGAGATGGCATCAAATTGCATCACTCCGAGCTCTGCGGCAAACTTTTTATACCAGAATGCCTTCTTTGCAGCCTCTGATGTAGCGATGTATTCTGTTTCCATAGTGGAGTCTACAATCATTATCTACTTAGAACTCTTTCAACTGACAGCTCCATCATTACAAATAAACAAACTTTTAAATGTCGACTTTCGATCATCTATGTCAGACATAAAATCTGAGTCTATATACCCCTGGACCTGGAGTTCTTCATTACCAAAAACTAGAAATATATCCTTAGTCCTTCTCAAGTACTTGAGGATATATTTTACAGAAGTCCAGTACTTTTCATCTGGAGTTGACTGATACCTACTCATGACACTCACAACATGGGCAATATCAAGTCGTGTACATAGCATGGCATACATGAGGCTCCCTATTGCCGAAGCAAAAGGGATCTTGCTCATGCATTCAATCTCCTCAGGTGTGCTAGGGTACATCTTCTTGAAGAGATGAATACCATGTCTAAATGGTACTAAATTTCTCTTAGAGTTTTCCATGCTAAACCTTTTCAACACCTCCTCTATGTACATCCTCTGTGAGAGATCCAGCATCCTATTTAGTCTATCCTTGTAGACCTTAATTTCCAAAATAAAGGATGCTTGTCCTAGATCTTTCATAGAAAACTTCTTAGACAACCACATTTTAACTGTAGTCAACATGAAAATATCATTCCCAATTAGGAGGATGTCATCCACATATAGTACAAGGAAGACAACAGCGCTCCTACTAATCTTTTTGAAAATACAAGGCTCCTCCTCATTCTTGATAAATCCAAACGACTTGATTACATCATTGAAATGAGCATTCCAGCTCCGAGATGCTTGCTTAAATTCATATATGAATCTTTGCAGCTTGCATACCTTATGATCATCATCATCAGATGTGAAACCTAGTGATTGTTCCATATAAATATCTTCCTCAAGATATCCACTTAAGAATGCCATTTTTACGTCCATCTATCATATTTTGTCATCAAAATAGCCAGCAATAGCAAGCAATGTGTGGATGGATTTGAGCATGGCTACTGATGAAAAAGTATCCTGATAGTCAATACCTTCATGCTGACTATACCCTTTTGCTATGAGTTTTTCTTTGAATGTCTCTATATTTCCATCAACACCTATCTTTCTCTTAAAGATCCATTTACACCCAATAGGTACTATACCTTCAGATGGATCTACTAAGGTCTAGATTTAATTCGAGCGCATTGAGTCAATCTCTGACTTCATTGCCTTTAACCATTTTTTAGAATCAATATTTGATATCATCTCATCATAGGTTTTAGGATCATCACCATGAACCCCATTTCCTATAAGGAACATTTTCTCTATATCTTCTAAGATGGTATCTAGGTAACTTTTGGGAGGATGAAAAATTCTACTTGATCTATGAGATAGAGGAGGTAGTGTTTGGGTTGGCTCAATCTGATTAGGTTCCATAAGTTCCTTAGCTCATTTCTCATCAGAGACTTTCTCCTTAAGTTTAATCTATCTTTCGATGCCACCATCTTGAATAAACTATTTTTCAAGAAAGATGGCATGTCGAATCAGAATCACATTGTGATCTTCTAGGAGATAGAAATAATATCCTAATGACTCTTTAGGATATCTAATAAACCAAGCTCTAAAGGACCTAGACACTAATTTGTTTGCTTGTTGTCTCTTGACATGAGCTGGACAATCTCAAATTTTGAGATGACTCAGACTTGATTTCTTACCATGCCATATCTCATACGGTGTGGTAGGAACGGTTTTAGAGATAATCCTATTCAGTAAATATATAGTGGTCATTAGACTATATCCCTAAAGAAACTCAAGAAGGTTCATGAAATTCATCATGAATCAGACCATATCTAATAGAGTCTGATTTCTCCATTTTGAAATTCTGTTGAGTTGAGGTATTCCAAGTGGAGTCCATTATGAGACTATGCCATTTTCCTTAAGATGGTCTAGGAATTTTTGACTAAGGTATTTGCCACCTCAATCTGATTGAAGAACCTTAATGTATTTTTCTAGTTTGAGTCTGAATTCTTTGAATCTTTCAAAAACTTCAGAGTTATATCGCATCAAATATACATACTCATACCGAGATAAATCATCGATAAAGATGATGAAATAGACATAATTGCTCCTGACCGATACATCAAATGGACCGCATACATCAGTATGTACTAAGACAAGTAGGTCTATGGCCCTTTCCTCATGTCATACAAAAGAAAGCTTGGTCATTTTGCCATGAAGTCATGATTCATAAATCGGATATGACTCGAAAGTCAACGGACTCAATAGCCTGAATTTTTTCAATTTGTTAATTCTTTCTTTAGCTATATGACCTAGCTTTAGATGCCAAAGATACCTATCATTTAGACTATCCCTAGGTCGCTTTGATCCTATGGCATTCATGTTTTACTCGATATTAAAAATAGAAACATCAATATATAACTAATAGAGATCATTTATAAGAAAATCACTTATAATTTTATTTCTTTCATAAAGAATATTATAATAATCCTTAAGAAAATGAATTATATAGCCTTCTTGTGCTAAACATGAAACAGAAATCAAATTTCTACTTGATATAGGTATATAAAAATAATCTCTAAGAATTAGATCTAATCCTGATGGTAGCTGAAGAGGGTAGGTTCCCACGGTCACAGCAGCAACTCTTACTCCATTTCTAATGCGTAGGATCATCTCACCATCCCTCAGCCTCTTGCTATCCTCAAGATCCTGCATAGAAGTGCACAAGTGAACACTAGAACCAAAGTCAAGCACTCAACTAGATGCAGAAGAAACCATAAGATTAGATTTTATAATGAGCATACCTCCAAAAGGACCTGCCTCCTTTTTGTTCTTCAGGCTGGCCAGGTAAAGAGGATAGTTTCACTTCTAGTGGCTGTCTGTATTGCAATAAAAATATTTTTTCTTGTCAGCGGCCTTCTTCTTTAGATCTGCCTTCTTCTTCCCACCTTCTATCTTCTGCTTCTTCACAGTCTTCTTCTTCTTTCCAAAAAACTTTTTCTTGAAAGAAGCCCACTCCACAGTAAGTACTAAGTCCTTTGAATCTTTCATAGAGAGCTCAGCAGTAACCAGCATATTCATAAGTTCAGCCAAGGTATTTTGAAATTTATGTATATGGTAGTTCATGATGAACTGCCCATGCACATCAGTCAATGACTGTAGAATTATATTAATCTACAGGTCTTGATCTAACTTGACACTGAGCTTCTCAAGCTCTTCTAAGTTCTTGATCATCATCAAATAATGATCTTAGACTGACTGCCCATCATGCATCTAAGCCTTAAAAAGTCTCTTAATGACTTGATATTTGGCTACGCGACTCTGTTCATTAAACAACTCTTGCAGGAGAGCCAACATTTGGCAGCTAGTCTTCATGTCTTCATGTTGAAGCTGGAGCTCATCAGACATTGAGTCCAACATGTAATACGGCTTTGTTATCTTCATTCATCCATTTTTTTAGAGATGCTTTTTGATCAGCGAACGAACGTGCTATTAAAGTGGAAGGATCCTGTTCTAACGCATGAGTCAACTTCTCAGAATCCAAAATAATTTTAAAGTTTCAAAGCCAATCTTTGTAATTAGATCTGATCAATCTATGGGTGTCCAGGATACGGACTAGTGGATTGGATGCAGACATTTTTCTACAGAGAGTCAAAGTTTCTAGTTAGATTTTATAATTAAACTTAATCAATTTATTTAAAATTTTTATTTTTAAATAAATTAGACTCTCATTATTTACTCGAATCCTTACACTTTCTTTATAGAGATGCAAAAATCTCCATGATTATAGATTTTTAGTGGATAGTGCGGTCCCATTGAGTGGCTTACCATCTCACCTAATAGTTATTGGTGATGGTTCAACCAATGAATGGACAGCTCTTGTCCAATGATTCTCTAATCATGGTGTATCCAAATCTGATCTCTAATTCATGAAGCTCACCGTGCCCAGAATATTGCTCCACTCCTTAGTTAAGTCAGACCCACTATTTGCATAAATTGAATTTCTGATTGGGTCTCTCATCATATCCAAAATATTGAGCTCAACCCATCCTCCAACCCATAGCATCCAATGCCTAATAGACATGGTTGCATCTTTTCAGTGCAATTGAACCACTATATCCAGCCAAAAATAATTAACCCTAAAAAGGGCCCACACATCTATAATAGTGGAAGACCTTAGACTTAATATTTTTTTAGAAAGATTTAATTTAGATCTCATTAAACTTGACCTGACTTAGTCATAACAATTATGACTAATCTAGTAGCATGGGTTGGCTCGAATTGTTAGTCACCTCAAATCAGAATTGGGTCAACACAAATGGCCAAGTAAGTGAGACTGGTGGAAGGGATATGCCATTAACTCGATAAGAACGTATTTAGATCGAGTAGCTTCTAATTAAAAATTAGTCGATCATATCTACTAGACTTATCTTAGACATTAAATTATCAAATCAGAACTAATTAGATTAGCCTACAAACTAGGCTCGAACCGTGAAGCCAAATTAGGTCTTGACTTGATCGATTCATATCTCAATATGATTCAATCTTGACCTAGACTTAATCCTATTAGGCTGGTTAATTCTAAGCTTTCTTTGATTCTACCTAACCAACTCTTAATTTGGTTTGATCAACTGCTAGACCTAATTGAGCTACCCAAGCCCAAACCCAATTTTATGAAGATATCTTAGATCTAAAAATTCATAATTTTTAGATCTAATTAATTTTATAATATTAATTCTTAATTAAATTTTAAATTTATGAATAAAATATGTAATAAAATTTTAGAATTTTAAGATCTAGAATTTTATAGAAAATAGGTTCTAAATTTTTATTAAGAATGAACGTGCAGCACCCTATACATCGTAAGAACATCCTATCGAATGGGAGGAGAGGATCTTTAAATCCTACTTTATTTTTAAGATCGAACGATCAAGAAAAATATCTTAATTAAAAATATATTTTTTAAAATAAAATAAGTTAGATCTAAATTATATATCACATATACAATCAAAGATCTAACTTATACATGCCATGCATACATCACATGTATCAAAACTCAATCAACCATGCATGCTTTCAAATCTAAATATCACATATTAAATCTAAAAAATAAAATTTTAAATTTGATCACATAAAAAATAAAACTATTCTAGATATTTTATAGAACTATTATATAAGTAGTCCAAGCATGCATCTTTCATATCTCATATGAATAAATTAAAAAATTAAAAAATATATTTTTTATTTTTTAGATCTAATTATAATAATTATAACATTAAAAAAATAAAAATAAAATAAATCTAAAATTATATTTAATCAAATTAACAACATGATCATACTAGACTATACATAAAACTATTCTATTCCTAGTCTAGTCGTGCATCTCATACATTATAGATCTAAATCATATAATTTTTAATTTTTTTTATTTTAGATCTAATCACATCTGATGTGACATCTAAAATTTTTTAATATTAGATCATAAATAAAAATTAAATTAGATTTAAAATAGATCTAAAGAACTACTAACGCAGCTCTAATACCAGTTGAAGAAAAATCTAATTTTTAACCACAGGATCATCTAGATCTGATCAGATCTGAGGTGGATTTTTCTACAAAATTTTTATGATCTGATTAGATCTAAGAATTTCTAGATTTAATCATAGTGATCTGATATTAAAAATTAAAATAAAATTAAATTAAATTTAATTTTAAGTATCTGATTGGGTAATCTAATTATCTTGCGATGATCCTGGTCATTTTTGAGGTTCTGGAAGGAGCCACGCATGCACTTAACCTCTACCGATATCCACTTGAGTAGGATCTGAACATCTTTTCTTCATGAATCTCTCCTCCAAAGATCAGATCTGAATCTGATCCATAGATCCTTCAAAATAATCTGATCTGAATCTGAGTATCCCAATGCATGGTAAGACTCTCTCACCTTCAAGTTTGGGGTTGTCTAGCTTACATCAAATGTTTGCATATAGATAAACATGGACCTCAGTCTGATAGGTATTTATTCATAGGATACTCTAAGAAAACTAGGAATTATTACTTCTACCATGCTGAAGAACAAAAATTATTCTTAGCAATAGAATATTCTTTTTGAAAAAAAAGTTTCTTAAAGAAAGAACTCATGCCTATCAAGTTGAACTTGAGAAAGTTCGATCGATAGAAAGTACCGATACAATCTAGTAAACCTACATAACCGGATTTGACTAGATAAAATCTGGAGTCCATTAATTTGACTTCATTAAGAAGATTTGGTAGAGTACCACAATAGCTGGATAGATACTTCGGTATCTAGATTCAGGATGACAATCCTGTTGAGCTTGATGAGAACAATGAAGATTTGATCACCTATATGAATGCCATGCAAAGATCTGACTTTTAGAAGTGGCTTAGAGCCATGAAATCCAAATTAAAATTTATGAAGATAAATAGTGTATGGACATTAGTTGATCCACCTGAAGGGACAATATCCATTGGGTACAAATGAATTTTCAAAAAGATCAGAGTAGCGTATATGGAATGGTAGAGACCTATAAAGCTCGTTTGGCTGTCATCTCAAAATTCAAACATGCATTTTAAATACATGTCTTCATTATAAATAAAGAAGAACCCTGCATCTATAAATAGGCAAATGATTCTATAGTTTTATTTCTTGTGTTATCTATGGATGACATTCTCTTAATCGAAAATGACATTCAAGCATTATAGAGAATAAAGATTTGATTGTCATTTTAATTTTTCATGTAGGTTTTGGAAGAAGCATCCTTCATCCTAGGGATGAAGATCTATAGAGATATATCTAGAAGAATGCTTAGATTGTCCCAATCCATATACAAGATCAGACATAATATACTCACTAGAGGTAGTGAGTAGATATCAATCTGATTTGGATGAGAACTACTAAAAGATTTCATAGATAATTCTTAAATATTTGAGGAATACTAAGGTTCAATGACTCATATATGGAGAAACTAACTTAAAACTTATGAAATATTTTGATTTTAGTTTTTAGTTAGATAAAGACGATAATTGGAAAGCATCGGGTCTTGAATTTATTTCAATTGAGGGAGTAATCTACTGAAAAAATTTCAAGCAGAATACTATAACCTATTCTATTAGTGATGTAGAGTACATCATGGCATTTGATATTGCCATGTAGGCTATATGGTGGCATAAGTTCATTTGCAAGCTAGAAGTGGCATCCTCCATTGATGGTCTAGTCTTAATGTAGCACTGGAGTCATAGCTTAGGCTAAAGAATTGAAGGTATATCATAGAACCAGCATACTTTGCATCACTATCATCTTTGATTTTAGATCAAAGTGAAGTCGACCTTAAGAAGATCGACGAAAAAGAAGAACTTGACCGACCCATTTGATAAAACCTCATAACTAAGAAGTTCTATGAGCTCAAGTAGAAGATTGGTATTTGATACTATTCTGATTGATTTTAGTCCAAGTGGGAGTTGTTAGGAAATATGTCCTAAAGCCAAGCATCTAAGTTGTAGATGATTGAAATTAGTATATGAATTATCAAATAATAATAGTTATTTTACTTTTTCATCATAAAAGGTCTATCTTTCTTAAATGAACTCCTAAGCTATGATTAAATCCTTAGAACCATACTTAATCGATAAAGGAGAATTTATTGGATGGTTCTTAAATTTGTTCACAATCAAATGATAAGTTATTAATAAGGATAATAATTTATCGAGTGTAGGTAGCTGTATATCATATGCATTGGTTGTCCTCATAACCAAGTAGTATGGAGACACTAGTATGATATACAAATCAGATGTAAGAGTACATCTACACTGAACGTGACCAATGTAGCACTCTACTGTCAAAAGTAGCTTGCTAAGGCCAATGGATATAAGTATTCCTCCGACCTGAGATCACCACGATGACTTGCAAGCAACTCACTATACTTTATTATCGGACTATCTATATTTCTAATATAGAATCGAAAGATTTCTAGGTGCAGTCAAGTACTTATAGAGTTGGTGTGTGAGTTAAGATGGAATTAACCATTCTTGATTAACTTTCGAAAGTGAATGTCTCATTGTATTTTAATTTAGCAAAACCTAGGCCTGGGTAATCCTCATGAGGAGTTATGAAATTTGCAAACTTTGAAACATAATATGGATAACTTGTGTGAGTGTTGACAGCAAACTTGAAGCCATCCTGAGTAATACTGGTCAAAGGGAAGAATCATATGGTAACATAGGCTGGTTCTAAGAATGTTGCTTTACACACATTCGACCTATCCGGACATTAGGTACCATTGCTAAATGGTCATTTCGATTGGTACAAAAATTGATTCTTACACTATCAGATTAGATTCGAACCTATAGGGTCACACACATAAGAAGTTGTTACCTGATCGAATGGTTGATCAATGATTGAGAATCTTTCAGTGATCGAATCATCAGTGCGATTAATAATCGATCAAGTGCAAATATTGCAAGAAGATTTATTAGCAATTAGATTGCTAATTAGCTCAATCTGATTGAGCAATTAGGCTAAGATTAAGTCTAATTGAATTAGATTCAATTAGAATTGATTTAGATTTAATTTGGTTAAGTTTAATTAGTTTATGGATAAGCCAATTATAAGAAAAAATAATTTTTTATTAGACTAAGACTTAAATGCACCTATTTTCTAATTGAGTTAGAATTTAAATTAGATTTTAATTTAATTAAATCTAATTTAATTGGACTCCTAGTTGGGCTAGGATCATCTTTAATTAGACTATATTTAATTTGATTTAAATAATATTTAAATTAGGCTTAAAATGATTTTGATCTAGTCAAATAGGAGGAGTCCCAGTTGGACTAGGACTCCTCACTTTCCCTTGTGCCACCTAAGAAACTCCACACCCAACTTTTTGTTTTTTGTTCTTGAGTTTTCTCATGTTATGAGAGCCTCCATGCACGCCCTATAATCAGGTGTCTTTGGAATAAAATTTGACTTGGTCAAATTTTCAAATTGATTTTGATTTGAACTATATTTGATAGAGTCTTAATTCTCAAAAACTCTTTATCCCTCTTTGTGATTCAATTCCCATGCCTTCTTATTTTTGTGGCACCAAATGTTTGGGATGTTCCATGCCCTTTTCTATTCCTTCTTGTTATGAATTGTCCACCTAAAAAATAGGAAGGCATCCAAGGGTTGGATGCCTCCATAGAAACCTTGTTTGACTAGGTCTTTTGACCTAGTCTTCCTGAAAAAGTGGCACCTCCTATTTAATGGGAGATTGGCATGAAATAGCCTAGGGAATTCTTCATGCAAATTAGAGAGATAAAAGAGGAGGGGCATGGGAGGTTGGCGCTCCAAGTTGGTTGGGAATGAGGCATCTTTTTAACATCAACTATTGATGTAAAGGTAAGAGAAAAATGAGAGAAGAATATCTTCTCTTATATTTTTCTTTAAAAGCCATTTTTTTAAGATTTTGTGAGATTTTTCTATGAAAAAGATCAGAGAAAAAGAGGGTCATGGAGTATGAAAACATAATATAATTGAGAAGAAGAAATCCTTTTGTCATGGTGTGGAAATCAATTTCAGGATTTCAATGGTTGATATCCTGAAAGAAAAGATGGATCTTCTCTCATTGATTTTCTTAAGGTTTTCTTTTCATCTTTTTGGGAGATCCAAGGGTTGGTATTCTTCCTTAATCGTCCATCTGATCTTCCTCTCTTGGAGAGTCCAAGAGATCCGAAAATATTTTTATAGATTGACCATCAGGAGGAATCCGCGAGAAGCTAGCACTTCAAGTAGATCTTCATTCGACGAAACTTCGATCTACATAACAATCTCGTGTGGACTATCCATAGAGGCCAGATATGTTGTGCAGCTCCAAGCAACAAAGAACAACGTTGGATTTCAACTATGGTATTTTTGATCCATGCAAAGATAAGAGATTTGATCTCTTTTTTGATCTAGATACGATCTAAGATTTCTAGAATAGTTATAGATCTAGGATATTGATATAATCAATACCAACCTAATTTTTTTTTTTAGATTTATTCATACATCATGATATGTTATAGATCCTAGATGTAGGGTTTAGTGATTAGATCACTATGAGAATTTATGGTGCTTCCAAGTCTTGGGAGGCCACGAAAGGAGTCAGGGTGTTGACTCTTGAAGATTAGGACAGAAATGGTCCTAGGACTAGAATAGGAGTTATCCTAGGATGGAGATGGTGTTTAGCCCTCTACGAGCTCAAGGTCCAAGTGTTAAGGGCCTTGAGGGGCTTGATTGGTGCTTTGGAGATCTGGGACATAAGGTGGAGCAAGAAACCAAAGCAAGAGCATGAAAACTGTAGAGAAGAGCATTTTTAGTAGGTTAGCAGGCTCAGTTTGAAACTGGATCGGCTAAGTCTTAGTGCACAGGACAAATAGAGAGGAGCGCATTCGGGACTATAGGCTGGCATGCAATTGGGTTGGCTTAGTCTGAAATCGAGCTGATTCAGTCTCAGGTTAGCTGGCTCAGTGCTGAGACTGAGCCCGCTCAGTTCGTGGGCAGAGCTACGCAAGGGTATGTTTGGGACTAGGATAGGGACTTATCCTAGGAGTCTTAAGACTTGGTTTGAGAGATCTTAAGGAGGCTAACTCATGTAAGGGTTGATTTTAGATCCAAAGGATGAGAGCATGAAAAATATGGGTGTACATAGGCTTGGTGAGTGCTTTCATATATTGGGTTAGCCAGGGGAGTTTTTGGTTAGGCCTAATGGCTATGTATAAATGCATAGGTTGTATTAGAATTTTCAAAAAAAAATAATTAATACAGATCTTTTCTTTCTTAATCTTTCTTCTCTCTTCTCTCTAGTGTTGTTGCCCTAAGTCTTTGAAGAAGCCCTAGAGAGAGGGGACACCTCCCTCAAGCCCAAGGAAGGAGGCACCCCAGCATAGGTCTAGGTGATGATCTATGGTATGCTGCCCTTAGAGAATAAAAGATCTCTCTATATTCATGCTAAAGATCAGGAGCTTTCGCAACATGGTATCAAGACTTGTGATGTCAAGAGAGGATTGGCGTTAAAGTGGTACTATGATTTCTTACAATTAGTATCAGAGATAGGTGATGCCATGATGATTGCGCCAATACTTGGTATCAGAGCCTGATGGTGCGTGGAAGAGAAGGAGAAGTCATACAAGATGAAATCAGAAACCTGCACAAGTATTCCATGGTATATCTTAGATCTACCTTTGTTATTACTGTGGTTTAGCCAACCAAAAGTAGCGGATTGAAGGTGGAGGTTGAGGATTAATGGAAAGAAATTTTTTGGGGATTAAAGGTTTGGGTGCATGATTTGCTATTCGGTCTTGATAGAAAGTCGGGATGTATGACGAATGATAGGCAGGGAGCATTGGAGTGCTACAGTAGTACTTTTCTATAGATGCAGGGCTGAGAGAGGCTCGGTAGTGTAGCAGTCAAGAAAGGTATCTTAGTAGAGAGCATCAGGATTCTTTAGGAAGATGGGCAGTGTGGGGCAGTTAATGGTTGAAAATAAATTTTCCAAGGAATAATGGTTGAAGGCTGAAGAAGCGACTATACATTCTTCGGTTGTAGGAAGGCAGGAAAGTAGTCAGAGATGTATTCAGTAGTTCAACTAGAGCATGAATTTACGGAGCCTTGGGGGTGATGGAGATGGATGATCCATGGAGGTCCAGTAGGTATGGGCTGGGGGGCTATAAAGCGGTGCAGAGATGAGTCAGGAAGTATTGGAGTGTTGTAGTAGCGCTACCCTGGAGGAATGGGATTGAAAGAGGCTCGGTGATGCAGTAGTTGAAGGAGGTATCTCAATAGAGAGTATCAGGAGCATCTCAGGAAGACCTGGAGTAGGTCTCAGGCAGAGCCAGAGGGTCTCAGAGAGCGCCAAGAGGTCTCTAGCAGTCGAAAGTATCCTGGATCAAGTTTCATCTATAGGAGCACTAGAGAGAGTCGCGGTTCAAGTAGAGGATGGTTTGTATATAGCAAGAGAGGACCTGGATACCTATGGAAGGTGGTGTCGAGATGAGATAGGGAGCACTAGAGTGCTGCAGTAGTATTTTCCTAGAGGCAGGGGTTGAGAGAGGCTTGATGGTGCAGCAGCCAAGGAAGATATCTCAATAGAGAGTATCTAGAGGCATCTTAGAGAGACTAGGAGCAAGCCTCAGGAAGAGCCAAGGAGTCTCAGGAGCCTTGGGATGAGATAGATGGGTCCGAACTCAAGACGGGGTTTGAGCTATAGTTCCTCCGGGTGCAACTGAAGCGATGGCTGGTGCAGAGGCAGAAGAGGAGAAGACTAGGATGGAATTTTCTAGGATTCAATCATTGGATTTAGAGAAGTTGGATGAGCTTCAATAGATTTCGAAGGTGTCTGCAGGTTGTGGAGGTATCCGAGATGGCTTCAAAGAGGACCGTAGAGTATGGAGGGTTCGAAGAGGTAGCGAACTTGTTCGAGGTACAATGGTAGGCCCAGCAGTGTAGCATTGAGTGATTGACCTTGGGTGACTTGGTGATAGAGTCAGGATCTTCTGTAGCATCAGATGGACTTCAGGTACAGGTGGAGCTCCGAAGTGGTGGCTTCATAAGTGGAGAAAAGTTTTAGCATGAGTTCAGAGCAAAGGGGTGCAGGAGGATCGATATTCTAGTACCAGCACCGGTGATGCATAGTTTTAGATGGAACGACATATGTAGGTGGACAGGTGTAGCTTTGAGGAGATCGTGTTAGATGGTACAATATGTGCTGGTATAAAAATGCTGTACGTTCTCTAAGAAAGTTCAAAAAAAGTGATGTAGCTACTAAGCAGAAAGGATCCTATAATTCAAGATGGTGCTGAGAAGCAAGCCAAGACTTCAGCTATGGAGGCGGTCATCCTAAAGATCTCCAAGGGTGTACAATAGTTGAAGAGGATTGATGGATGTGATATTTACGCAAGGGGATGTCAGGGTGTGCAGCGATAGTTGGATCATGCAGGAGGGCATTGCCAAGGATTTGCCAAGGCTTGGAAGCACTAAGATAGAGATTGTGAGAATTTATGGTGCTTCCAAGCCTTAAGAGGCCACAGAAGGAGTCAGGATGTTGACTCTGAAAGACTAAGATAGGAGTGGTCCTAGGGCTGGGATAGGATTTGTCTTAGGATGGAGGTGGTGTTTAGCCCTCCACGGGCTCAAGGTCTAGATGTTGAGGATCTTGAGGGACTTGATTGATGCTTCAGAGATCTGGAACACAAGATGGAGCAAGGAACCAAAGTCGGAGCATGAAGACTATAGAGAAAAGCATTTTCTGTAGGCTAGCCGGCTTAGTTTGAAACTGGGTCAGCTAAGTCTCAGTGCATAGATCAAATAGAGAGGAGCACATTCGGGACAATAGGCTAACATGCAACTAGGTCGGCTCAGTTTTAGGCCAAATAGAAAGGAGCGCATTTGGGACTACAGGACTGAGCCGACCCAATCTCAGGTTAATTGGCTCAGTGCTTAGACTGAGTCGGCTCAATGCACGAGTAAAGCTATGTGAGGGTCTATTTGGGACTCGGATAGGAACTTATCCTAAGAGTCATAAGGCTTGGTTTGAAAGGTCTTAACGGGGCTAACTCATGTATGGGTCGGGTTTAGAACCAGAAGATGAGAGCATGGGAAACATAAGTGTACATGAGCTTGGTGAGTGCTTTCATGTATTGGATTAGCCAGAAAAATTTTTGGTCGGGCCTAATAGCTATGTATAAATACATGGATTGTATTAGGATTTTCAAAAAAGAGCAATTAATACAGATCTTTTCTTCCTCAATCTCTCTTCTCTCTTCTCTTTAGTGTTGTTTCCCTAGGTTTTTGAAGAAGCCCTAGAGAGAGGGGGCACCTCCCGCAAGCTCAAGGAGGGAGGCACCCCAGCATAGATCTAGATGATAATCTATGGTATGCTGCCCTTAGAGATCAAAAGATCTCTCCATATCCATGCTAAAGATCAGGGGCTTCCGCAATATGATATCAGGGCTTGTGAGGTCAAGAGAGGATTGGCGTTCGAATGGTACCATGGTTTCTTACAATTGGTATCAGAGATAGGTGATGGATGATGATTGCGCCAACAATTACATGCATAAATAGGTTAAATAATTTAATCTACATCTTTCGCTGCTCTGCATGGTTTTCCAATAATAGGAAGTCTTTTAGTTATTTGAGGATCCTAAAGATGGGAAGACACTGCTCGACCGACTTGAAAACAAATTAGTTAAGAGCAGCTACCTTACCAGTAAGGCATTGGACCTCCTTTATTAACCTCGAAGGGTTCATTTCCTACACAGCTCAGATTTTCTTGAGGTTTGCCTCGATGCCTCGACAGGAGACCATAAATCTAAGGAATTTCTCTGAGATGACTCCAAACATGCATTTAGTTGGATTTAGCTTCATTCAAAACTTTCAAAGGGTTCCAAAGATTTCCTTGAGATCATTGATGTAGTCATTCGAGGTCTGGCTTTTAACCAACATATCATCCATATACACCTCCATATTTCTATCGATCTAATTTTTGAAGATCTTATTCACCAATAGTTGATAGGTAGCACTTGCATTTTTTAGGCTAAACGTATAACTTTGTAGCAAAAAAGACCTCAATCGATGATAAAAGCCATCTTCTCTTTATCCTCGAATGCCATCCAGATTTGGTTATAGCCGGAGAAGATGTCTATGAAGATCAATTGCGCATAGCCCGAGGTAGCATCTACTAACAATTTGATGCGAAGTAATAGATAGCTATCTTTTGGGTATGTCTTTTTTAAATCGATAAAGTCTATGCAAATCTACCACTTTTTCTTTGTCTTTTATACAAGAATCATATTCGTGAGCCAGTCTGGATAGGTCATGTCGGGGATAAACCCATTCCTACCCAAGTTCAACAAGTTGTCTAATCTCAGGGTGATCCCATCCGGTGGTGACAATCATGACCGAACTTTAACTAGTATAAATTATTGCTCCAGTTAATTCCAAAATGGTCGACCTTCAATCTATCGGTTGATCTTCTCTAACCGCATGGATTAGATCCAGAACTGACAAAGCATTGCGGATCTCACCCAGATGAGCTTGAATGGCAGCCAAATTTCTTTGTTATAAGCAGTTAGTTCCAGCCGAACTCCTTTTGGATGAACTTTAGATAAAGTAGTCGCCTAAGCAGTTGAAGTCCTAAATATTCATCCACTAGGTAGTCCAGCCTAGCTAACCTAGAAGCTAACCAAACTCCTTCTCAGCCAGATCCTCTCCAATCCAAGTCTCGCCATTATAGCCGGGTCTCATATCAAGGATATCAGACTGGCAGAGCATCCCCCCAGATGAACTTCTATGTCTTACTGAAAGTGGTAGATCCTAGCACTCTTATATCTAGAATCTCGAATATGCAAGTCAGAGTTAATAAAAGGACTTCATCATTAGATTAAGTCCAAACTTCTTTCTGAAAACCTGGCCATTGTCCTAAATTAGTGAATCCACCATCCTCAACCTTTAATCCAGAATAGTTATCCATTTGCAGACGATCCTAAAGGTATCTAAATTTTAGAAGGGACAGTCAAGGCTTGCCAACATGTCGTGGTTGAGATTGCTTATCATAGCTACCAGCCAACTCTTGATCCAGCCAAATTCCTTCCAATGACCAACTAGACTCTGGCTGAACGAACTCCTTCAAACTTTTCAGTCACCAGGCAAGCTCCTTTCAGTCAATCTCCATGCAGTCAAACTCCTTCCAGTCGCCAGGCAAGCTCCTTCCAATTGAACTTCTTCCGATCACTAGAAGGACCTTGGTATCTATACAAGTTGAACTTCCAATACAGCGAATATCAGACAATCTCGGAGAAGTCCGAACTTCTCCCGAATTATTATGATGTAAAGTTCTTCACTAACTATAGATGTTCCATCAGAACTTCAACTATTAATTTCTAATAGACTGACACATCATGACAACGGACACCACACCCTCTATAACAAACTCCACGTAGCTCTGAACGGCCTACTACCAAGTAGTTATAGCTGTCACCATCAATTCATTACAAGCTCCATCTATATAAGGGATCCTCCATCGATGTTTTCTCTCTAAGCTCAAAACTTTATTAAAATTCACTGAGTGCTCTATTTCTATTGGCCAGAAGAGCTGACTTAATCATCAGAGGGTCCTACTAGAGCCACCCCCAACTTCGATCAGGACTTATCTTGCAGGTCCCTGACGGCGACCTCATCTTCTCTAGCTCCAGCTCATTCCAGCATTAATCAAATTTTGTACCAACAGAATTGGTGCTAGAAGGAGTAAATCCCTTGCTCTTAAAGGAGCACTCAATGGAATTTTTTTTCTACTTTAGCTTCTTCTTCTTCTCCAAGATGCCGCCCAAGAAAGCATCAACCAAGCGATCTACAACTTTCGCAGCTAGATCTCACCCAGATTTGCTTGCTTCAACTTCCTCTCTGGCACCCTAGGCTCCTCCATCGATGGCAATGGTGGATGCAGAGTAGTTCAACCTGCTGATCCAATAGGTCAAAGGCCTCATAGAAGTAGTGCAGGCCATGCAATAGCCCCCAGCCCTAGTTCAGCAGGAGAGAACCTCACTGGAATATTAGGATCCGATGCTTGGATGGCCCATCTAGGTGAGTCAACCAGTGAATCCTAGGAAGGGGAAACGGAGTGCGGAGAGCCCCTATTTTGACCACGACTCCACCCTTGGAGGATCCCTACCTCCATTCTACTAGAAGACCCTAGAGATCCATGATTGAGAGGACCTTCTAGATTAGAGGTTCTAGAAAATGAATCAATGGATTGAGAAACCCTACCATGCTTCCCCCACCCATGGTGATGATATATGCACCAACCCTTCTTTCTCCCAGCGATTCATGCAGGAATCCATCCCACCGAACTTCAAGCTCCCTCAATTCGAGAGCTACGATAGGACCACTAATCCAATCAACCACCTTAAGATCTTCCGAACCATGATGCTGCTCCACGATGCACCAGACATTATTCTATGCCTAGCTTTCCCATCTACTCTGAAGGAAGCTGTAAGAAACTGGTACTTGGCCCTTAAGCTAGGTACGATCTTCTCTTTTAACCAAATGAGCCATCAGTTTATGGCTCATTTTATAAGCAGCCAACATCCAAGGCAAGGCTCAGACTTCCTCATCAACATCAAGCAAAAGAAAGGGGAGTCCATCCAAGCTTATGTCAGCCACTTCAATGCCGCTGCACTAGAAGTCCAGAACTTAGATCAATCTGTAGCCATGGCTGCGTTAAAGGATGGTCTTCAAAAGAATGATCTTCTATCCTTTCTGGAGAGAAAATATCCTAAAAATTTTGTTGATATGCTGGCGTAGGCTGAAAGTTATGCCCGAGCTAAGGCCTTCAAGCTGAAGGATGATAAGACCGTAAGAGAGTGGCAAGCGGGTGAATCCAGTAAGCTCACAACTAAAAAAATGTTGAGTGAAGCTCGGTCGTACTCTAGAACTCCTTCTAAGTGTAAATGAGCCCAGACTTCTCCTCAAGCTCGTCAGCAAAGAAGCCCTAATCGAAGGGCACAATAGAACTCTCCTCTCAGAAGGTTCCACAACAACGCTCCCCTTAATACTCCAAAGACTCAAGTGCTGATGGAAATCAAAAAATAGCTACCGAGATCAGAGAGGATGCGCACTCATCCTAGCAAGCATAATCCTAACAAGTATTGTCTCTACCATCGTGACCACGATCATGATATGAAGAATGCATTCAGCTCCAACACGAGATCAAGAAGCTCATCAGGCGAGGTCGACTTGGTCGATTTCTTCGACATCGATCTAAAGGAAGGGAAGATCGGTCGAGAGCACTGCCATAGCTAGAGCCACCAAGGAGGGAGGAGCAGCAAGGAGATCAGCCACCTCTCAAGATCATCAATACTATCTCTAGGGGACTATGACAAGGAGAGACTAGTGGATCGGTAGAGTTGGCTAAGAGGCAGAGAATTGAAGAACCCATTGCTTTCACTGAAGAAGATATACAAGGAATCCAATTCCCACATAATGATGTGGTTGTAGTTTCTTTAAAAATTGTGAATCATAATGTACGCTATATTCTTATTGATAATGAAAGCTCTGCCAATGTGTTGTTTTATGACTTTTTTCCAAAATGTCCATACTTAATAATCGATTAGGACCAATGAACTCCCCATTGGTAGGCTTCACTAGCGATACAGTGCCGGTCGAAGGGATAATAACATTGATAGTGGCTGCAGGATGGTACCTAAGACAGTCCAGGGCATAGGTTGATTTTTTTGTGGTGAGGGCCCCATCTGCTAATAATGCAATTCTCAACTAACCCAATTTAAATACACTTCGGACAGTGGTGTCAACTTAGTATCTAAAAATGAAGTTCCCAATGAGTTATGAGATTGGAGAAGTCAGAGGAGATCAAGTCCTGATGAGACATTGCTATTTGATTGCCTTATAAGGGAGTGGATAACCAGATCCTTGTCCAGTAGATGGACTTGATGTCCGTGATGACCTTACTAAAAAATGGGAGGAATATATGGAAGATCTTGTATCAATCCCTTTAAATGATGGGAATGAAGAACATGCTATGCAGATTGGCTCCAACTTGAAAGAAGAAGTCAGAAAGCAACTCATCACCTTTTTATAGAGAAACGTAGATGTTTTTGCGTGGGTTCCCACAGACATGCCCAGAAGTGATGCTAAAGTCATGGAGCATTGTCTGGCTATTGATCCCAAATATTTGCCAGTGAAGGAAAAAATGCGCGGCTATGCTCCAGAAAGGCAAAAGGCAATTATAGAAGAAGTTGACAAACTCCTCAAGATCGGATTCATCTGAGAAGTCTCTTATCTGAACTGAGTCTCCAATGTAATCCTCATCAAGAAGATAAATGGCAAATGAAGAATGTGTATACACTTCAAGAAGCTGAACAAGGTTTGTCCAAAAGATAGCTATCCCTTGTCTAGAATTGATCAACTGATGGATGCAACTTCGGGCCATGAGCTCTTCACTTTCATGGATGCCTTTTCTGACTATAACCAAATTCGAATGATACCAGAAGATGAGGAGAAAACTACTTTTATTACTGATCATGGTCTCTATTGTTACAAGATCATGCCCTTTGGATTTAAAAATGCAGGAGCAACCTACTAGCGCCTAGTAAATAAAATCTTCAAGAAGCAGATTAGCTGTAATATAGAGGTCTATGTGGATGACATGCTTGTCAAAAATTGATCCTTATTGGATCATATCACTGACCTTGAAGAGATATTCAGTGCACTCTAAAAGTACAAGATGAAGCTAAATCCAACCAAATATGCCTTCGGAGTAACTTTGGAGAAGTTCTTAGGATTTATGGTATCGAGGTACGAAATCAAAGCAAATTTAGAGAAGATTCGAGCCATCCAAGAGATGACTGCCCCAAAGTCAATAAAAGAAGTTCAGTGCCTAACAGAAAAGATAGCAGCTCTAAATCGCATTATTTCAAAGTCGGTCAAGCGATGTATGCCCTTCTTCCAAGTCCTCAAACAACTAAAGAACTTCTGCTGGACCTTCGAGTGTCAACAAGCATTTGAAGAACTAAAGAACTACCTTGGCTCACCTCCCTTATTAGTCAAACCCAAATCTGGAGAAGAATTATTTTTATACCTGCAGTCTCTCTAGTGGCCCTTGCGGCAGTCTTAGTCAAGGAAGAGATAAAAGTGCAAAGATCAATCTACTACATAAGCCGAGTTCTGAGGGATGCAGAAATCAAGTGCACTAAGTTAGAAAAACTAACTTATACTCTATTGATTACAGTCCAAAGGCTCCAACCTTATTTCTAGGGGCATACTATAATACTTCTCACCGACCAACCAATCAAGGCAGTTTTTCATTAAATAGATACCTCTGAAAGAATAACAAAATAGGCAATTGAGATCATGGAATTTAACATCAATTTTCAACCTCGGCCATCAATCAAAGCACAAATATTAGCAAATTTTATAATAGAATGCACTATTTCAGATGAAGCTGAACTTAAGCAAAATGAAGCTAGTGTTCCATAGTTACGGTTGAACTCCACTGAAGAAAGAGCAGACCTCTCTGAAGGCTTCTGAGTCCTATATATGGATGGTTCATTCAATGCTTCTGATGTAGGTGCATGTCTAATTTTAGTTAACCCAGAGAAAACTATTACCAAATATGCATTGCATTTTGAATTTTCTACAATAAATAATAGGGCAGAATATGAGGCTCTGATTGTAGGATTGAAGATAGACAAAGAACTGAAAGCAGATCGACTCCAAGCTTACAATGACTCCCAGTTGATAATAGGACAAGTTAGTGGCAATTATGAAGCTCGAGAGGAAAACATGATGAAATATCTAAAAAAGATAAGGAGTCTGACCCCAGCCTTCAACAGTTTTAACATTCAACAGATCCCAAGGGCAGAAAATATCAGGACCGATCTTCTTTCCAAGTTAGCCACACTAGCTCCAAATGAACAACCCAGAGAAGTTTTTTTGAACTTCTAAAATGTCTGAGTTCAGAGGAACGCTAGATTGTAATACAGGTCGACCATGAGCCCAGCTGGATCGATCCATTTGTTGCTTATCTCAAAGATGATGTCCTTCCTCGAGATCCAAAAGAAGCTCAGAAACTAAAAAAATTAGGCCTCTCGATATGTTCTATATGAGAACAAACTATACAAAAGGTCATACTCTTTGTCGCTCTTAAAATATCTCCAACCTTTTGAGGCTGACTTTACGCTATGGGAAGTGCATGAAGGAATATGCAAAAGTCATTCAAGGGCTAAATCTTTATCTTATAAACTACTTTGACAGGGTTACTATTGACCGACTATGCATCAGGATGTAATGAAGTATGTCAGGAAATATGACCGGTGCCAATGAAATGCAAATATTCAAAGACAATCAGTCTCTGAACTTACACTCCTGAGTACCCCATGGCCATTTGTACAATGATGGACATACTTGGGCCCTTTTCTATAGGGTCTGGACAGTGAAAGTTCCTCCAGGTGGCAATAGATTATTTCACTAAATAGATCGAAGCTGAACCTCTAGCAAAAATCATGAAAGCTAAAGTGTAGGATTTTGTCTGAAAATTTATAGTCTACAAATTCGGTCTACCTCAAACTCTTATAATAGATAATGGACGTCAGTTCATAGGAACAAAATTTATCAAATTCTATGAAGATCTGAATATATCCCATAACTTTACATTAGTAGCTCATCCACAAGCAAATGGTGAAGTCGAGGTAACTAATAGGATCCTATTATAGGATATAAAAATAGGACTTGTGTTAACCCCAAGGATTGATTTTGAAGATGAACAAAATATTTGAGTATATTATTTTGATTAATGAATTGATTGAGATCATGTTTCAGGATGAATTGTAGAGTATCAAATGAAAAATTTTTAAAATGTATGTTTAAGGATTATTAAGAAAATATTGAAGACTTTTGAGGCATGAATAACACCTAAAGCAAGGCTTGAAAGAGACATCTCAAAACTAAAATTGAAGAGAAAAATAGTTGGGCAAGTTATAATTTTTTAGCATAAAAATGAAGAAAAATCTTGATTTTCCGAACCAGGTTCGTTCAGATCTGATCAGATCAAGAGATATATTTCAAAAAATTTTCTCTTTGATCCGAATCAGATCTGGGATGTTTTAGATCTAATTTTTATTATTTTAATAATAAAAATAAAATATAGATAAATTAAATCATATTTAATTTACCTTGATGTAGGGTAATCCTATTATCCGTTGATGATCCTGTAAGCAGCGAAAGATTCTGGATCTAGCCACACAAGTGCCTGGCCTCTACCGATATCCACTCAAGCTGGATCTAGAGATCCTTTTCTTCTCTATCAGATCTCCAAAAATCAGATCTGAATCTGATTTGGAGGATCTTCAAAATAGCTTTTGAAGATCAGCAGTTGTCCTTTGCAGCAGCGCAGTCTTCTAGCTTTCTCTCGCCTATCTTTGATCTGATTGCACCAACTTAGATCCCAAATTACTTTGGGCGTGGAGAGGAGAGGGAGAAGATGGACTTGGCATGGAGGAGGAGGAGAGAGGCAGCCTTGGGGCATGGGGAATTTTTATGTATTTTTGAGTTGGGCGCAGGGTCTTATTTATAGACTATGCGTGATCCAACTTCTCTTCATCCCAACCAATCACAACCTTTTGTGAAATCAGATCTAAATCTGATTGGTGGGAATAGAGTCCCTTGGATTCATCCTTAGATGGTGCCTAAGACCAGTCAAAGTTGGTTCTTAGGAGAGTCTAATCGAAATCCAAAAAGGAGATGGAGTCCCTATCCAATAGGGACTCCTGGGCGCCTCCAACTTGGGCACACGCCATCCTTGGGTGGCGCCCTCCTCAGTGCCCTCCTCCTTGCCAGGTTCTGGCAGGAGGACAAGCCCCCACCATCTCTCCAATAGGTGCGTGACACGTGGACAGAAGTCAAAGTATCAATGGTCAACATTTGACCAGTCAAAGGTCAACTTTTGACCAAAGTCAAAGGAACGAGAAATGGCAGGTGACCAAAAATGGCAGGTATTATCTTACAAAATAAGACAACCCTTTTCTGACCTTGGACAGGCTCCAGTCAGACCAAGTGAAGGCCTCTGATTGAGCACAAACTCCTTTGGCTCAGTCAGGACAACTATTTATGATAGTAAAAGAAGAACGTTAGGTTCAATCGAGTGCTAGCACGATTTTCTTGAACCTAATTGAATCTCATTCAGATCAATTGAACTAGATCAGTTCAATTGATGATCACCAGATTCAAACCCTTGTTTGTGTGACCCAGTTAGGTTCAGTTCTGTATGGTAATGGGATATGTCATGATCTCTATCATCGACATCATCGAAACTCCTTTCGATGGATCAGAACTCTTCTGATTCGAACAGCTAGAATGATCGATCATCTAAATCATTCTAATTGCTCCCAAAATCCACCAGTGACACCTAGCAGTATATGGTGGCAACCCATCAGAGCTGAATGCGAACCTCTTGGTGCAGCTACCTGTGTGATTAAGTTCTTCTATCTTGAGCCCCGATCAGATTAGGGTTAAGGTGAACTCGTCAAACCCTAGTTTCTGTCATATGATGTAATCATTCGATTCAAGTCCGATGTGAAAATCTAAATAGAAACTCTTTCTATTATTTCACTCTGCCATGGCCATGGGCTTCTGGACTTGATTCTCATGATCATCATAGGGCTGCTCCTCTACCACCGAGGTAGATAGATTCCATCTTGATGCAATCCAGTTCCTACAATGAACATGCTATAGCCAACATACACCTCAGGATTTCCATATGGCTAGGAGATCCGAGTAATGGTGTAGTCAAACTATAACACCCTCAAGGTGAACTGCCGATGCACCTCAGGTCAAAGAACCAGACACACTACTGCAGCATCGAGTCAGTCATTGACGAGAAGGTAGACTTCCTAATGACTACTCGAGGTGGTCACGCTCAGTGCCCTCGTTCTCTAACGAGTACCTGTACTCTCGCTCCGGTGTCTCCACACCGTAGACTCAAGACTCATCTACTAAAGAGAAGCGATTGTACACCAACCTTTCGGATCAATCACCATCCTCGTGATGATCCTATGGTCGGGAGCATTTTATGAGTTAATAATGATTATTCATGTCTTAAATTTTCAACTCTTGAAAATATGAATTATCATTACCATTAACTCAAAGGATGTATCACAGACACTAAATACACATATGTGATAGAAAATAACCCATTTTATTGATTTTAGTCAAAATTATAATTTTGCCCCTAGAAGTGTATTACAAGTGTCAGCCAATTCTGGCTTCTAGGGCACATATATCTAACAATCTCCCACTTGTCCTAAAGCCAATTGGCTACAAGTCTAAGTCCCATCTTCTCAAGGTGGGCTTCGATCTTCTGCTGGCCCAACGGCTTTGTAAGTGGGTCTGCCACATTATCTGTGGAGTTGACTCTCTTGACCTCGACGTAACCCTTCTCGAGGTAATCGCGGATGAGGTGGTATCGCCGCTCAATGTGCTTGGATTTCTTGGTGAGACCTCGGCTCCTTAGCAAGGGCTATGGCGCCATTGTTGTCGCAGTATAGAGGAATGGCATCTGATGGCATTACTCCAATTTCTGCAGCAAACTTCTTGTACCAGAATGCTTCCTTCGCAGCCTCTGATGCAGCGATATATTCTGCTTCCATGGTGGAATCTGCTATCACCGTTTGCTTGGAACTCTTCCAGCTGACAGCACCACCATTGCACACAAACAGACTCCCAGATGTCGACTTTCGATCATCTATATCGGACATGAAATCGAGTCTGTGTATCCCTGGACTTGGAGTTCTCCATTACCAAAGACCAACATCATATCCTTAGTTCTTCTCAAGTACTTAAGGATACATTTCACAGAAGTCCAGTGTTCTTCACCTGGATTTGACTGATATCTGCTTGTGACACTCACAGCATGGGCTATATCAGGTCGTGTACATAGCATGGCATACATGAGGCTCCCTATTGCAGAAGCATAAGGGATCTTGCTCATGCGTTCTATTTCCTCAGGTGTGCTAGGGCACATCTTCTTGGAAAGATGAATACCATGTCTGAAGGGTATTAATCCCCTCTTAGAGTTTTCCATACTAAACCTCTTTAGTACTTTCCTCTATGTACATCTTCTGTGAAAGTCCTAGCATCCTATTCGGTCTATCCCTATAGACCTTAATTCCTAGAATAAAGGATGCTTCACCTAGGTCTTTCATGGAGAATTCCTTGGACAACCATATTTTTGACTGTTGTCATCATGGGAATATCATTCCCAATAAGGAGGATGTCATCCACGTACAATACGAGGAAGACAACAGCGCTCCCACTGACCTTTTTGAAGACACACATGGTTCCTCTTCATTTTTGATGAAACCAAACATTTTGATCACATCATTGAAATGAGTGTTCCAGCTCCGAGATGCTTGCTTAAGTCCATATATGGACCTTTGCAGCTTGCAAACCTTGTGATCAGTATCACTGGATGTGAAACCTAGCGGCTGTTCCATATAGATATCTTCCTCAAGATATCCATTTAAGAATGCCATTTTCACGTCCATTTGCCATATTTCATAATCGAAATAGGCTGCAACGGCAAGCAATGTGCGGATGGATTTTAGCATAGCCACTGGGGAAAAGGTATCCTGATAGTCAATGCCTTCGCATTGACTATAACCTTTTGCCACTAGTCTAGCCTTGAATGTCTCCACATTCCCATCTGCACCAATCTTTCTCTTGAAGATCCATTTACACCCAATAGGTACTATACCTTCTGGTGGATCTACCAAGGTCCAGACTTGGTTTGAGTGCATCGAGTCAATTTCTGACTGCATTGCCTCTAGCCATTTCTCGGAGTCGATATCTGATATCGCCTCGTTGTAGGTTTTGGGATCATCACCATGAGCACCATTACCTACGAGGAACATTTTCTCTACTTCCTCTGAAATAATACCTAAGTATCTTTCAGGGGGATGGAAAACTCTTTCCGATCTACGAGGTGGAGGAGGTAGTGTTCTTATTGGCTCAACCTGATTTGGTTCCAATTGGTCCTTAGCTCGTTGTACTTGTGAGACTTTCTCATCAAGCTTAATCTGCTTTCCAATGCCGCTATCTTGAATAAACTATTTTTCAAGAAAGATGGCATGTCGACTCACAATCACATTGTGGTCTTCTGGAATGTAGAAATAGTATCCTAATGACTCTTTAGGATATCCTATGAATCGAGCTCTGAAAGGACCTAAACTCTAACTTGTCCGCTTGTTGTCTTTTGACATGAGCCGGACAACCCCAAATTCTGAGATGACTCAGACTTGGTTTCTTACCATGCCATATCTCATACGGTGTGGTAGGAACGGTTTTAGAGGGAACCCTATTCAGTAGATAAATTGAAGTTAACAATGAGTGTCCCCAAAGAAAATCAGGGAAGGTCTGTGAAGCTCATCATGGATCGGAACCATATCCAATAGAGTCCGATTTCTCCATTCTGAAACCCCGTTGAGTTGAGGTGTTCCTGGTGGAGTCCATTGAGAGACTATGCCATTTTTCTTGAGATAGTCTAGGAATTTTTGGCTAAGGTATTCACCTCCTCGATCTGATCGAAGAACCTTAATGGGTTTTTCAGTTTGTTTTTCTACTTCATGTCTGAATTCTTTGAACTTTTCAAAAGCTTCAGACTTGTGTCTCATAAGATACACATACCCATACCTAGACAGATCATCGGTAAAGGTAATGAAGTAGACAAAATTGCCTCTAGCCGGCACATCAAATGGGCCGCACACATCAGTATGTACTAGGGCAAGGAGATCTGTGGCCCTCTTCCCCATGTCCAACAAAAGGGAGTTTAGTCATTTTGCCTTGAAGACAAGATTCACAAGTTGGATATGACTCGGAAAGTCAATGGACTCAATAGCCCATTTTTCTCCAATTTGTTGATCCTATCTTCTGCTATATGACCTAATCTCAGGTGCCATAGATATCTATCGTTTGGACTATCCCTAGGTCGTTTGGCATTCACGTTTTGCTCGATAGTTAGAATAGGTACATCAATATGTAGCTGATAAAGACCATTAATAAGGAAACCATTTGCAATTTTATTTCTTTCATAAAGAATGTTACAATGGTCCTTAAAGAAGGTAATCACATAGCCTTCTTGTGCTAAGCATGAAACAGAAATCAAATTCCTGCTAGCTGCAGGCACATAATAACAGTCTTTCAAAACTAAGTCTAAACCAGATGGTAATCGAAGAGGGTATGTTTCCACCACCTACTGCAGTAACTCTTGCTCCATTATCGATGCATAGGATCATGTCTCCATCTCTCAGCCTCCTGCTATCCTCAAGATCCTGCATGGAAGTGCACAGATCAGCACTAGAATCAGAGTCAAGCACCCAACTGGATGCAGAAGAAATCTTAAGATTAGACTCAATAATGAGCATACCTCCAGAAGGACCTTCCTTCTTGTTCTTCAGGGTGGCTAGGTAAGTAAGGAAGTTCCTCTTTCAGTGGCCATCGCTGTTACAATGGAAACACTTTCCTTTGACGGGATCCTAGATTGTTGAAAAGTCTGATGATCCTCTCATCTCGACGAGCCCCTCTTGTCTTCATGCTTTTCCCTCCTTTATTCAACTTTCACATTGGTTGGAGTGCCATATAGCTCATAGGCCTCTTCAACATTAGCATATTTTTCTACCCAAGCTAGCATCTCAATAAAGTTCTTCAGATACTTTTTCTTGAGTGAGAAAAGGAACTAATACTTCTAGAGTCCATCCTTTAGGATGAACATCATGATTGACTAATTAAAGTTGTGTATCTCAAGAGTGGCCACATTAAAGTAGCTTACATAGGCTCGAAGGGACTCTCCTTTCCTCTACTCGATGTTTATTAGGGAGTTCAATTCTCGATGCCGTCTCTTGCTACTAATAAAGTGAGCGGTGAAAGATTAGCTAAGCCGCTCAAGGATGAGGATGGAATTTGTCTTCAGACTAGAGTACCAGTACTGAGCCACTTTTTATAGGATAGAGGGGAAGGCTCAGCATGGGGTTCCATCTATGGCACCATGTAGGTGTTGGGAATTATGTCCTAAAGCCAATCGTCAGTCTATTGATGGTTGTGCTATTTTATAATTATAAATAATTTATTATTAAATAAAATTATTTTATAACTTTTTCATCATAAAGTCTACATCTTCTAATGAACTCCATATTGTGATGAAGTCCTTAGGACTATTTAGTTTTGATAAAGAGAGAATTTATTGATTAGTCCTTAAATTATTCATGATCAAATAATATGTTGTTAATTAGGATGATAATATTTATCGAGTATAGGTCGTTGTATGCCATATAGGTTGGTTGTCCTCTTAACCAAGAAATGAGAAAATACTGGTATGGCATATAGGTGAGATATAAGGGTACATCATCACTGAATGTGACCAACTTTAGAGAATTCTACTATCGAGAATTGCTCTGATGGGATATGGGTATAAGCATTCCTTATACCTAAGATCACCATGGTGGCTTGCAAGCAACTCACTATGCTTTGATGCCGAATAGTTGGGAATGGTATCCCAAATCTAATCGTCAGCCTATTGATGAATGTACTATTTCTTATACTTATATATAAATTATTAATAAATAAAATTTATTTTAGCATTTTATCATCATAAAATCTCACATCTTCTAATGAACTCCAATGTTGTGGTGATGTTCTTAGGACTATTTGAAATCGACAAAGAAGGATTTGTCATTTAATTTTTAAATCTATTCGCGATCAAATGATATGTTATTACTAAGGATGATAATGTTTATCGAGTATAGATCATTGTGCGCCATATGAGTTGGTTGTCCTCTTAACCAAGGAGTGTGTAGATATTGGTATGGCATGAAGGTGAGATATAGAAGTACATTTGCATGAACGTAACCAACTCTGGAGCTTTTTTACTATCAAGATTTGCTCTAATAGGAATATGGATATAAGTGTCCCTTCGACTTGAGATCACCATAGTGACTTTCAAGCAACTCATGGTGCTTTAATGCTGAACTACCTGAATTTCTAATTCAGTGATGAAAGATTTCTAGGTATAGTCAAATACTTAAGAAGTCAGTGGGTGAGTCAAGATGGGATTGACCACTCTGATTCAAGAGCTGTGTTCAATTATGTTTTAATTTAGTAAATCCTTGGTCAGGATAGTCCTAGTGAGGAGTCACGATGCTAATTGCTTTGAAACATGTTTAGGATGTATCTTTCAGGATTGATAGTTTAACTCTGAGTCATCCTCATACACAGAGATCAAAGGGATGAATTATGTGGTAATCATATTCACGTAGATTTTGAATGTTGTGATTGTGACTATTTGACTTATCCAGACATCAGGTACCATTGCTAGATGGTCACTTTGATTAGTAAAATTATTTTACTACCTGCAGCTATTTTATTTTTAAATTTTAAAGCATGTATGTATATCATATTAGATCCTGATAATATAGAGTTTGTAGATCAGATCTATAGCTTTTTATAAATTAATTAGATTAATTTTTATTTCTACTATAATTAATTTTTAAAAAAGTTTTGAAAGTAGAGCTAGGAACCCTGCTTGCTTTCCATCAATGGTATTAGAGCATCCAGGTTATTTAATGTGATCTATATGCATGTTTAGATTAATTTTTAGATTAGATCTAAATAATAATCTAATTTTTTAAATCTAAAAATAAAATAATATGATTGCATGCACCGTAGGATGTCCTGTTGTAGGGTTTATCCCCTACAGTGTAGGTTGTCCTGGTACGTGATGATCTAGATCATTAAATCATATAATTTTATATTTGATCTAATAATTTTTATGATTTGATTGTATGGTTTTAATCTAATTTTTAATCATGAATAAGAGTTTAGATTAGATCTAATTTGATTCATGATTTTTATGTATTATGCATAGATCTAAATTAAAACCTACAACTAGTACTGTTTGTGAAATGAGCCGACCCAATTTTTGAAATAGGTTGACCCTTTTGGTGAACAGTGCTAAGTTGTGTTGAACCTTTTAAAATTTTAAAAAATATTTTTAAAATGCCAAACCCCAACCCTCAATCCAAAAACTTAATTAAGAATTAAGTATATTGAATTAGGATCTAGAATTATGAATTAAAGATCCTAAGTCATTAATCATAAAATATGGATTATTGAGTTAGATGAATTAGATCCATTAATTGGATTAAACTTAAGATTAGTTAAAAAATAAACTAATTTAGAGTAATTGATCAAATCTAATCAAATATTGATTTACATTAGATCAAGGATACTTTAGACTCAATTACAATAGTTGTAGTTGGTCAAGTCCATGCCTTTAACGAAGACCAAATGGACTTGATTTGTGGCTATGCGATTGAACTTAAAATTGCTAGGTTGGTCAAATTGAAACTAATGAACCGATTGATGTCTAAGGTAAGTCTGGCAGTCTATATCAGTGATTTTTAATTGGGAGCTACTCGCACTGATTCGATCTTTGACGAGTAAATAGCATATCCCTTCCACTGATCTCACTTACTTGACCATCCTAGTGAATTAGATTTTGATTAGATCACTTAGTGATTTAGGCTCATCCATGTTAATTAAGTAAATCAGTGTGATTAATTTAGGTGCTCATAATGCCGACTTGAATTAGGTTCTTTTTTATCTGACTTAGTGAAGTCAGTGGGAGGATCAAAATTGGTTGATCAATTTTCTTTAAAAATAAGTTAACCAAATCCTCTAAAATTATTATATTCTTAAAAATGAAATAGTTATAGTGATAACTAGGTCATAGCCTCCCATTAAGTTGAGTGATAATGAGTCCATTAGTTTAATAATCATTAGAGGCCCAAAAGCCTGGTGGTTATTGACTAATGGGATTATCATTCATAATATGATGATTTGATCGTGTTTTTCTAATGGTGGTCAAGTTGGCCAGCCAAAGTTAGGCCTGATCATTCATTGATCAGATACACCAGATATGGTCATGTTAATGGTTGGACCTAACCAGATCTTTTCAGTGGAGGCCAAAGCCTACTAATTAGATTTTTGGGGCAAAATTAAATACTAAAAGTTGTTTAGAAAAATAATTGGTTATGACCCTATCCATAGATGCACATGGATTGACCAACCAAAGTTGAGTTCATGTGTAGTCTGTGTGGATTCTAGTATCCATTAAGAAATTAAAGTAGAGGCTATCAGTTTGAATAAAATAGTGGGAGGACCTTTAGACTAAAGTTTAAGTCTTTAGGATTAATAATTCATATACTAATTAGGTTCAATTTTTCTTAATGCAGAAATGGCCACTACCTTGTCGCTCTGATCATTATTAGATAATGACAAATTAATGGGATCCAACTTCGATAGCTGGTATCGAAAGCTAAAAAATATTTTGAAGCATGAGTGGATCTTGTATGTATTGACTGATCCAACACTTGAAGAGCTAGCTCCAAATGCTAGAGGAGCAGTCCAAGACACTTACTAGAACTGGCTCAATGACCACACTACCATTCGGTGCATCATGCTTGTGGTAATGAATGACGAGTTCAGCAGTAGATTTGAAAATGCCCAGCCTCAAGAGATGCTTTAAATGTTGAATGAATCCTTTGGCACCCTTAATAATGTTGAGAGGCACAAGACTAGTTGTGCCATTTTCAATGCTCGAATAAGGGATGGGGTTTCAGTCACCAATCATGTATTATACATGATCGAGATGATTGAGCACCTGAGTAAGCTGGGCTTTCTCCTGCATGAGCAGCTTGAGAAAGATGCGATCCTTAATTCTTTGCCCAAGTCCTTCCTTCCCTTCCTTACTCATTTTTGAATGACAAAGCCTGCAGTAAACTATCATGGTTTATTAGGATTGCTGCAGAACTTTGAGAAGGATCACCAGCTCCACAAGGAGATGGTGAAGATAGAGGGAGGGTCTTCTTCTAGTCATCGATCCTTTAAAAAAGGAAAGAAGAATAAGAAGAAGAAGAACAAAAAGGTGCAGTCTCATGCCACGATGAATGCACAGGATCAGACCAAGAAGCGCAAGCCCAACTAGAGCCAGGCGAAGTGCTTCTTTTGCAAGAAGTAGGTGAACGAACCAGATCTAGGGTTTCACAGGTAGATCTTGAAACTTTTTCAAGATCTTGTAGCGAAAGACTTAAATAAATCTAAAATTTATTTAAATAATCATGTAAACACCTAGATCTTAGATCTATTACATGATCAAGGTATGATATTAAATCAAAAATTAAAATTGAATAAGAAAGAAAAAATGTTGATCAAATCAATCTAGATCTACACTACATCAAATGCAGGTATGAAGTTTATAGATCAGATCAATTACCTGAGCAATTTAGATGTTCTAACTTACTAATCCAGGCTTGAGGATGAAGGTATGAGCCACACACACATCCGACCTCTAAGACTCATCCACACGAGCCTACGATCTCTAATCTGAAGTTTGATGTAGAAAATCAGCACAGCATATTAGTACTGTGCTGATCCTTCTCCGATGGTCGATCCGATGCTCCCTTCTTCGAAATATGGACTCTCTAAAATATGACAAGGAAGATAAGATTTTGCTGATCTGAGACTCTCTCAAAAAAAAACTCAAAAGAAAGGAGGAGAGATTGAAAATAAAATAGTCCTAGAAGAAGACCCTCTTCTTCTTCTCTTTTCTCTCACCTAGATACCTAGTTTGGTGCCTATGGAACCCACACGCCCAAGGACCCTCTTCCTCTGATTTTTGCACACCCTAAACCTCTCCCAAAGCTCTATATTCCATAAAAAAATTAGAATAAAATTCATCCAATAAATAGGAGAAAAGAAGAGTCCAAGTTAGGTTAAATTCCTAGACTAAAAATATCCAAACATGGAAAGTTTTTTGGGCGCCCAAGAGGTCAAATTCCTAGACTAAAAATATCCAAACATGGAAAGTTGTTGGGGCACCCAACTCTTAGGCGCCTCCTCCATAATTTTTGGCATGGACCAGCAAGGGAGGGTGCATAAAAAAGAAGATTATTTTTATGAAATAAGAGAAGAATTAATTAAAAGAGGGGACGGCACTCAAGAGAAGATGTTTTGGTCAACAAGGATTCTATCCCATAGAATCCTAAGCAAAACCAATTCCTCCTTTGACTTGGTCTTCCATCTAACTTCCAAATATAACATGGAGGGAGAGAGAGGGCATGAAAATTAGGAAGAAATAGATTTTTCAAGAAAAATATCTAAAAAATAGGTATGGGGGCGTTGGGACCAAGGTGGCGCAAGGAGATAAGGAGTCCTAGCCATACTAGGACTCCTATTTTGACTTGGTCAAACAAGATTTTTTAATCAAATAAAATCAAGATTAAACCAACCTATTTAAATATGACCCTAACCCATTTAAGGACTTTATTAAATCAAATTAAATTATATTTAATTTTAATTTATTTTCTAATTAAATTAAAAAATTATATTAATCCGAGTCCTAGTTAGACTAGGACTAATTCTTCCTTGCACTTGGAATTGGACTTGATCCAATCAAGTATAAATCAAAACTAATTAAATCATATTTAATTAGACTTAATCTCAGCCTATTGGCTTAATCAAATTAAGCTAATTAGCAATCCAATTACTAATTGATCCTCCTGCAATACTTGCACTAGGTTAAATACCAATCGTATTGATTATTTAACTCTAAAATAATTCTTAATCATTGATCAACCATCGGATTAGACCATAAGCTCTAATGTACATGACCTCATAGATTCGAACCTAAGTCGATAGCATAGAAATAAATTTCTGTACCAATCGAAGTGACCATCTAGCAATAATACCCAATGGCCGAATAGGTCGAAGGTGTAAAATACCATCCTTAGAACCCATGCAGATATAGTTTTCATATAATTCATCCCCTTGACCACAATACTCATAGGACACATCAGAGTTCAACTATCAACTCTGATCAACGAATGGAACCTACAGGCTGGGTCACCAACAAGGGTTTTGAATCTCGGTGATCATCATTGAACTGATCTAGTTCAATTGATCTGAATGAGATTCATTGGTTCAAGGAAATCGTGCTAGACTCATCGATTGAACCTAACGTTCTTTCTTTTGCTATCATAATAGTTATCCTATTGAGCCAAAAGGAGTTTTGGCTCAAAGTAGGGCCTTCATGTGGTCTGACAGGAGGTTGTCCAAGTCAGAAAAGGTTGTCTTATTTTGTAGAATTATCTACCATTTTTGGTCACACTGCCATTTCTTTTCTTGAGTTTGGTCAAAAGTTACCTTTGACTGTCAAATTGACCGATTGAACTTTGACTTTTGATCAATGTCATGCACTATTGGAGAAGCATGGTGGGGGCTGTCCCCCTGCCAGAAACTGGCAAGGAAGGGCGCACCTGAACGCACGAAGGATGCGTGTGCCCAAGTTGAGGTGCCTAGGAGTCCTTTTGGATAGGACTCCATCTCTCTTTTTGGATTCCGATTAGTACTCTCTAAGAACCAACTTTGATGGTCTTAGGCCCCTCTAAGGAGAATCGCAAGGGACTCTATTCCACCAATCAGTATTTAATTTGCTTTCACAAAGGGTTGTGATTGGTTGGCAGAAGAGAGTTGGATCAGCTAGTCTATAAATAAGACCGTTCTGCAACTCAGATTAGAAATAGAGTAGATAATCATAGTTTTCCCCATGCCCCAAGGCTGCCTCTCCCTCCCTTCCTCCACGTCAAGTCTCTTCTCCCCTTCTCTCCACTCCAAAAGGATTATTGGACTAAGTTGGTGCGATCAATCAAGGCGACGAGAAACAGAAGGCTTGCGCTGCTGCATAAGGACACTGCTAATCTTCAAAAGAGTTTTTGAAGATCCTCCCAATCAGATCAGATCTGATTTTTGGAGTCTGATAGAGAAGAAAGGATCTAGATCCACTTGAGTGGATACCGGTAGAGGCCAGGCGACTTGTGTGGCTAAGATACCAGAACTCTTTCGCTGCAACAGGATATCAACGGATAATAGGATTACCAGTCAGGTAAATTAAATTAGATTTAATTTATCTATTTTTAATTTATTTTATTAAAATAATAAAATTAGAATCTAAATATCACAGATCTGATTGAGATCAAGAGATAAAAAGTTTTTTGAAATATATCTCTTGATCTGATCAGATCTGAACGAACCTGGTTCGGAAAATCAGGATTTTTCGCTTTAATCCGCTAACATAAAGACCTAATACTTGGCCTATCCAACCAATGAATGATCAAGCCCAACTTTGGTTGACCCACTGATCATCATTTATGAAGATGTATCCAAAGAGATTATATAATGAATCGATAATTCCATCAACTGATAAGACTAGGTCTTTTTGGGCCTCCAATGATTATCCAACTGATGGATCCATTATCAATCCATTTTTTAAATTGGGACAGGCTATGATTCATTATCAATATAAACTATTTTATTTTAGAGAACTTAATAATTTTAAACAAACAATTTTATTTATAGAAGTTGAGTAGATCAATTTACTCAGCTTGTCAATGATCCTCCCACCTAACTTCACAAAGTTAGCTTAAGGGAGACCAATTTTTTAATAGGCTGGTCTTGGAGCACCTAATCAAATCAAACTGATTTAACCTAACTGAACAATGGTTAGCTTCCGAATATTCAACAATTCGATTTCAAACATAATCTCACTCGAAGAGGCCAGGTAAGTTAGATCAAGTTGGAAGGGTCTGCCAGGGTTGCCTAGAACACCATCAAAAATTGGTCAGGGTAAGCGGGCTGCCAATTAAAAATCACTGTCTAGTTTACCTTAGATACAACTGGTTTAATTAAATTTAATTAATCACCTAATAGTCGTGCTAAGACCGTTTAGCCAAGAATCAAGTCCATCTTGGATCTTGTTAAGGATATGGACTTGCTAACTACAACTATTGTAATTGAATCAAAGAATCCTTAACCTAATCTAAATAATAATTGATTAGATTAAAGTACAATTCTCTAATTAGTCCATTCTTTTTAATCTAACCCTAAGGTCTAACCCAATTAATGACTAATCCTCACTAACCATTTAACCCATGTGTTAATATGTTTGTGTCTAAGGAATCTTCAATTTTATAATCTAGAATCCTAATCAAATACTTCCAATTTATCATAAAGTTTTTGGACTGAGGGTTGGAGTTTGCTTTTCGTAAAATAATTTTCATGTTTGTAAAATATTTTACAACACTATTTCATCAACCAAGTTGCACTGTTTGGAATTCATAATCTAATTCAAGTTAAATAAACATAAAACTATCTTTAATCTAATCTAAAACAGTTATATAATTGAAATAATTTCAATACATAATTACATCATAAATCTTTTCTAGATTAAATCTAATACATTTATAAATGATGAAATCAGATTTAAATATTTTTAATCAAATCATAAAATCTTAAATCTAATTATATATTTATGATCAATATTTTAGATCAGCACGTACTACGACAATCTATCACTGAAGGGATAACCTTACAAGCAGGACAACTATGCAGTCATGCAATCTAAAAATTTTTTATTTAATTTTATTTTATTTAAATTTAATATAGTATTATAATTAATATCTAATCTAAAAATAATCTAGACATGTATAAAAATCATGTTAAAAAATCTAGCCTGATACCAATTGGAAAGCGTAGATCGGAAAGAGTTTTCCGTCCCCCTAAAAGATACTTAGGTATTGTTTCAGAGGATGTAGAGAAAATGTTCCTCGTAGGTAATGGTGCTCATGGAGATGATCCCAAAACCTACAACGAGGCGATATCAGATATCGACTCCGAGAAATGGCTAGAGGCAATGCAGTCAGAAATTGACTCGATGCACTCAAACCAAGTCTGGACCTTGGTAGATCCACCAGAAGGTATAGTACCTATTGGATGTAAATGGATCTTCAAGAGAAAGATTGGTGCAGATGGGAATGTGGTGACATTCAAGGCTAGATTGGTGGCAAAAGGTTATAGTCAACGTGAAGGCATTGACTATCAGGATACCTTTTCCCCAGTAGCTATGCTAAAATCCATCCGCACATTGCTTGCTATTGCAGCCTATTTCGATTATGAAATATGGCAAATGGATGTGAAAATGGCATTCCTAAATGGATATCTTGAGGAAGATATCTATATGGAACAGCCGCTAGGTTTCACATCCAGTGATACTGATCACAAGGTTTGCAAGCTGCAAAGATCCATATATGGACTTAAGCAAGCATCTCGGAGCTGGAACACTCGTTTCAATGATGTGATCAAAAAGTTTGGTTTCATCAAAAATGAAGAGGAACCATGTGTTTTCAAAAGGGTCAGTGGGAGCGCTATTGTCTTCCTCGTATTGTACGTGGATGACATCCTCCTTATTGGGAATGATATTCCCATGTTGACATCAGTCAAGGTGTGGTTGTCCAAGGAATTCTCCATGAAAGACCTAGGTGAAGCATCCTTTATTCTAGGAATTAAGGTCTATAGAGATAGACCGAATAGGATGCTAGGACTTTCACAGAAGATGTACATAGAGAAAGTACTAAAGAGGTTTAGTATGGAAAACTCTAAGAGGGGATTAATACCCTTCAGACATGGTATTCATCTTTCCAAGAAGATGTGCCCCTGCACACCTGAGGAAATAGAACGCATGAGCAAGATCCCTTATGCTTCTGCAATAGGGAGCCTCATGTATGCCATGCTATGTACACGACCTGATATAGCCCATGCTGTGAGTGTCACAAGCAGATATCAGTCAAATCCAGGTGAAGAACACTGGACTTCTGTGAAATGTATCCTTAAGTACTTGAGAAGAACTAAGTATATGATGCTGGTCTTTGGTAACGGAGAACTCCTGATCCAGGGATACACAGACTCGGACTTCATGTCCGATATAGATGATCGAAAGTCGACATCTGGCAGACTGTTTGTGCTGGAAGAGTTCCAAGCAAATGGTGATACCACCCCATCCACGATTACCTCAAAAAGGATTATGTCGAGGTCAAGAGAGTCAACTCCACAGATAATGTGGCAGACCCACTTACAAAGCCGTTGGGCCAACAGAAGATCGAAGCCCACCTTGAGAAGATGGGACTTAGACTTGTAGCCAATTGGCTTTAGGACAAGTGGGATATTGTTAGATATATGTGCCCTAGAAGCCAGAATTGGCTGACACTTGTAATACACTTCCAGGGGCAAAATTGTAATTTTGACTAAAATCAATAAATGGGTTATTTCCTATCATATATGTGTATTTAGTGTCTGTGATACATCCTTTGAGTTAATGGTAATGATAATTCATATTTTCAAGAGTTGAAAATTTAAGACATGAATAATCATTATTAACTCATAAATTGCTCCTGACCATAGGATCATCACGAGGATGGTGATTGATCCAGAAGGTTGGTGTACAATCGCTTCTCTTTAGTAGATGAGTCTTAAGTCTACGGTGTGGAGACACCAGAGCGAGAGTACAGGTACTCGTTAGAGAACGAGGGTACTGAGCGTGACCACCTCGAGTAGTCATTAGGGAGTCTACCTTCTCATCAATGACTGACTCGATGCTGCAGTAGTGTGTCTGGTTCTTTGACCTGAGATGCATCGGCAGTTCACCTTGAGGGTGTTATAGTTTGACTACACCATTACTCGGTCTCCTAGCCATATGGAATCCTGAGGTGTATGTTGGCTATGACATGTTCATTGTAGGAACTGGATTGCATCAAGATGGAATCTATCTACCTCGGTGGTAGAGGAGTAGCCCTATGATGATCATGAGAATCAAGTCCAAAAATCCATGGCCATGGTAGAGTGAAATAATAGAAAGAGTTTCTATTTAGATTTTTACATTGGACTCGAATCGAATGATTACATCATATGACAGAGACTAGGGTTTGACGAGTTCACCTTAACCCTAATCTGATCGGGGCTCAAGATAGAAGAACTGAATCACACAGGTAGCTGCACCAAGAGGTTCGCATTCAGCTCTGATGGGTTGCCACCATATACTGCTAGGTGTCACTGGTGGATTTTGAGAGCAATTAGAATAATTTAGATGATCGATCATTCTAGCTGTTCGAATCAGAAGAGTTCTGATCCATCGAAAGGAGTTTCGATGATGTCGATGATAGAGATCATGACATATCCCATTACCATACAGAACTGAACCTAACTGGGTCACACAAACAAGGGTTTGAATCTGGTGATCATCAATTGAACTGATCTAGTTCAATTGATCTGAATGAGATTCAATTAGGTTCAAGGAAATCGTGCTAGCACTCGATTGAACCTAACGTTCTTCTTTTGCTATCATAAATAAGTTGTCCTATCTGAGCCAAAGGAGTTTGTGCTCAAACAGAGGCCTTCATGTGGTCTGACAGGAGGTTGTCCAAGTCAGAAAAGGTTGTCTTATTTGTAAGACATTATCTGCCATTTTTGGTCACCTGCCATTTCTTGTTCTTTGACTTTGGTCAAAAGTCTACCTTTGACTGGTCAAACGTTGACCGTTGACACTTTGACTTTTGACCACATGTCATGCACCTATTGGAGAGCTGGTGGGGGCCTGTCCCCCTACTAGAACCTGGCAAGGAGAAGGGCGCATGCCACCCTAGGCGTGTGCCCAAGTTGGAGGCGCCTAGGAGTCCTTGTTGGACAAGGACTCCATCTCCTTTTTGGATTCCAATTATAGTTCTTCTAAGAACCAACTTTGACTGGTCTTAGGCGCCCTCTAAGGAGGAATCCAGGGGTCTCTATTCCCACCAATCATATTTAGATTTAATTTCACAAAGGGTTGTGATTGGTTGGGAAGAAGAGGAGTTGGATCATAGCTAGTCTATAAATAAGACCCTGTATCCAACTCAGATTGTATGAGATATAGAGATATGATGAGATCATAGTTTCTCCATGCCCCAAGGCTGCCTCTCCCCTCCTTCTCCACGCCATAGTCTCTTCTCCCCTTGCTCTCCACGTCCAAAAGGAGTTTTGGACCTTGGTTGGTGCGATTCAGATCAAAGAAAGGCGATCAAAACAAGAAGGCTGCGCTGCTGCAAAGGACGACTGCTCATCTTCAAAAGAGTTTTGAAGATCCTCCAGATCAGATCCAGATCTGATTTTTGGAGGTGTGATAGAGAAGAAGAGGATCTCCAGATCCAACCCGAGTGGATACCGGTAGAGGCCAGGCGCTTGCGTGGCTAAGATCCAGAACCTTCCGCTGCAAACAGGATCATCAACAGGGTAATAGGATTACCCAGATCAGGTAAATTAAATTTAATTTAATTTATCTTTTTAATTTTATTTTATTAAAATAATAAGAATCAGATCTGAAATATATCAAGATCTGATTGAAATCAAGAGAAAAAGTTTTGAAATATATCTCTTGATCTGATCAGATCTGAACGAACCTGGACCAGAAAATCAGGATTTCCCTTCAGATCCAACCATTAACATGACCATACTTGGCCTATCCAACCAATGAATGATCAAGCCCAACTTTGGTTGACCCACCTGATCATCATTTAGAAAGATGTATCCAAGAGATTATATAATGAATGATAATTCCATCAACTGATAAGCACTAGGTCTTTGGGCCTCCAATGATTATCCAACTGATGGATCCATTATCATCCATTTTAATGGGAGGCTATGATTCAATTATCATATAACTATTTTATTTTAGAGACTTAATAATTTTAAAAAATTTATTTATAGAAGTGAGTAGATCAAATTAATCAGCTTGTCATGATCCTCCCACTAACTTCACCAAGTTAGCTTAAGGGAGACCATTAATAGGCTGGTCTTGGAGCACCTAAATCAATCAAACTGATTTACCTAACTGACATGGGTTAGCTCGAATATTCAAGCAATTCGATCAAAACATAATCTCACCAAGAGGCCAGGTAAGTTCGATCAGTGGAAGGGTCTGCCAGGTTTGCCTTAGACACCATCAAAAATGGTCAGGTAAGCGGGCTGCCAATTAAAAATCACTGGTCTAGTTTACCTTAGATACCAACTGGTTTAATTAATTTTAATTAGATCAACCTAATAGTTCGTGCTAGACCGTGTAGCCAAGAATCAAGTCCATCTTGGATCTTGTTAAAGATATGGACTTGACTAACTACAACTATTGTAATTGATCAAGAGAATCCTTAACCTAATCTAAGATAATAATTGATTAGATTTAGTAAATTCTCTAATTAAGTCCATTCTTTAATCTAACCCTAGGTCTAACCCAATTAATGGACCTAATCCTCACTAACCCATTTAACCCAATGTGTTATAATTTGTGTCTTAGGATCTTCAATTTATAATCCTAGAACCTAATCAAATAACTTCTTAATTCTCAATTAAGTTTTGGACTGAGGGTTGGAGTTTGACTTTTCGAAAATAATTTTCATGTTTGTAAAATATTTTTACAACATATTTCTATCAACCAAGTTGCATGTTTGATTCATAATCAATATGCAAGTTAAATAAACATAAAACTATCTTAGATCTAATCTAAACAGGTTTATATAATTGAAATAATTTCAATAATAATTAATCATAAATCTTTCTAGATTAAATCTAATACATTTATAATGATTGAAATCAGATTAAAATATTTTTAATCAAATCATAAAATCTTTTAAATCTAATTTAAAATTTTATGATCAATATTTTAGATCAGCACGTACTAGGACAATCTATTCACTGTAAGGGATAAACCTTACAGCAGGACAACCTTATGGCAGTCCATGCAATCTAAAATATTTTATTTTATTTTATTTTATTTTAAATTTAATAATTAGATTATAAATTATATCTAATCTAAAAAATAATCTAGACATGTATAAAAATCATGTAATAAAAATCTAGGCTCTGATACCAATTGAAGGAACCAGATCTAGGATTTCACAGATAGATCTTGAAACATTTTCAAGATCTTATAGTGAAAGACTTAAATAAATCTTAAATTTATTTAAATAATTATATAAATATCTAGATCTCAGATCTATTATATCATCAAGGTATGATATTAAATTAAAAATAAAAATTAAATAAAAAAAAGTTGATCAAATCAACCTAAATCTACACTACATCAAATGCAGTTATAAAGTTTATAGATCAGATCTATTACCTAAGCAAGTTAGATATTCTAACTTGCTGATCCAAGCTTTAGAATGAAACCATAAGTTGCACACACATCTGGCTTCTAGGAGTCGTCCACACAAGCCTACGATCTCTAATCTAAAGTCCAATGCAGGAAATCAGCACAGCATACTAGTACTATGCTGATTCTTCTTTGATGATCGATCCAATGCTCCCTTCTTCAAAATTTGGACTCTCCAAAATATGAGAAGAAAGATGAGAGTTTGCTGAACTGAGATTCTCTCAAAAAAACTTAAAAGAAAGAAGGAGAGATTGAAAATAAAACAGCCCTAGAAGAAGACCCTCTTCTTCTTCTCTTTTCTCTTACCTAGACACCTAGTTTGATGCCTATGAAATCCCCATGCCCACGGACCCTCTTCCTCTAATTTTTACACACCCCAAACCTCTCCTAAATCTTTGTATTTCATAAAAAAATTAAAATAAAATTTATCCAATAAATAGAAAAAAAGAAGAGTCTAAGTTAGATCAAATTTCTAAACTCAGAATATCCAAACATGGAAAGTTATTGGAGCGCCCAACTCTTGGACGCCTCCTCCATAATTTTTGGCATAGACCAGCAAGGAAGAGCGCATAAAAAAAGAGATTATATTCATAGAATAAAAGAAGAATTAATTAAAAGAGGGGGTGGCACTCAAGGAAAGATGTTTTGGTCAACAAGGATTCTATCTCATAGAATCCTAAGCAAAACCAATTTCTCCTTTGACTTGATCTTCCACCTAACTTCCAAATATGACTTGGAGGAAGAGAGGAGGTGTGAAAATTAGGAAGAAAAAAATTTTTCATAAAAAATATCTAAAAAATAGGTATGGGGGGCGTTGGGACCAAGTTGGCGTAAGGAGATAAGGAGTCCTAGTCACACTAGGACTTCTATTTTGACTTGGTCAAACAAGATCTTTTAATCAAATAAAATCAAGATTAAACTAATCTAATTAAATAAAGCCCTAATTTATTTAAATATTTAATTAAATTAAATTAAATTATATTTAATTTTGATTTATTTTTAATAAAATTAGAAAATTGGGTTAATCCGAGTCCTAATTAGACTAGGACTAGTTCTTCCTTGCACTTGGCTTATCCAATAAATCAATTGGACTTGATCCAATCAAGCCCAAATTAAATCTAATTAAATTATATTTAATTAGACTTAATTTTAATCTATTGGCTTAATCAAATTAATCCAATTAGCAATCCAATTGTTAATCGATCCTCCTGCAATACTTGTACTAGGTTAAACACCAATCGTATTGATTGTTTAATCCTAAAATGATTCTTAATCGTTCATCAACCATCCGATCAGATCATAAGCTCTAATGTGTGTGACCTTATAGGTCTGAATCTAAGTCGGTAGTACAAAAATAAATTTTTGTATCAATCGAAGTGACCATCTAGCAATGATAACCGATAACTGGATAGATCGAAGATGTAGAATACTATCCTTAGAATCCATGCAGATATAGTTTTCATATAATTCATCCCCTTGACCACAATGCTCGTAGGACACATCAAAGTTTAACTATCAACTTTGATCAAGTTGTCCACATTGTATTTCAAAATACCAAATCCATCTGATGGATTATCCTAACCAAGATTTTGCTATATTGAAATACAGTGATACATTCTTCTCCAACTCTTGGAGTGGTCAATTCCATCTTGATCACACTCCGACTTTGCAAGTACTTGACTGTGCCTAGAAGCCTTCCATTGTTGAATTAGAAATTCAGTTAGTTCGATACCAAAGCACAGTGAGTTGCTTACAAGTCACTGAGGTGATCTCAAGTCTTAGGGATACTTATATTTATATCCCATCAGAGATATTCTCAACAGCAGAATACTCTGAAGTTGATCACGTTCCATGATGATGTACCCATATATCTCACCTGTATGTCATACCAGTGTCTCCATACACCTTGGTTAAGAGGACAACCAACCTATATAGCATATAGCGACCTATGCTCGATAGACGCTATCATCCTAATTAACAGCCTATCATTTAGTCATAAATAAATTTAAAGACTAATTGATAAATACTCTCTTTATCAAAACTAAATAGTTCTAAGGACTTCATCACAACAATGGAGTTCATTAGAAGATATAAACTTATGATGAAAAAAGATGTCAAAATATTTTTCATTAATTAATAAATAAATTATAATATCTCAATCATCAACAAGCTGATAATTGGCTTTGGGACACAATTCCCAATAGCAGGGGCACTGAAAGAAAAATTGATCTCAGTACATTACCTTCCTAGATCCAAACAGGTCGAGGAAGAAGTAAGCTATTGCTGGGCAAGGTAATTATATGATAACACCTTGCAACTTCTCAATATGTGATATTACTGTCTGAATATTAGATACTGAAAATTTTTATCATATTTGTAATTCGATGTAGGATTTATAGGTCAGTAGAAGATTTGATGAAGGCGAGAGATTCCTAAACGTTGGAGATGGAAGACAAGTTTCAATTCTACCTTTAGAAACCATGAACCTTGTAATCAATTCTTATAAAATTGTTCTTAGTGAATCACTTCTATCCAAATTTTTTATTGAATGTTATTTTTATAGGCCTTTGGACCAAGAACAATTATCAATTTTCAATAAAAAAAACTTTTATAATATCATTTTGAATAGTATTATGGTTTGTGTTGGATAATTGAATAACGATATTTATTTATTATCATAATCTATTTACATGGTTCAGTCCTCCGATAAACATTCTAGATTAGATGATATATCAGAAGTCTACCTTTGGCACTGTAGGCTAGGTCATATTAATAAGAACATAATAAACAGGTTGGCTCAAGAAGAAATTCTTGAAATTGGTGATTGTGAATCACTTTCGATTTGTGAGTCCTATCTTCTTGGTAAAATGACTAAGTCATCTTTTACTATAAATCACTTTCGATTTGTGAGTCCTGTCTTCTTGGTAAAATGATCAAGTCATCTTTTATTGAAAAAGATGAGCAAGCTAGTGAACTCTTAGGTCTAGTATATACTGATGTATGTGGACCCATGAGTTCAAGTGCTAAAGGTGGATATTTCTACTTCATAACCTTCACAGACAACCTATTGAGATATGGATATGTCTATTTAATGAGGCATAAGTTAGAGTCATTTGAAATGTTCAAACTATATATTCCATAATGAGGTAGAAAAACAAACTTGAAAAAGTATTAAAACTCTTCGATCTAACCGAGGGGGCAAGTACCTTTCTAGCAAATTTTTAACATATTTAGGAGAGAATGGGATTCTCTCCCAATGAACTCCTAGAATACCACAGCATAATGATGTGTCTGAAAGAAGGAATCGGATCCTGTTGGACATAGTTCAATCCATTATGGAATTTGCTGGTCTGCCTATCTCCTTATGGGCATATGCACTCGAGTCAGCTTGTTACCTTCTAAATAGGATTTTGAGTAAGTCTGTCTCCACAATGTCATATGAGATATGGACAGGATGTAAGCCAGTACTCTCGCACCTTAGGATTTAGAGGTATCCGGCTTATGTCAAACATTTAGTAACGAACAAGCTTAGACCTAGGTCTGATAAGTGTTATTTCATAGGATATCCAAAAGAGACCAAAAAATATTACTTCTACCTAGCTGATGAGGTGTTTGTCAGCCTTAAGGCAGTCTTCTTAGAAAAGAAGTTCCTAAGTGAAGGGACTAATGTCTCTAAGATCGAACTTGAGAAAGTTCAACAGATAAAAAAACTGATACAAGTAGCTTAACCTAAATTGATTTGATTAAATTAAATCTAAAGCCCATTGAACCTGCACCCTTAAGGTGGTCTGGTAGAGTACCATGTCAACCAGACAGATACTATGATTTTTTAGTCCGAAATGGTGATTCTATCGAACTCGATGAGAACAACGAGAATTCAATCACTTACATGGATGTAATATAAAGATCCGATGCTGAGAAATGGCTTGAGGCCATGAAATTCAAAATGGAGTCCATGAAGGTCAATGATGTATGGACATTGGTTGACCCACCTGAAGGGATAAAACACATAGGGTATAAGTAGATCTTCAAGACGAAAAAGAATGCAGACAGAAAGGTGGAGACCTGTAAAGCCTGTTTGGTTGTCAAGAGATATCATCAAAGTTATGGTATAGACTATAATGAGATGTTTTCTCTTATGGTAATACTCAAATCCATTCGGATCATGCTTATGATAGCTATCCATATGGACTATGAGATTTGGCAAATGCATGTAAAGATAGCTTTTCTAAATAGAGAGCTAGAAGAAGAGGTGTATATAATACAATCTAAAGAATTCACATCCATAGATGAGTCTAAGGTGTGCAAGCTTCAAAGGTCTATTTATGGATTAAAGCAGGCATCTCGAAATTGGAATATATATTTTGATAGGACGATCAAGACGTATAGCTTCATTAAGAATGGAGAAGAGCCCTGCATATATAAGTAGGCTAATGATCCAACGGTTATATTTTTGGTATTGTATGTGGATGATATTCTCTTAATCGAAAATGATGTTCCTGCATTACAAGAAATAAAGATCTGACTGTTGTTATAATTCTCCATGAAGAATTTGGAAGAAGCTTCCTACATCCTAAGGATGAAGATCTATAGAGATAGATCTAAAAGATTGCTCGGCTTATCCTAGTTCACGTATATTGACACTATGCTGAAGAGATTCAGCATGGAGAATTTCAAGAAGGACTATCTATCGATAGGTCATGAAATTTCTCTCTCGAAGATGGATTATCCGACAATACCTCAAGAGAGAAAGCGTATTAGTAGAATTTCATATGCTTCAGCAGTAGATTCTATTATGTACGTCATGACATGTACGTGACTAGATATGGCATACTCATAACAGATAGTGAGTAGATACCAATCTGATCCAAGAGAGAACCACTGAAAGATTGTTAAAACCATCCTAAAGTATTTGAGAAATACTAAGGATCAGTGGCTTATTTATGATAAGTCAAACTTAAGACTTGTTGGGTTTACAAACTTCAGTTTCCAGTCTGATCATCATGATAGTAAAAATATGTTAAGGTATGTGTTTATCCTTAATACTGAAGCTGTCTGCTAGAAGAGTTCCAAGCAGCATACTATGGCAGACTCTGTTTATGAGATGGAGTATATCGCTACATCAGATGATGCCAAAGAAGCAGTATGGCTAAGAAAATTCATCACCGAGCTCAGAGTAGCATCCTTCCTTGATGGTCCAGTTCTGCTCTACTGTGATAACTCTAGAGTCATTGCTTAGATAAAAAAATCAAAGGTATACCAGCAGACGAAACATATTCTGCGCCGCTACTATCTTATCTGAAAGATCGTGGATCGAGGTGACGTCGACCTTCAAAAGATTGATGGAAAGGAGAACCTAGCCAACCCATTCACTAAAGCTGTTACGGTGAAGGAGTTTGAGAACTTCAAGTTAAAGATGGGTATTAGATACTGCACCAATTAGCTTTAGTCCAAGTGAAAGATTGTTGAAAATAGTATCCCAAAGTCAATCGTCAACCTATTGATGGTTGTGCTATTTCTTATACTTGTATATGAATTATTAAAAAATAAAATTTATTTTGGTATTTTATCATCATAAAATCTCATATCTTCTAATGAACTTCTATGTTATGGTGATGTCCTTAGGACTATTTAGAATCAACAAAAAAGGATTTATCATTTAGTTTTTAAACCTATTCGCGATCAAATAATAAGTTGTTACCAAGGACGACAACGTTTATCGAGTGTAGATTATTGTATGCCATATAAGTTGGTGTTCTTTTAACCAAGGAGTGTGTAGACACTAGTAGGCATGTAGGTGAGATGTAGGGGTACATCTGCACTGAACGTGATCAACTCCAAAGCTTCTCTATTGTCAAGATTTGCTCTGATAGGAATATGGGTATAAGTGTCCCTCCATTCTGAGATTACCATGGTAACTTTCAAGCAACTCACTATGCTTTAGTACCGAACTATCCAAATTTTTAATTCAATGATGGAAGATTTCTGAGCACAGTCAAGTACTTAAGAAGTCAGTGTGTGAATCAAGATGAAATTGACCACTCCGATTTAGGAGCTGTGTTCAATTATATTTCAATTTAGCAAATCCTTGGTCAAGATAATCCTAGTAAGGAGTCATGGGCTAATTACTTTGAGATAGATTTGAATGTATCTTTTAGGGTTGACAATTTAATTCAAAGTCATCCTTATATACAGAGATCAAAGGGATGAATTATACGATAATCATATTCACGTAGGTTCTAAATGTTATGATTGCAACTATTCGATCTATCCAGACATCGAGTACCATTGCTAGATAGTCACTTCGATTAGTATATGAAGTAGTTCTTATGCTACCGACTTAGGTTCGAACCTGTAGGGTTACACACACTAGAGATTTCTACCTGATCTAATGGCTGGTGAAGAGTTCCACTAAACTATGACTCTATGGTTAAGAGTTCCACTAGACTAGGACTCTTCGATCGAGAGTCTTATTGCATTGAGAGTCTTATTGCATTAAGACTCTGAGTCTTAATTGTCTGGGGCTCTATAATCAGGAGTCCTACTAGACTGGGACTCTATGGTCAAGAGTTTCACTAGACTGAAACTTTTCGACCAAGAGTTCTACTGCTCTAGGACTCTAAGTCATACTTATCTAAAACTCTATGGTCGAGAGTCTGGACTCTATGATCATAAGTTTCACTCATTTCAGACACCGGGATCAAGAGTTTCACTAGTTTTGGATTCTTCAATCAAGAGTTTCATTTTGATGGGACTCTAATATCCGAATATCCATTGAATTTAGATTCTATATTTATGAGAGATTTAATTAATAAATTAATCACTAATTAAATCAATCTGATTGAGTAATTATTTTTGGATCAAGTCTAATTAAATTAGATTTAGTTGAGTTTGACCCGATTAGGTTATGAGATGACCTAATCATCGAGGAAGTATGATCGTTGATTTGATCAGGGATTAGACTTATTTAATTTTTAATTTAATTAAAATTTAATTAAGTCTAATTAAACTTAAATAAGTTGGGTTTAATCTGGTCTAATTGAGCCTAACCAATTTAGATTGGGTTGGTTTAATTAGATGAATAATTATGAGACTAGTTTGACCTAGTCTTCCATGTGCCACCTCACCCTCTTTGCGCCCTTTTTTTCTCCACAAGAAAGATGTTCTCATGAATTTTTTTCATGCAAAAGAAGGCTTTCACCCTCCCTTCTCATGTCCTAAATGGATGGGTTTGATTTGGTTGCAATTTGAATTCAAATGGGATTTGAATTCAAATAGCAAACCACTTCATCCCAACTCTTCCACATGCCACCTTGACTTGTTCACCCTATATAAAATTTTTTAAATTTTTTTTGGGTAAGATTTTTTTTGTAACTACTCTCCTCTAGTTCATGAGCCCTTCCATAGTCTGAAAAAAATAAGAAAAAAAAAACTGAGAAGAAAAATTGGGAGAGAAAACTAAGCACCATGGTTTGAGTGCTGTGCTGCCCTAGATCTTGATCTAGGGTTTCTATTCTGATTTCACAAGATTTGAATGTCAGATCTTCATGAAATTTTTTTAAGTACTTCCTCATCCTCTCTTCTATCCATCCTACTAATCCAGAGCTTCCAAAGTTTTGGTGGAGGGAGATCAAAATTATTCGATCTGATTTAGCTGTCAGGAGCATTCTTCATTGAGCTAGCACTCGGGAGGAGCCGATCGAGATCAGGACCTCGTGTGAACCATCCATGAAGGCCAGACACATATGTGGCTTCATCATAATGATTAGATCTACGTAGTGATTAGATCATTGGTGATTCAATTATGGAGTTTGTCTACCCACGCAAGATAATATGTTCTGGACACATAGATTAGTAAAATTATTTTACTACCTATAGCTATTTTATTTTCAAATTTCAAAGCATGCATGTATATCATATTAGATCCTGGTAATATAGAATTTGTAGATCAGATTCATAGCTCTTTATAAATTAATTAGATTAATTTTTATTTTTGCTGTAATTAACTTTTGAAAAAGTTACAAAAGTAGAGCTAGAAACCCCGCTTCCTTTCCATCATGGACTACCTGAATTTCTAATTCAGTGATGGAAGATTTTTGGGCATAGTCAAGTACTTATGAAGTCGATAAGTGATCAAGATAGGATTGACCACTCCAAGAGTTTGAAAAAAATGCATCACTGTATTTCAATTTAGCAAAACCTTAGCCAGGATAATCCATGAGATGGATTTGGTATTTTGAAATACAATGTGGATGACCTAATTAGAATTGATAGTTAAATTCTGAGTTATCCTATGAGCATTAAGATCAAGGGGATAAATTATACAAAAACTATATCCACATAGGTTCTAAGAGTGTTGCTTTAAAGATTCGACCTATCCGGCCATCGAGTATCATTGCTAGATAGTCACTTCGATTAGTACAGAAATTTATTTCTATGCTATCGACTTAAGTTCGAATCTATGACGTCACACACATAAGAGATTTCGATCTGATCGGATGATTGATCAATGATTAAGAATCATTCTAAGGTCAAACAATCAATACGATTGATGTTTGACCTAGTGCAAGTGTTGTAAGAGGATCAATGAGTAATCGAATTGCTAATTAGCTTAATTTGATTAAACCAAAGAGTTGAGATTAAGTCTAATTAAATAAGATTTATTATATTTAGTTTGGGCTTAATTGGATCAAGTTCAATTGATTTATTGGATAAGCCATTTGCAAGGAAGAACAAATCCCTATTCAATTAGGACTTATATATACCCAATTCTAATTTAATTAAAAATTAATTTAAATTTAAATTTAATTTAATATGATTTAATTAGATTCTTAGTTAGACTAAAATTATCTCTAATTGGGTTGCATTAGTTTTGATTTAATTAAGTTCAAATAATAAGTTGGACCAAGTCAAAACTAGAAGTTCTAGTATGACTAGGATTTCTCCATCTTGCACCACCTTGCTTTCCATGCCCCCCATGCCAATTCTTTTAGAATTTTCATGAAAATTTTTATTTCTAGAGAGTATCCACGCTCCTTTTATGTCTCCTATCTTTTTATAAGAAAATTAGTTCTGAAATAGGTCAAAACAAACAAGTTATCTTTTTTTATCTTTTGAGGCACCAAACCACTTGATTTTCTTCTGATTTTTTCATAAAAAATAGAAGACTTTTGCACATATATTCCCTAGAGTCCATGCAAAAAAATAAGGAGAGAGTTCCCAAAAGTTGGGTGCCCCAATCCTTGCTCAATTTGGACTTCCCTTTCTAGGTATTTGATATAGACAAGGACTCTGTTATAACTCTCTATTTAAAGAAAGTTAGGGCATGAAATTTTTACAAATTTTAGATCTAAGAGAGAGTGTTTGGACATGGAAACCTTGGATGCTAAAGGTCTTTGGGTGTCGGGCTTTGTAAAGGCATAAACTATTGTGTCTTGGTGAGAGAAAAAAAAGAGAGAAGAGAGGTTTTCTCTAAGGTTTCTCTTAGATCTCTTTTCCACAATCTTTTTGAGAGAAAAAGGTGAAGAAAAAGAGTTCTTTTCAGATCCTCCCATCTCCTCTTTGGTCCTTGGAGAGTCTAAGATCATTCGAAGAAGAGGATTCGCCATCAACTGTCAAAGAAGGATTAGCGCAATGCTAGCACATTGTGCTGATTTTCAGTTGTTGAATTTCAGATCAACGATTGAAACTTCGTGTGGATTTTTTGTAGAGGCCATATGCGTGTACGACTCGAAGTGATGACCTCAACCTCGGATCAGCAAGTTAAAGATTCTAACTTATAAAAGTTAAAAAAGATTCGATCTCTTTCTCCTGCTAGATTAGATCTAGTCTCGATTTGATGTTGATATGATCAACATCATTATGTTTGTTTAATATATAATTTCAAATTTATTTACATACATAGATCATATTTTTAGATCCCAGATCTAGGATTTAATTATATATTTTTAATAAATTAATATAATTAATTTATTGCTTTCACTGATCTATTTTGAAAAAATTTCAAAATATCTATGTGAAATCCTAGATTTTTCCTTCCGTAGGAGCATTAAAGCTTTAAAACTTTCTAGATGATTTATAGAGTCGATTGAGCTATTGTAGGACTCCAGCTGTAGCATCTTAAAATGAGCGGGGATAGGTTCCTCCATGATCTTTATGCTGAAGAGTGGGTCAATGTTGAAGTTAAAATCCCCATCCTGAGCAGTAGCTTGATTACATAGGGCCTCAATTTGCCGATTCATCTCTTGAAGCCTTCAATCCACATCGGCAACCTAGATAGTGTAAGCTTTTGAATACGAAGGTGGAGATCGGCATCAAGATCAGCTTAGGGTAGAGTCTTTCTTAGACTGCAAAGTAGGGTACCATCTCTCCCAAATAGGGCTTCTAGGCCAGCTGAGCCGACTCTGCCTTTCCTATTCAAGGCTACACTGAGATTGGGGTGGTACCAGTCAAGGCCCTTCCTTTGGTACTTCGTTGGCTTCCTGCATTATTTGGATCACAGCAGCAAAGGTTTGCACCTATTGCATAAGTAGATTGAATTGATAAGGATCCACCCTGACAACCACTTAGGAGGATGGGGGCGGCACCTTCGTCTATTTCGATGGCACCTGACTGGTGGTAGAAACTCCAACCCATCTTGAGGTGGTGGCATTGGAGCAGTGCAATGAAGTCCTCATGTGTGGTGCTATGGTGATGGTATTTGCTCCTCCCTATGATGGGCCTGCACTCTTTCTTTAGTGCTAATCTATTACCGCTGTCTTCTGATGAAGGCTAAATCGAAGGGATGTGGCTAGCACTGGACAACAACGGCTTGATCTGCAAAATAAGTCTCTAATAAGGGGTGGCTTTGATGGAGACCCTCCGACGCTTAAATCAAAAAATTGAAAAACAAAGGAGCAGAAGCAAGTGCTGAAAGAGAAGTCATTGCATACCTTAAAAGTCCCTTTTCATCCTCTATTTATAGGTGAGAGTGCAGTGCTATAAGAAGTCTGGAGAACCAGATCATTAGCCCTATTTTATTGGACAAAATACACTTGTTATTTCCTGCTTTATTTAGAGAGATACATCGCTATTTTCTATCTTACCTGTGATTTATCATACAGATTTTGAAATTTTTCTAGTTAGCATAAATCAAGCAACGATATCAAGCATAAAACTTTCCTAAAATGTCAGCTTGGATTGGTTTCGAGGATACCTCGGTTCAGCCAGGATCAAAAGTCAGTCTACATGAGGCACTCGGTACATTGGTTTCAACCGACCGACATAAGATTTTTCTCTCTATATCAAGTATAAATATTAATATACTAGTATCTGATCCACATTCTATCTAATTTCAACCTCATGGAAGACTCATGGAAGACCCAAATGCAAGACGAAGAATGGCTTCCAATCCTTCAAGAATCTAATTCTAGAGTCCACTACAGAAGTACTATAATTAAAAAAGATATGTAAAATATTTTAAACGATCCTTGAATTATAAGAAAATGCATAACAGGTGTAATAACAACTTTTGCATTAAAGATTAAAAAATAACATTACTGCTTAATTTACATTCCAAAAAGAAATTATGTTGCTATTTGGCATGTAATGAACAACAGATGTTGATCCTTCAAAACCATTCTAAAAACATTCTATAAAAGAACTGCCCGATGCTGCCACTGTTGAATCTGCAATTAAACCAAGTTGAAGCTCCATCCAATCATCCTCCCTTACTCCATGTAACCTCTATAGGTTGCTGTCCAACATATCACATTCATCTGATAACAAGAAAGCTTAGTGAGGGATATTATTCTACAAGCGATCTATGAAGTCCAATTTCATCAAAGCGATCAGGGTGCATAAATTGCCTTTGTGCAGTCCAAAGGTCTTTCTTACCATTATAAACTCAGGTGGGAGGCTACCGTACAAATCACATAGACGTAGTATGAGATGCCAGCAGCCATCGATTTTGATGTTCAGCTAAGCAGGGGAGAGGGGGAGGTTCCTACCAAAGATAAGATTTTGCAAGGACGGCCAGTGATGAACAAGAGCACCCTGGTTGGCATAGTTTGCTGCACAGGAAAATGACAATTTATAGCGCTGCTTCAGTTAACTAAATAGACGCATTGGTGTTTACATAAAGTATATAAATCATCTACCGGAAAATCAACTAACAAGAACAAGTAATGCTTACCATAAGGAATGACCTATATCAGAATTAGTAAACTCGTAAACGAACTCCTTTACCAGCCCCCAAAATTGATGGTAAAAAATGTCCAGTAGTAGAGCACTGTTATCTACAAGTAGGTTAATCATAACTAGCAGCTTAAGTATTCTTTTCAATTTTTAATCAGATAGTTTTGAATTCCAGCAGCCTCTTGAAAAGAGAGTGATAACAGAAGTATACAAGTCAAACTCTCTCACTCAAGGAAAAATGGTAAATGAATCAAAAGAATGGATGCAGGATGCTCCTCGTCAATGCTTTCCATGAACTTCTGTTAAACTATCATAATTCATTCTTCTTCAGGTTGCCTTTTCTATGTTGGGTTCATGAAACATGATTGCTTGAGTCAAACTAACCCATTTATATGAATAAATATGAAACTATTATTAATGAAAAACAATGACACCAGATGACAGTATCTGGAGAGGAATGAATTCAGCTAGTAAATTGTTACAGATCAAAGAAATATATGGACAAGAGCCCAGCCCTCCCCCTATTTTAAGCAAAGATGCACAAAAGAACTTAGGGTAAATGATACAACTAGATGTCCGCAATAGCTACTGCAGTCTCGTTGTCATGAAACCAGAGGGCTCACAGAGCTGAACCGAACTGTAACTCCCATTAAAGCATTCTATCATCAAAGACCACAAACTAAGCTTCTGAAAGATTTCTATCAGATAATAGTAAAAATCTAAGCATATTGATATATTAAGTATGGTTACCCTTTAAAACTAAGATGTAGCACAAGTTTGTAAAGAAATAGTGTTAACAAGATCTATTCACATGTTAATCAGACGGAGGTCAAGTTAATAATGTTACTCATGAGGCAATGGTCCCAAAAGACATACATATGCCCTAATAAACAAATTAACAAGAAGAAAAGATGATTTGCCACTTTGCTAACAAGATTGCAACAAAAGGCCAGTCAAGCAAGAAACTATTCACCTTAAAGTCTTTGTTTTGCCAGACACTAGCTCAGATTGGAAGCGAACTCCCTGTGGCTTGTTGTGAAACAAAAGCCAGGCCTTGCATCAACCTAAAAATTTCGGTTGTATCATCAAGATAATATTTAGCTTTGCTCGGTTTACAGGCAACTGTGCAAGCAAAAACTTCAGTATTAGGGGCTAGAGATGGCCCAGTCATGGCAGTGCTGATTACTTCAAACATATCCTCATCAGACCGGTCATCTCCAATACAAAGAACAAAGTCTGCCAATGATCCTCTCTCCCTGATAGTGGAAAGCAGACGCTCAGCTACAAGGCCCTTGCTCACACCCTGTGACCATAATCAAATCATTAATTCAATAATACAGGCCTCAGAGTATTGATGTCTAAGGATCAAGGCTCCAAACCTGCGGTTTAACCTCCACATTGTTTGTTCCTCTCTTTACAGACACCGGTTCATTGGCAAGGACACTCTCGAGATGGCCAAGAAGTTCTTTGGCTTGACAAGACCCAAAATCTGGATCAGCATCCTCATAACACCAGACAAGTGCAGTCTCTTTGTCTTCAATGGTTGAACCATCAGTTGTTTCAGTGTACAACCTCATAACAGGCTCTGCAATTTGTTTCCAGCTACAATCCGCCACTGGAACACATGTTTGCCATTCAGAATCTCCCGTTACCCTGAAAATAGACATCACAAACAGTTATAAACTCCATCTATTATATAGTAAAATTCACGGTCAAGTACTAACATATTATGGATAACTAAATACCTCAAAAAGTAGCCATGCTCTGCAGCAAGTCCCAGATTTTCACAAGGAGAGAACCACTCACTTAGCTTGCCTCGACTTCTTGCACTGACCAGAAACACAATGTTGTGTTTGTCATGACACAAACTGCTTAATATTTCAATAGACTTTGGGCATGGGCTCTTCTTGATGGATACCTGTGGCATCAAAGTACCATCATAGTCTAAGAGAATGGCACGGGTTCTAGTTCTCCGGTATGCCGAAACAATGTGCTCCATTGAAAGCTTCCTGAAGTTAGGATCAAGTGCCACAACTCTAAATCCCAACCCAAATCCAATCCCCCAGCTTCTCCTTCTGTTATGGTCCTTACAAGTCCTCTCCAAATCCTGCAAAAAGCTGTTAGCCCAGTACCCAACATCGTGACTGCTTACATACCTATAGTGCTTTTCATGCCGTAATTGCTTCTCTGCCTCAGCCATTTCCAAGGCAGAGTTCATTGCATCAGCTACTGCATCAATGTTCCACGGGTTCACCCGAATGGCCCCACTCAAAGAAGGTGAGCACCCAATGAATTCCGATACCACCAACATGCTCTTCTTCATGGTGGATGAGCTTAAACCCAAGACCTTATCCAAGTTCTCATTCCCTTGCCGGGCAATCACATACTCATAAGGGATAAGGTTCATTCCATCCCTTACTGCTGTCACCAAACAGCATTCTGCTACAACATAGTAAGCCATTCTTTCGAAAAACTGAAGTAGCTTGTCAATCAATATAACTGGTTTGTATCCAGGCTGGCCAAATGCCTCATTAATCCGTTTTACCATCACATTGCTCTCTGTCTGAACTTCCTTCACATCCTTCCCTCGCCCCCTGGCTGGATTGGCAATCTGCACCAATACCACCCTGCCCCTCCATTCTTCATGCTGCATCAGGAGCTGCTCAAAAGCCAGCAGCTTTAAGCTAATCCCCTTAAATATATCCATGTCATCGACTCCAAGAAGCATTATCCGATCACGATCATGAAACTGCTTGATGAGCTTGGCGACCTTCACCTCAGTCTCTGGGAGACTCAGCACAGAACCAAGCTGACCCATATGAATCCCAACTGGAAGTATCTTGATACTGACGGTCCTACCATAGTACTCCAGTTCTATGTAACCCCGCTTTGAATCATAAGTCAGACCAAGCATTCTACTACAGCAGGACAAGAAATAGCGGGCATAATCGAAGGTGTGAAACCCAATTAGATCAGAATTCAGCAGGGATCGTAGAAGCTCTTCCCTTACAGGCAGTGTCCTGTAGATTTCAGACGAAGGGAAGGGACTATGGAGGAAAAACCCGAGCTTCACTCGATTGAAGCGCTTCCTGAGGAAAGTGGGGAGGACCATGAGGTGGTAATCATGGACCCAGACAAAATCATCATCCGGGTTGATCACTTCAAGGATCTTATCTGCAAAAATCTTGTTAACTGAAACATAAGCTTGCCACAAGCTGCGGTCGAAGCGACCGCAAAGGTCAGAGGAGAGGGGAAGCATGTAGTGGAAGAGGGGCCACAACTGCTGCTTGCAGAAGCCATGATAGAATCTGGATAAGAGGTCAGCAGAAAGGAAGGCAGGCACACAATTGAAGGTCTCAAGGAGGATTTGGGCAACCTCATCCTGCTCGGAAAGTGGGATCTCTGCACGAAGGGAGCCGATGTAGATGAATTCCATGTCATTGCGATCACCTATACTGTCCTTTACCTGATGGAGAAGGGAGTCCTGGTCCCAGGTGAAGGACCAGCCCCCGGCTTCAGGGCGGCGCGCAGCTCGAATGGGGAGCTGATTGGCCACAATGATTGTGCGGTTGCGGGGTGATGATAGATCGGAAGCAGTATCATCGGATTCATCGAGGTCCGGAACTATGCCGGGGGCCGTCACAACCCGGGGAATGCGGTGGCTCATTCGTCCAAGCGTCGGGGATTCACCGGAAGCCAGCTCCAGCAGATTGGAGTAGGATCTTGACCCCATTGCTGCTAACACTCTAATCAATGAGATTGAGAACCAAAATAGGGAACTCAGGAGAGTAAAGCTGGGAGTTGCAAGATGGAATTTTTCTTACCCAAAGCCTAGCAAAGCTTAACAAGGAAGCACCAAGTTCCTTTTTGTTTCACCTTTTTTCTTCCAAAAACCAATTGATACAAGCAAGAATTCCAGTCGGGAATGGCCAGGAATAGGTTTTTCGCGATTCCTTAGGCTTTTGAGAATGATAAACCATAGATAAGAACAGGGGATAAGGATCCAAGTGGTGTTCAGGTTAGGAACAGCTAGGGTTAGAAGAATCACACGACAAAGAAGGCCAAACTAAGAAAGAAAAGGATCATATAGCAAAGAAAAGCAATGCAATGGATAGAACTTTGGAGCATTTCGGCAAGGAATCGATTCATAGCACTATAAAAAGGACCACCTTTTTCTAAAAATCAAACCAGATAGAACAGAAGAATTCAAACTCCAACATCCCAAACCGCATACCTCCTATTGAAGCATTAGTACTCCACAGCTCTAGAAATCAAGAAAAAAACAACAAAACTAGGAGCAATTACCGGAGAAAATAGACAATTACCCAAATCCAAGACGCCACCCGCGTCGAGCTCGAGCCCTTACGAATAGGGGGGGGGGGGAGGAGTTCGGGTATCTCGCTGCCAGCGCTGCGGTTTTATTCCAACAAGAAGGCGGTATCAGTATGCGAGATTTTTTTTTTATTTTTTGGTTGGTAAATAGAATATTAAATGACCCCAAACCCCGCTGCGGTTTTATTCCGAAGCTGGTATTAGTATTCGAGAATGTTTTGTTATTTAATGACCGCAAACTGATTTACATGAGACAGCATATAAATTTATATGCGGAAAACCAAGCTGCCATTCTTTATAAGATCATAAGGCATCTCGTCCGTTCATCTGACGTGTCGATTGCAAGAAAAATGACGCCCATGAATGACTTCTCACAACAGGATGCTGGTTGAAGTCCGCGTAGTGTAATTTTTTGCGGACATTTGGATGGATGGAGCCATCCCTCGGAATATCCGCGGGCGAGTGCGTGACGGTCCGCGGGGCCCATCGGCGGGACCCTGCACACGTGCCTCCAGCTAATCCTCGTCAACTGACACGTGTCGTTAACCCGACCGGCCAGGTCGCCTGCCTACTTACAGCTGTCTGGTATTCATGCCGCGTGAGGTCCACGTCATTCTAAAGGCGCTTGTGGAGCCCGGTTAAGGAAGAGGCGTCACGGAGCCACGCGCACTCGTTTATCCGGCAAGGATCCTCTGTCACCTCCGAACAGCAAATTTATAGATGTTCTCTCTCTTGCTGTTTTAATTTGTTACTTAAAGTGGGACCCCCGGCAAGAGACGTGGTCTGATGTTATGTGGAGGACGGCTGATCCTGGCATCTGGGGAAGGGACGGCGAAAGGTTGCGAGTCAACCGGATAAGGATTATCGAGTAATCTAAGGAAAGTGGGTTGGGGTCAACCAGATAAGGATTATTGAGCTATGTATGTAGTTTTTTGGTAGAAAATTTTATTTAAATATTTATTTTTTATTATTTTATTAAGGCATCCATAGGGTTGCTAAGGGTAGAAAACTGGGCTCGGTTGTCCATGGATGTGTCTCCTGTCTATTTGCTAGATTATGGATAAGGCTCCCATCTCTTTCCTATTTGCTAATTGACCAATAATTTATTAATCATTTTTAGGGGCTTTGGAGATAAGTTTGAGGACAAAGCATCTTTGTGTAGTATAATGCATGGAATGTTATATTTGATTAAAGAAGAACAACAAGAACATAAATTTGTTATTAGTCTCTGTTGAGCATTATGATAATAATTTCTATCAGTAACTTTAATGTTTAAAATAACATAAAAAAAAATTGATTACGTGAAGTTTTTCTTCAAACATTTTATTATCCATCTTCTGTTTTCCATGTTACTAATCCTTGCATGGTTACTTATAAACTTGGACGGTTAGCTATTTTCAAAGTATTATTTTGTGAAATCACAACCTTACTTTGTCGAATAATGATTTTTGAAAAGGATTATACTTACCATGGTCCCTACAAGAATAAATTTAATATTCAAGGTTATCATCTAATTATAAAAATTCTCGTTTTCATCTTATCCCTTACACTTGTCATTTAAGATTCATAGCTGTGTAGCATTTAAGATTTCGTAGCCGTTGGTATACTTCTCAAAACTATTCTACTTTTGGTAGTAAAATGGATTGATTTTGATATTTTCAAAGGTTGCAATAGATATAAAAAGTAACTAGTCTTTTCTTGATTAAAAGAGAAAGTTTAATGTTATATTTGATTAAAAGAGAACCATGAGAAAATAAGTTTGTTATTAGTCTCTGTTGAGCATTATGATAGCAATTTCTATCGGTAGCTTTAATGTTTAAAATAATATCAAAAAAATTTGGTTGCATGAAGTTCTACTTCAAGCATTTCATTATTCATCTTTTGTTTTCCATGTTACTAATCCTTACATGGTTACTTAACTTTGATGGTTAGCTATTTCAAAGTATTATGTTGTGAAATTGCAGCCCTACTTCATCGAATAATCACTTTTAAAAGGATTATACTTACAATGGTCCCTCCAGGAATAAATTTTATCTTCAAGGTTATCATCCAACTTTGAGAATTCTCGCTTTCATGTTATCCCTTGCATTTAAGATTTTGTAGTTGTTGGTATACTTGTCAAGACTATTCTATCTTTAGTAGCAAGCTTGATTGGTTTTAATATTTTCGAAGGTTGCATTAAATATAAAAAATAACCAGTCTTTTCTTGATTGAAAGAGAAAATAAGTTTAACGTCCTATTTGATTAAAGGAGAACAATGAGAAAATAAGTTTGTTATTAGTCTCTGTTGAACATTATGATAACAATTTCTATTAGTAACTTTAATTTTCAAAATCATTACCAAAAAAAATTTAACATTTAAAATAATATTAAAAAAAAAAAATTGGCCATGTGAAGTTCTACTTCAAGCTTTTTATTATTAATCTTCTATTTTCCATGTTCTTACGTGGTTACTGAACTTTGACGGCTAGCTATTCAAAGTATTATCTTGTGAAATTTCAGCCTTAATTTGACAACTTGATTTAAATCATAAATAATAAATAATGATTTGAAAATGATTATACTTATGATGGTCCATAGAAGAAGAAATTTAATCTTCAAAGTTATCATCTAATTTTAAAAATTCTCGCTTTCATGTTATCCCTGGCATCTGTCAGCATGTCCTTGGGCAGCATTTAAGATTTCATAGCTATTGGCATACTTCTTGAGACTGTTCTTTCTTTGGTAGCAAGCGTGGCCGATTTTGATATTACCAAAGTTCCATTAGATATAAAAAATTGCAAGTCTTTACAACTATGCATGTATTCTTATCCATGCTACTCTTTTAGGAACTCTCCATTATTATTATACCAACAAAAAATATTCACCGATGGTTTGACAGGTCAACGTGGAGGAGAAATTATTGGCTAAAATTGTTCTACAACAAATTTTGGGCTATCTAATAAAACGTCACCACCGCGTCATCATCATTTAGAGATTGAAAAAATCCAGCAAAGATTGGATTTGAAATGGCTAACTATGGTTATCCATAAATTATATTTCTATTCAAATCTTTCAACCGAGCATCAAGATTTGAATTTTGAATCACCAAATAATGTGGCGGCATTTTATTGCATGGTCCATTGTCTCCATGGTGGAGTAGTTCTAATCAAAATTTCTCGATGCGGAGCTCAGTCTCCATTTGAACAGTGCCGCTCTTCCTACATGTCAGAAGGACAGTGCCAGGGGATCTCATAATCAATTAGAAGACGGATAGATAAAGCATCTTAAAGCTCTCATTGTTGGAATCATCCCATCACAAATGGTGACAAGCCTCTACCACCATATATTGATAAGACAATCATGGAGCCAACTGTTCCATAATCCCTTCATGTTGTCAAATAATACATTATTTAGAATTGTTCCAAGAGCCCTCACACCAGATCAAGACAACTTTCCATCCCATTGAGATTCCGTAAGAACAGGAACTTCGATTTAATTTTCAATAGAACAAACTAACTACAAAGTTAGATATGAATAAGGTATCACCACCCATATATCTTTGACTAAGCTGTACCTTTTTTTGCCTTTGACAATAAAATAATTTAGTATGGAAGTCATTACGATCAAAACTTAAAGATGGAACATAAATTACAGTTTCAATTCCAAAATTTTAATGACAAGCAAACAAAAAAGCAAAAAAGAAATGGTAATTCCTAAGTTTTTGTGGTAACATTTTACCACTCTGCGCAACCCAAGTCGATCGCCATTCTGGACCAAAAGACTGTGCTCTTGCCAGAATTTGATTGCCATACTGGAGCGGTGAGAACCCTGGTTCATTGTATCTTCTGCATGAGCTTCTTAGATGAGAGGGGATCACTTTTCTTCCTTATGACACCTAACATCCTTTCACATCATTTCCCTAGTAATTCACCATGCCAATAAACTATGGATTAGTTGTTTCATTGCAGTTCCTCCCTAACCATCCGCTGCCATGTGTAAGTTCTATTTTAATGCGGATATGGGAATAGTTTTACATGCTGTACAATGATTATTGTTGATGCAAACTGTCGATAAATTAATGGTTTTATTTACTAAACCAAACTAGTTAAGATTGGTGATATCTTTGGCAAGCCATTTTGTTTATGTTGATGTCTAATCATTGCAGTCTTTTCCAATGATTAGTTTATTCTCAACCCTCGAAGCATTTGCTTTAGAGCTATTTATTTTGTTGTTGGAGAAACGGTTGCAAGCTTGAGAAGAAACATGGCAGCTAGCTAAATCTCCAGGGAAAGAAAACCATCTGTTATCCATCAGGTAGGATTAAATGGTAGCTCTTGGCATCAAAGTCTTGTGCCTTGCCTTGTTTGATGGAAGGAAAAGCCATCGAAAGGACCTCATCAAAACGAGTCTTTGTGATCAACCTCCTCAGCCTCAACGATAAGCTGGGCAGTATATGGAGAGAGAAGACATGCAAGCCACGTTAGATTCCCACATCATTCTTGCAATGCAAAGACGCAAATTTAAAAGCAAAAAAACTTATATAGGTGTTGTTGGGAGAGACTTCCGAGGATAACAGATTGGGACGGATTAGATGATATCCATCCTGGTTAAACAAAAAAAAAAAAAAAGTAAAAGGCACGCTCCACTCACCATGCTTTCCCTTCATTAGCTGACACTGATAAGGCCACAACTGGCGGGGTTCCATTTGCCACATCTCTATTTGTCCTCATAATCAATTAGAAGACAGGATAAATAAAAGCTTCCTAATGCTCTCTCATTGTTGGAATCATCCCATCACAAATTGTGACAAGCTGCTACCACCATGTATTGATAAGATAATCATTGAGCCAACTGTTGCATAGTCTCATTATGTTGTCAAATAATACATTCTTTAGAATTGTTCCAGGAGCCCTCACACCAGAGCAAGATAAATTTCCATCCCAAGGAGATCCCATAACAACGGGAACTTGTCTTTATTTTTCAATAGAACAACCTAGCCTAGAAAGTTAAACATGAATAACCGTACAACTCCATACTCAAACTTGAGGAGTCCCAGGTTTCACCACCGTTGTAGCTTTGATCGAGCTGTAACTTCCTTGGCTTTGACAATAAAATAATTTAGTATGGCAGTCATTATGATCGAAACTTAAAGATGGAACACAATATTACAGTTTCAATTCCAAAATTTTAATAGCAAGCAAACAGAAAAAATCTTGCAGTACAGAAAAATGCATAAAAGAAAAAGTAATTTTGCAACTATAGAATTCTCTGTTTTCAGACTGCAATGCCCTACACCGTGCCATTACATAGAACTCATCTATGGCAGTTTTAAATGCAGTTGAGCTCATGGTTTGTCTGCAATTTAGTTTCATCACTGCAGACGCTAGCGCTGGTTCACCCTCACCCACGCACAACAAATTGGTTGCAACTGTAGGTTTGCAAACTTCTAGCCGCATTGTAAGGCAACTAGACCGCGGAGACAACGCAACAGTGCGAAATCTTGTTGGAGCAAAGGAGGAACAAAAATAGAAACTTTAAAAATAAGGAAGGCTTCAAAGTGTGTCGCACTGCTACTTTTCTTAAAGCTTTGTTTGCTCTAGGACTGAAATCAAATCGGATATAGATCGGATACCAATATATCCATATCCATATTTATTTTACCTAACGAATATGGATATTATTCGAATGCAAAAATCTATATCCATATTTATTTTAAACGGATACGGATATAATTTGGATACTAGAAGTATCGATATAATTATGAATATAATTTAGATAATTAAATTTTATAACTACAGAATTAAAGATATTATTAAATAAATGATAAATCATGTTAATTATATATTTATATGATTGTATATTTTTTTAAAAAATTAATAAATACTATATAAAATCATATATAATTACATATAGATTCGGATATTCGAATATGGATCGGATAGCTGTCTATTCATATCCATATCTTTTTTTCTTTTTTTTTTTTTACGGATATGGATATGAATATTAGTCGAATCCTCAAATTTCTATCCATATCCAGATCAATTCGAATATGAAAATGGATCGGACGGATAATATCTATACTACTTTCATCCTTAGTTTGCTCACACCAATCAGGTATGTAAGGGACTATGTGATGAGCCTTTAGGATACAATGAAGCTCAATGTTTGATCATGTTTTGCACTAATGGATCAACCAATAAGCCTTCATCGGTGTCTATAGAAGCCCATGTCCGATAGGATAATTGCTTTCATGAAGAGATGCAAAAATACATATTTTCTTTAAAAGTCAACCAGCCGTCATAACAATTGGCTGATTGACATATAAAATAAAATACTAAAATTTATATTATTTTGAAAATATCTAATAATGAATCCCTCACCATTTTCAAAATAAATGATTTTCATTTCGATCAAAAGTAATTTTGGAATCTTATGCATAAATGAAGGTATTTTGCAATTTGAATCTTCACTAAGTGGGGATAAATTAAAGCTAATCAAAATGACATGGTAAAATCATCTTTGAAACAGCGATTCTATTTTAACTAGCTGAATATATCTTCATACATAAAATTCTTGTACAAATGAAAGCTCAATATAAGTTGACACTTTTATGACCTTGTATCTATATTTTTTTCATGAGTACTTGAAGAGCCAAGTTCTTAGCTCTAAGAAGTGGCCTCACTTCATACTCACATACGTAGACTTTATCGAAAGTGCCCCAATAACTAAAGTACTTCAACAGAATTCTATTATAGGTCTATTAAGAGCATTTAGTTCATTCTTCTCTTTGTACATTATAGTACCAAGCGCTTTCACTTTGGAATGGTATTAAAATTATAGTGCTTGCAATCATTTTGATGCTGTACTTTATCTCATTGAACTCAAGATTTAATATTATATCAAGCATTGAGTTGAGATTCCATCATCGATAATCTTGAAATATGGGCTTGAGTCCCATCTCTTGTTATATTTTAAACACCAAATTCATAGCAAGTCCCATTTATTAATGGATCTGCTAAAATTTGACTTAATCTTACAAAATCCATGGTGATCACTCCATTTATAATTAATTGTCTTACATGGCTATACCTTAGTTCAATATATCTTGACTTTCCATTATATACTTCATTATATGCTCATGATAGTGCAGCCTCACTATCACAATGTATAGATATAAGTGGTAATAATTTAGACCATAAAGAAATTACATATAAGAGATCTCTCAATCATTCAGCTTCTTTGCTTGTTAAAGCTAGAGCAATAAATTCTACTGCCATGATAGAATTTATTATCCATGTTTGTTTCTTATATCCTCAAGAAATTACACCCCAACCAAGCATTAAGATCCATCCACTTATTAAAGTATGATCTTCTTTATTTGTAATCCGACTAGCATCCATATATCCTTCAAAAACATAAGGACATCCACTATAATTATGCCGTACTTTTTTTTTTTGAATACTTTAGAACTCTACATATAGCATGCCAATATAAAATACTTAAATTACTTGTATATCTACTTAACTTTTCAATAGCAAAAGTAATGTCAGGCCTAGTACAAGTCATAGCATACATTAAGCATCCGGTAACTTTTGCATATTCTAATTGTGAAATAAGCTTACTAGTATTTGAAAGTAATGTAAGATTAGGATCAAAAGATGTAGATGTAGGAGCATAATCTAAATAATTAAATTTCTTTAATACTTTTCTAATGTAGTGAGACTGAGATAAAATTAAACTATCATTATCTTTAAGCATTTTTATTCATAATATAATATCAGCTGCTCCTATATCTTTCATAGTAAAATACAAGTAAATTTTTTTTAGTAATCTCAACTTATTCTAAATCAATACCAAAAACTAACATATCATCTACATACAAAGAAATAATAAAATATTTTTTATTACTAAATTTACTATATATATTTATTAGATTTATTTATTTTATAGCCATTAGTAAGTATAATTTGATCAAACTTTTTATGCCATTTCTTATGAGCGTATTTTAATCCATATAAAGACTTAACAAGTTTTCATATTTTATATTCGTCCAGCAACTATAAACCTCTCAAGTTGTTTCATATATACTTCTTCATCTAATTTATCATTTAAAAATATATTTTTTTTATAATCCTTCTAGGCCAAGGTCCACATTTGTCGAAAGAAGTAGAGCCGGTTATGAAGACGTTACTCGTGGGAATGGACCGCTCTAGCAATGGGAAACTCTCACCTCATGGGTCCCTCACCACAGCCACCCCTCCCAACTATCTACCATCTTCTACCCAACCCCTGACTCCCCACTTTTCACAGCCTCTCCACCATCAATGCCATCCCATAGCCACCGATGCTAATGCCATTCCACTTGGTATCTCCTCTCACCTTCCTTTTCAGAACCAAAGGATACTGACTAATGCTTTGACGAGTGTGCTTGGCCCTCCACCACCTCACCTAAAGAAACTCTGACAGCCCCTCCCAGTCCACTCAACTTATCAATAGTGGGCACATAACTCAAGAAGAGTAAGATGGCGACCATCTTATCGAAGTGTTCAGGCAATCTATTATCGACAAATGAATAGTGGCCGCATGACAAAGACTTCATATACACCCACTCTAATCTGCTGCAGCATAGATCAACGTTAAGAGGTGCCGAATGGTGAAGTCGGTTATCATTTACATAGCCATCCAATACTGACGACCCAAAACCATTTTACCTTCTCATATCATGAGGGTGTTAGCATCCACAGCTCATCCACTATGCAAGGAGCAAAAAAATATGAGAGTTACGCCGATGCTCTGATCTTCAGCCAACTGCAGTAGCGATCTGCACCTATCTTCAACTCTAACAAGAGATATGGTTGCTCACGGAATAGGATTCGAAGTTGCTGTCAGTATAGTAAGCAAATCTATCCTAAGCCTTTTAAAGCAGGTTTATGCTTCAAATGTTGAGATTGGGATCACTTCAAGAATGCATATCCAAATCCTATAAAATCTTCCATTGCAAACGATTTGGCCACACCTCAAGAACCTGTAAAGACATCACCAACCATTTGCTCACCTAGAATTCACAGAGCTTAGTCATAAAGAAACATTACCAATGTACTAACCGAAGACAACCTCCATCGACAATCCACACTGCTAAAGAAAACCTAAACTCTAGAATGACATCGGGCTCTTTGAAGAAAAATCCTAATTTTTCAGATCAGGTTCGTTCAGATCTGATAAGATCAAGATATATATTTCAAAATTTTTTCTCTTTGATCCTAATCAGATCTGAGATATTTTAGATCTGATTATTATTATTTTAAAAATTAAAATAAATTTAGATAAATTAAATTAAATTTAATTTATCTTGATATGGGTAATCCTATTATCCGTTGATGATCCTGTATGCAACGAAAGGTTCTAGATCTAGCCACGCAAGTGCCTGACCTCTACCAGTATCCACTCAGACTGAATCTGGAGATCCTCTTCTTCTCTATCACATCTCCAAAAATTAGATCTGGATCTGATCTGAAGGATCTTCAAAACTTCTTTTGAAGATCAGTAGTTGTCCTTTGCAGCAGCACAGCCTTCTAACTTTCAGTCGTCTTTCTCTCATTTGGATCGCACCAACCAAGCTCCAAAACTCTTTTGGACGTAGAGAGGAGAGGAAGAAGGTGGGTTTGGCATGGAGGAAGAGAGGAGAGGCAACCTTGGAGCATGGAAATTGAATTTCTTTCAATGCACAATCTGAGTTGGGTGCAGGGTCTTATTTATAGACTGTCTGTGATCCAACTCCTCTCCTTCCCAATCAATCATAACTCTTTGTGAAATCAGATCTAAATCTGATTGGTGAAAATAGAATTCCCTAGATTCCTCCTTAGAGGATGCCTAAGACTAGTCAAAGTTGATTCTTAGGAGAACTCTAATTGAAATCCAAAAAAGAGATGGAGTCCCTATCCAACAGGGACTCCTGGGCGCCTCCAACTTGGGCACACGCCAAGGGTGGCGTGCGCCCTCCTCCTTACCAGGTTTTGGCAGGGGGACAAGCCTCCACCAGTCCTCCAACAGGTGTGTGACATGTGGACAGAAGTCAAAGTGTCAATGATCAACATTTGATCAGTCAAAGGTCAACTTTTGACCAAAGTTAAAGGACGAGAAATTGTAGGTGACCAAAAATGGCAGATAATGTCTTACAAAATAAGACAACCTTTTCTGACTTAGACAAGCTCTAGTCAGACAAAGTGAAAGCCTCTAAATGATCACAAACTCCTTTATCTCAGTCAGGATAACTATTTATGATAGAAAAAAAAGAACGTTAGGTTCAATCGAGTGCTAGTACGATTTTCTTGAACCTAATTGAATCTCATTCAGATCAATTGAACTGGATCAGTTCAATTGATGATCACCAGATTCAAACCCTTGTTTGTATGACCCAGTTAGGTTCAGTTTTATATGGTAATGGGATATGTCATGATCTCTATCATCGACATCATCGAAACTTCTTTCGATGGATCAGAACTCTTCTGATTCGAACAGCTAGAATGATCGATCATCTAAATCATTCTAATTGCTCTCAAAATCCACCAGTAATACCTAGCAGTATATGGTGGCAACCCATCAAAGGTGACAACCATATTTTGACGATTGTTAACATGGAAATATCATTCCCAATAAGAAGGATGTCATCCACGTACAATATGAGGAAGACAACAGCACTTTCACTGATCTTTTTGAAAATACACGATTTCTCTTCATTTTTAATGAAACCAAATATTTTGATCACATCATTGAAACGAGTGTTCCAGCTCCGAGATGCTTGCTTAACTCCATATATGGACCTTTGCAGCTTGCAAACCTTATGATCAGTATCACTGATTGTGAAACCTAGCGGCTGTTCCATATAGATATCTTCCTCAAGATATCTGTTTAAGAATGTCATTTTTACATCCATTTGCCATATTTCATAATCGAAATAGGCTACAATGGCAAGCAATATGCAGATGAATTTTAGTATAGCTATTGAAAAAAAGGTATCCTGATAGTCAATGCCTTCGCGTTGACTATAACCTTTTGCCACTAGTCTAACCTTGAATGTCTCCACATTTTCATCTACACCAATCTTTTTCTTGAAGATCCATTTACACCCAATAGGTACTGTTGGTGCAGAAATCCGTCGCCGCCGGAGGTCGCCGCAATCGAGGCCGCTGGGCGCCGTCGGGGACCTGCAAAACGAAGTCCTGTCCGGAATCGGTGGGGTGGTGGCTCCGGCAGGACCCTCCGATGGTCAAGTTAGTTTTCGACCAACAGTAATGGAGTGCTCGGAATGAGTTCCGGAGCTTAGAGATGTGGAGGAGAGCTTAGAGAGTCGAGAGTTCAGAGAGCTTAGCCTTAGTATGTCGGGAGGGGTCCTTTTATAGCGGAGCTTAGTTGATGGTGACGGCTGTGCCGTCTGGCAGAGAGTCGTCGAGCAGCATGGAGTTTGGTACGGGGAGGAAGGCGTCATCTGGTAGATCGTGGGAGCCATACCGGCGAGCCGTGGGCCGCATGGAGTCCGGTACGGAGAGGAAGGCATCGTCCGGTAGGTCGTGGGAGCCATACCGGCGAGTCGTGGGCCGCATGGAGTCCGGTATGGAGAGGAAGGCGTCGTCCGGTAGATCGTGAGAGCCATACCGGCGAGCCGTGGGCCGCATGGAGTCCGGTACGGAGAGGAAGGCGTCGTCCGGTAGGTCGTGGGAGCCATACTGGCGAGTCGTCGGCCGCATGGAGTCCGGTACGAAGAGGAAGGCGCCGTCCGGTCTTGCTGCAGGTGACAGTTCGTCCAATGGAGTTCGGACTTGTAACAGAGTTCGGCCGAGGGGGAAGCTGGGGGAGTTCGTCTGGCTGAAGGGTCGGCCGTTTGTAGAGTTCGGCCGCTGAGAGGCCCGAAGAAGCTCGGCTGGCCAGTTGAAGGACTTCGGTTGCTAGTTGGTTCGGCCAGGGCTCGCTGAGGAGTTCGGTCCGAAGGAGTTCGGCTGCACGGGCTCGCCTGGGGTCGGTCCGAAGGAGTTCGGCCGTGGGAAGTCCGAAGGAGTTCGGCTGCATGGGCTCGCCTGGGGTCGGTCCGAAGGAGTTTGGCCGTGGGGCCCGAAGGAGTTCGGGCTCGTAGGAGAGTTCGGCTGAAGGGAAAACCCGGGAGGAGCTCGGATGGCCGAACGGGCGTCTGGGAGGAGTCCGTCTCCCGAAGAAGTCCAGCCGCTTGGAGTCCAAGGAGCTCGGCCGTCAGGAAGTTCGGCTGGCGGTGGGAGTTCGTCCTCTAGGCAGTTCGGCCCGGACCTTGGCGCAGGGGAGTTCGGCCTCTAGGCAGTTCGGTCGTGGTAGGGGCTCGGCCTGGCACCTGGCGCTAAAGCTCTTCAGCGGCTACTGGTTACATTGGGCTGAGCGTCGGGCCGGGCTTCGGCAGGAGCGGGATTTATCCCCAACAATAGCCCCCCCACTCTCGAGTTCAAAAATTGAAGGAAGGGAGTACCAAAACAGGCGACTGCCGAAGTCTCCTTCCAGGCTCCGCATTTGTTGCAGCTGAAGCTCGGGGGAGGTCTCATCTCCAGCCAATATTGATGCTGAAGTTGAAGTTGAGGCTTGGGGGAGGCCTCATCCCCAGTCGGTGTTTGGAGTTGAAGTGGGACTCGTTTCCAGCCAAAATTGGTGAAGCCGATGTTGAGGCCGAAGTCAGTGTCGCCCCCCGCGGTCAGGGTCGGAGTTGACATTGCCTTCATCAACCGAAGTCGATTCGGGGGAGACCTCCTCTTTTGCAGTCAAGGTTATGATCGCTTGGGGGAGATCCCGTCTCCCGCTGATGCTGATACCGAAGTTGAAGCTGAGGTCTGAAGGAGACCTCGTCTTCTGCAGTGAAGCTTGCCGTAGACTCTGGGGCTCGGCCTTGGACCTCGCTTGCGTCAGGACGAGGTTCTCCTCTTGTTCCCAACGGGCTGTGGGGGCACATGGGGACCGTCGTCCTCGCCTCTCCCCCCATCCCGTCCTTGGTGGATGGGGCCTTCGACTTTGCTCACGCTAGGACGAGGTTCTCCTCCTGTTCCTAGCCGGCTGTGGGGGCACATGAGGACCGTCGTCCTCGCTTCTCCCCCCATCCCGTCCTTGGTGGACGGAGCCTTCGACTTTGCTCACGCTAGGACGAGGTTCTCCTCCTGTTCCTAGCCGGCTGTGGGGGCACATGAGGACCGTCGTCCTCGCTTCTCCCCCCATCCCGTCCTTGGTGGACGGGGCCTTTGACTTTGCTCGTGCTAGGACGAGGTTCTCCTCCTGTTCCTAGCCGGCTGTGGGGGCACATGAGGACCGTCGTCCTCGCTTCTCCCCTCCATCCCGTCCTTTGTGGACGGGGCCTTTGACTTTGCTCGTGCTAGGATGAGGTTCTCCTCCTGTTCCTAGCCGGCTGTGGGGGCACATGAGGACCGTCGTCCTCGCTTCTCCCCCCATCCCGTCCTTTGTGGACGGGGCCTTTGACTTTGCTCGTGCTAGGACGAGGTTCTCCTCCTGTTCCTAGCCGGCTGTGGGGGCACATGAGGACCGTCGTCCTCGCTTCTCCCCCCATCCCGTCCTTTGTGGACGGGGCCTTCGACTTTGCTCACGCTAGGACGAGGTTCTCCTCCTGTTCCTAGCCGGCTGTGGGGGCACATGAGGACCGTCGTCCTCGCTTCTCCCCCCATCCCGTCCTTGGTGGACGGGGCCTTTGACTTTGCTCGTGCTACTGTTGGGGTTGCATTTTCTGGGATGGGAACGCATTCTCTCCGACTCCGGAAGTCGTCTCTTGATCTCCAGCAGCACTTGAGCCTTCGGGGTGTTGAGGGGGGCGTAGCTGTGAAAACGCCGCCGGAGGGGAGAACCTCGGCGCGGAGATGAACCTCGTCGCGGGGGAGAACCTCGGCGCCGGGGGAGAACTTCGGGCGCCGGAGGGGACTTCGGCGTCGGGGGGGACTTCGGTGTGCCCTTCCGTCGGTGGCTTCCCGCCCCCGAGCCTGAGGTGGAGTCCAGGCTCGCCCGCGACCAGGGGGAGTTCGGGAGCGCGGCCAAGCTTCGGTGCGCTTTCTTTCTTCGGCGGGCCTTCCCGCTCTGCCTACTCGTCGCTTGTCGCGAGCTTCATTATCCTTGGCCTCAAAAGCCTCCCCTGCCCGGGCATAGCTTTCCGCCCGAGCTAGCATGTCAGCGAAATCCCTGGGATATTTCTTTTCCAGGGAGAACAACAGGTCGTTCTTCTGAAGGCCGCTCTTGAGCGCGGCCATAGCAACTGATTGGTCCAGGTTCCGGACTTCCAGCGCAGCGCGGCAGCGTTGAACTGGGTGACGTAAGCCCGGATGGGCTCCTCCTCTTTTTGCCTGATGGCCAACAAGGAATCCGAGCCTCTGCGCGGCCGTTTGCTGCTGACAAAGTGGGCCGTGAATTGTTGACTCATTTGGTCAAATGACAGGATGGTGCCCGGCTTAAGCGCCGAGTACCAATTCCTGGCCGCTCCTTTGAGGGTAGAAGGGAAAGCCCGACACAAGATGGCATCAGGCGCGCCATGGAGCAACATCGTAGTCCTGAAAGCCTCCAAATGGTCGACCGGGTCGGTGGTCCCATCGTAGCTTTCAAAATGCGGGAGCTTGAAGTTCGGCGGTACCTGTTCCTGCATAATTTTCTATGAGAAGGGAGGATCAGTGCAAATATCGTTACCGCGGGAGGAAGGAGTATGACGAAGTTCTTCTATGCGTCGTCCCATCTCCAAGAGCCTTTGATCCAGGAAGTCTTCGCGATCCTTAATCCCCAAGGTCTTCTCGCGGAATAGGTGTGAAGCCTCTCCCTGGGTCGAGCCGCGGTCCGAGCAGGGGCTCCTTGCCGGCTGCCCTTCTCTCCCGAGGGCCGGAGGTCGGGTAGCCCACATCGGTCGCTCCTGGACTGGGTTCCCGGGCTCCGGGGAACCCCACGCCGGTCGAGTGGGCGCCGGACCTCGTGAATGCGTGGCCTGCACCGCCCGCACCGCCTCCGTAAGATCGCGGACCTGCTGGGCAAGCAGGTCGAACCGCTCCGCATCCACCGCGGGTACGGAGCGGGCCCGTGTCGCCGGGGCCGGAGCGGCAGCGGACGGACCCGAACGGGATCGGGCCGCGGAGGCTGCCGACCTCCGGGTCGAGGCCCTTCTGGGGGGCATTTTTCTTTCCAGAAAAGGATTACTGAAGAAGGAGAAGAGAGATCCGGAGCAGGGGAAGGAAATCATCGCCGAGCACTCCTTTAAGAACAAGGGAACCTCGGAGGTTCGAGCCCTTCCTCTAGCGCCAATCTGTTGGTGCAGAAATCCATCGCCGCCGGAGGTCGCCGCAATCGAGGCCGCTGGGCGCCGCCGGGGACCTGCAAAACGAAGTCCCATCCGGAACCGGTGGGGTGGTGGCTCCGGCAGGACCCTCCGATGGTCAAGTTAGTTTCCGACCAACAGTAATGGAGTGCTCAGAATGAGTTCCGGAGCTTAGAGATGTGGAAGAGAGCTTAGAGAGTCGAGAGTTCAGAGAGCTTAGCCTTAGTATGTCGGGAGGGGTCCTTTTATAGCGGAGCTTAGTTGATGGAGACGGCTGTGCCGTCTGGCAGAGAGTCGTCGAGCAGCATGGAGTTTGGTACGGGGAGGAAGGCGTCGTCTGGTAGATCGTGGGAGCCATACCGGCGAGCCGTGGGCCGCATGGAGTTCGGTACGGAGAGGAAGGCGTCGTCCGGTAGGTCGTGGGAGCCATACCGACGAGTCGTGGGCCGCATGGAGTCCGGTACGGAGAGGAAGGCGTCGTCCGGTAGATCGTGAGAGCCATACCGACGAGCCGTGGGCCGCATGGAGTCCGGTACGGAGAGGAAGGCGTCGTCCGGTAGGTCGTGGGAGCCATACTGGCGAGTCGTCGGCCGCATGGAGTCCGGTACGGAGAGGAAGGCGTCGTCCGGTCTTGCTGCAGGCGACAGTTCGTCCAATGGAGTTCGGACTTGTAACAGAGTTCGGCCGAGGGGGAAGCTGGGGGAGTTCGTCTGGCTGAAGGGTCGGCCGTCTGTAGAGTTCGGCCGCTGAGAGGCCCGAAGAAGCTCGGCTGGCCAGTTGAAGGACTTCGGTTGCTAGTTGGTTCGGCCAGGGCTCGCTGAGGAGTTCGGTCCGAAGGAGTTCGGCTGCACGGGCTCGCCTGGGGTCGGTCCGAAGGAGTTCGGCCGTGGGAAGTCCGAAGGAGTTCGGCTGCATGGGCTCGCCTGGGGTCGGTCCGAAGGAGTTCGGCCGTGGGGCCCGAAGGAGTTCGGGCTCGTAGGAGAGTTCGGCTGAAGGGAAAACTCGGGAGGAGCTCGGATGGCCGAACGGGCGTCTGGGAGGAGTCCGTCTCCCGAAGAAGTCCAGCCGCTTGGAGTCCAAGGAGCTCGGCCGTCAGGAAGTTCGGCTGGCGGTGGGAGTTCGTCCTCTAGGCAGTTCGGCCCGGACCTTGGCGCAGGGTAGTTCGGCCTCTAGGCAGTTCGGCCGTGGTAGGGGCTCGGCCTGGCGCCTGGCGCTAAAGCTCTTCAGCGGCTACTGGTTACATTGGGCTGAGCGTCGGGCCGGGCTTCGGCAGGAGCGGGATTTATCCCCAACAGGTACTATACCTTCTGATGGATCTACCAAGGTCCAGACTTGGTTTGAGTGCATTAAGTCAATTTTTGACTGCATTGCCTCTAGCCATTTCTCGGAGTCGATATCTAATATCGCCTCGTTGTAGGTTTTGGGATCATCACCATGAGCACCATTACCTACGAGAAATATTTTCTCTACTTCCTCTAAAATAATACCTAAATACCTTTCAGGGGGACGAAAAACTCTTTTCGATCTACGAGGTGGAGGAGGTAGTGTTCTTATTGGCTCAACCTGATTTGGTTTCGATTGATCCTTAGCTCGTTGTACTTATGAGACTTTCTCATCAAGCTTGATCTGCTTTCCAATGCTGCTATCTTGAATAAACTATTTTTCAAGAAAGATGGCATGTCGACTCACAATCACATTGTGGTCTTCTGGAATGTAGAAATAGTATCCTAATGACTCTTTAGGATATCCTATGAATCGAGCTCTGAAGGACCTAAACTCTAACTTATCCGCTTGTTGTCTTTTGATATGAGCTGGACAACTCCAAATTCTGAAATGACTCGGACTTGATTTCTTACCGTGCCATATCTCATACGGTGTGGTAGGAACGGTCTTAAAGGAAATCCTATTCAGTAGATAAATTGAAGTTAACAATGAATGTCTCCAAAAAAAAAATCAGGAAGGTCTGTGAAGCTCATCATGGATCGAACCATATCTAATAGAGTCCGATTTCTCCGTTCTGAAACTCCGTTGAGTTGAGGTGTTCCTGGTGGAGTCCATTGAGAGACTATGCCATTATCCTTGAGATAGTCTAGGAATTTTTGACTAAGGTATTCACCTCCTCGATTTGATCGAAGAACCTTAATGGATTTTTTAGTTTATTTTTCTACTTCATGTCTGAATTTTTTAAACTTTTCAAAAGCTTTAGACTTATGTCTCATAAGATACACATACCCATACCTAGACAGATCATCGATAAAGATAATGAAGTAGACAAAATTACCTCTAGCCGGCACATTAAATGGGCCGCACACATCAGTATGTACTAGGATAAGGAGATCTGTGGCCCTCTCCTCATGTCCTACAAAAGGGAGTTTGGTCATTTTGCCTTGGAGATAAGATTCACAAGTTGGATATGACTCGAAAGTCAATGGACTCAATAGCCCATTTTTCTTCAATTTGTTAATCCTATCTTCTGCTATATGACCTAATCTTAGGTGCCATAGATATCTATCGTTTGGACTATCCCTAGGTCATTTGGCATTCACGTTTTGCTCGATAGTTAGAACATGTACATCAATATGTAGCTGATAAAGATCATTAATAAGAAAATCATTTGCAATTTTATTTCTTTCATAAAGAATATTACAATGGTCCTTAAAGAAGGTAATCACATAGCCTTCTTATGCTAAGCATGAAACAGAAATCAAATTTCTGCTAGTTGCAGGCACATAATAACAGTCTTTCAAAACTAAATCTAAACTAGATGGTAGTCAAAGAGGATATATTTCCATGGCTACCATAGCAACTCTTGCTCCATTATCGATGCGTAGGATCATGTCTCCATCCCTCAGCCTCCTGCTATCCTCAAGACCCTACATGGAAGTGCACAGATGAGCACTAGAACCAAAGTCAAGCATCCAATTGGATGCAGAAGAAATCGTAAGGTTAGACTCAATAACGAGCATACCTCCAGAAGGACCTTCATTCTTATTCTTCAGGATGGCCAGGTAACTAGGGCAGTTCCACTTTCAATGGCCGTTGCTGTTGCAATGGAAACACTTTTCTTTGGTAGCGGCTTTTTTCTTCGGCTCTGCCTTCTTCTTTTTTATTCCTTCCACCTTCTGGATTTTCACAGACTTTTTTTTCTTTCCATAAGACTTTCGTTTGGAAGAAGTTTATTTCATAGCAAGAACTGAGCCTTTAGAACCTTTCATAGGAAGCTCAGCGGTGACCAGCATATTCATTAATTCAGTCAAGAAATTTTGAAGTTTATGCATATGATAATTCATGATGAATTATCCATATGCATCAGTCAAGAATTGCAGAATAATATCATTCTGTAGATCCAAGTCTAACTTCACACCGAGCTTCTCAAGCTCTTCCATGTCCTTGATCAACATTAGACAGTGATCTTGGACTGACTGCCCATCACGCATCTTAGTCTTAAAAAATCATTTCGTGACTTGATACTTGGCTGCGCGACTCTGTTCACCAAACATCTTCTACAGGTGAGCCAACATTTGACGAGCAGTCCCGATATCTTCATATTGGCGCTGGAGCTAATCAAAAATCGAGCCCAACATGTAATATCTGGCCTTATTATCTTCGTCTATCCATTTTTTCAGAGATGCTCCCTGTTCAGTGGATGATTGGGCTGGTAAGATGGGAGGGTCCTAATCCAATACATGGATTAACTTCTCGAAATCCAAAATAATTTTGTAGTTTCTGAACCAATCTTTATAATTGGATTCGGTCAGTCTATGTGTATCCAGGATACATGCTAATGGGTTGGACGCAGATATTTTTCTGTAGAGAGTCAAAGATTCAAGTTAGATACTGTAATTATGACTTGACCAATTTATTTAAAAATTTTATTTTTAAATAAATTAGCTTTCACTATTTTTTTGGATCCCTACACTCCCTCTGTAGAGATGCGAAAATCTCCACGATTAATGATTTCTAGTGGGTGGTGCGGTCTCACCAACTGACTCATCACCTCACCTAACAGTTATTGATGATGGGTTAGCCAATGAGTGAACAACTCTTGTTCAATGATTTTCTAATCATGGTGCACCCAAATTTGATCTCTAATTCATGAATCTCACCGTATCTAAAATATTGATCCACTTCTTAGTTAAGTCAGATCCACCATTTGCACAGACTGGATTTCTAATTGAGTCTCTCACCGTATCCAAAATATTGAGCCCAACTCATCCTCCAGCCCATAGCATCCAATGCCTAATAGACATGGTTGCATTTTTCCAATGCAACTGAGCCACTATATCTAGTCGAGAACAATCAACCTCGGGAAGAGCCCGCACATCTACAATGGTGGAAGACCTCAGACTTAATCTTTTCTTAGGAAGAATTAATTCAGGTCTCATTAAACTAGACTTATCATAGTCATAACAATTATGACTAACCTAGTGGCATGGGTTAGCTCGGATTATTGACCACCTTAGATCAGAACTGTGTTAATAGATATGGTCAAGTAAGTAAGACTGGTGGAAGGAATATGCCATTAACTCGTACAAGAATGCATTCAGGTCGTGTAGCTTTCAATTAAAAATCAATCGGTCGTATGTGCCAAACTTACCTTAGACACCAAATTATTGAGTCAGAACCAATTGGATTAGCCTACAATCCAGACTCTAACCTCTGAGCCTAATTAGGTCTTGCTTGACCGTGACTCGATCTTGACCCAGACTTAATCCTATTAGGCTGGTCAATTTAAGATTGTTGATCTCATCTAACCAACTCTTGATTCGGTTTGATCAACCGCTTAGACCTAATTGAGCTACCTAAGCCCGAACCCTATATTATGAATATGTCTTAGATCTAAAATTCTCAATTTTAGACCTAATTAATATTTTATAATCTTAATTTTTAATTAAGTAGGGTTTATAAATAAAATATGCGTAATAAATCCTAGGGTTTCAGGATCTAAAATTTTGTAGAAAGTAAGTTTTGGGTTTCTGATTAAGGACGAATGCGCAGCACCCCGACACGTCATAAGAACACCCCATAGGATGGGAGGAGAGGGCCTTTAAACCCTTCTTTGTTCTTATGATCGAACGGTCAAGAGGAATGCCTTAATCAAGAACATGCAATACTACAAAACAGTTTTAGATCTATATCATATATCTCATATAGAAATTAGATCTAATGATGGCATATTTTGCATACATCTCATGTATCGAATCATGCATATTTTTAGATCTAAATTATCTCATAATAATTTAAAAAATTAGATTTAAATTGATCTAATCAAAATAAATTCTAATCTAGACAACTATGTAGAACTATTCTACAACTAGTCTAGACATGCATCAATCATATCTCATATGATGTTCAAAATTAAATAATTTTTATTTACTATTTTTTAGATGTTATTATATTTATTATAATATTAAAAAATAATAAATAAATAGATCTAAAATATGATTTAATTAAATTAAATTAAAAACATGCAAGACTATTCTATAGAACTATTCTATTTTAGAACTAGTCATGCATATTTTCTAATCTTAGATCCAAATCATTTAATTTTAATTTTTTCTGATTTTAGATCTGATCACATCTCATGTGACATCTAAAATCACTTATTTTTTTGATTAAAATAAATTTAAAATTAGATCTAAATACTTTTAGAACCTTGGCTCTGATACCAGTTGAAGAAAAATCCTGATTTTCTGGATCAAGTTCGTTCAGATCTAATCAGATCAAGAGATATATTTCAAAATTTTTTTTTTTGATCCTAATCAGATCTGAGATGTTTTAGATCTAATTATTATTATTATTTTAAAAATTAAAATAAATTTAGATAAATTAAATCAAATTTAATTTATCTTGATATGGGTAATCCTATTATCCGTTGATGATCCTGTATGCAACAAAAGGTTCTGGATCTAGCCACGCAAGTGCCTGGTCTCTACTGATATTCACTTAGATTGGATCTAGAGATCCTCTTCTTCTCTATCATATCTCAAAAAATTAGATCTGGATCTGATCTGAAGGATCTTCAAAACTTCTTTTGAAGATCAGCAGTTATCCTTTACAGCAGCGCAGCCTTCTAGCTTTCAGTTGTCTTTCTCTCATCTGGATTGCACCAACCAAGCTCCAAAACTCTTTTGGATGTGGAGAGGAGAGGGAGAAGGTGGGTTTGGCATGGAAGAAGAGAGGAGAGGCAGCCTTGGGGCATGAGAATTGAATTTCTTTCAATGCATAATCTGAGTTAGGCGTAGGGTCTTATTTATAGACTGTCTATGATCCAACTCCTCTCCTTCCCAACTAATCATAACTCTTTATGAAATCAGATCTAAATCTGATTGATGGAAATAGAGTCCTCTGGATTCCTCCTTAGAGGATGCCTAAGACCAGTCAAAGTTGGTTCTTAGGAGAACTCTAATTGAAATCCAAAAAGGAGATGGAGTCCCTATCCAACAAGGACTCCTGGACACCTCCAACTTGGGCACACACCAAGGGTGGCGTGCGCCCTTCTTCTTGCCAAGTTTTGGTAGGGGATAAGCCCCCACCAGTCCTCCAATAGGTGCATGACACATGGATAGAAGTCAAAGTGTCAATGGTCAATATTTGACCAATCAAAGATCAACTTTTGACCAAAGTCAAAGGACGAGAAATGGCAGGTGACCAAAAATGGCAGGTAATGTCTTACAAAATAAGACAACCTTTTCTGACTTGGACAAGCTCTAGTTAGATAAAGTGAAGGCCTCTAAATGAGCACAAACTTCTTTGGCTCAGTCAGGACAACTATTTATGATAGAAAAAGAAGAACGTTAGATTCAATCGAGTGCTAGCATGATTTTTTTGAACCTAATTGAATCTCATTCAAATCAATTAAACTAGATCAGTTCAATTAATGATCATCAAATTCAAATCCTTATTTGTGTGATCCAGTTAGATTCAATTCTATATGATAATGGGATATGTCATGATCTCTATCATCGACATCATCGAAACTTCTTTCGATGGATCAGAATCCTTCTGATTCGAATAGCTAGAATGATCGATCATCTAAATCATTCTAATTGCTCCCAAAATTCATCAGTGACACCTAGCAGTATATGGTGGCAACCCATCAGAGCTGAATGTGAACCTCTTGGTGCAGCTACCTATGTGATTAAGTTATTCTATCTTGAGCCTCGATCAGATTAGGGTTAAGGTGAACTCGTCAAACCCTAGTCTCTGTCATATGATGTAATCATTCGATTCAAGTCCAATGTGAAAATCTAAATAGAAACTCTTTCTATTATTTCACTCTATCATAGCCATGGACTTCTGAACTTGATTCTTATGATCATCATAGGGCTGCTCCTCTACCACCGAGGTAGATAGATTCCATCTTGATGCTATCCAGTTCCTACAATGAACATGCTATAGCCAACATACACCTTAGGATTCCGTATGGCTAGGAGATCGAGTAATGGTGTAGTCAAACTATAACACCCTCAAGGTGAACTATCGATGCACCTAAGGTCAAAGAACTAGACACACTACTGCAGCATCGAGTCAGTCATTGATGAGAAGGTAGACTCCCTAATGACTACTCGAGATGGTCACGCTCAATGCCCTCGTTCTCTAACGAGTACCTGTACTCTCGCTCCAGTTTCTCCACACCGTAGACTCAAGACTCATCTACTAAAGAGCGCGATTGTACACCAACCTTTCGAATCAATCACCATCCTCGTGATGATCCTATGGTTGGAAGCATTTTATGAGTTAATAATGATTACTCATGTCTTAAATTTTCAACTCTTGAAAATATGAATTATCATTACCATTAACTCAAAGGATGTATCACAGACACTAAATATACATATGTGATAGAAAATAATTCATTTTATTTATTATAGTCAAAATTATAATTTTGCTCCTAGAAGTGTATTACAAGTGTCAACCAATTCTGGCTTCTAGGGCACATATATCTAACACTCTTCTCATGAAGGAAACAAGAGAAAAGCATTTGTCCCTATCTCAGCTAACATGGCTAAAACTTCCCAATATCTGGAAAGAGAAGCATTTGTTGAAGCTTTTGGAAGGCCAGTTAAAGAAGATGATGTTCAAAGTATCCTAGCACACAAAGCCCGAGTACCTGGCTCATGGACTGCTAGGAAACTTGCGGCAAACAACCAGTTCTTTGTCTCCTACCCATCAGGGGATGTTGTTCATCAACTGCTGACTACTAGGCAAATCAAAGGAGATGGTTTCTATCTTTAGGTAAGACATTGGATTCAAATTCGGGGTGGACTTCCATGCAAACTCAAACTAAAGGTAAGTGCTAGCCTCCTAAACCTCCCACTTATTTGCTAGAATTTTGAGGCTGTGACTACAATTATTTCGAGTTTTGGCATTCCACACAAAGCAAGTAGGAAGTGTTTATGTTGGGAGGATCTCACCAACTTTGATCTCTAATTCTTTTGTGAAAATATTGATGATATACCAAAATCAATTGATGTTACAGTAGGACCCTTTATATACAATGTGAAGGTCAAATTAAACTTTATCTCTGAGTAGGTTCCATTCGGGAACTCATTGGATAAGAGTGATTCAAGAAGTGGTGATGAAGATGATTTAGAATTCTAGTTTGCTAATAATAAGGAAGCAGACAAAACTCGAAGTGCAAAGCGATAGGGCAGTGCGACTAGTTCTCACTCTCCTTACTAGCAACCATCTCATGACTGACTCACCCAAAGCCAAGGCTATGAAATGCAAATTGATGGGATCCTATTTCATCCAAAAAAAGAACTACAGCCATCTATCCTTTCCCTAATCTGAAATCTAGTCCTTAATCTAGCTTTTTCAGTAAGACCTCCAGTTCTATCTACACCTTTTCACTTAATAATAATACACACAGACACCTTTCTTGAACTTACTATCAAGTCAACCTATCCCCTACTTTTTTACAATGTCAATCCGGACTACCACCATAGGAACTTTTCTGTTCTCCTCCCTCCTACCCCAAATTTGAACAAAGACTATACTAATAGCCAACCATTGGTACTGATTTTGATCGTCTTTGCTAGGATTCATGAAGCTATTAAACAACCACATGGACCAACATCACTCCCTACTCCCCCTCATCGCCCTAGAAACTTATCCATTGATCCCAACACAAACGATCTTGAGCAAGTTCAACTAATGGCTACCTGCAATTCAAAATGCAGTGCAAGGTTGAGGGAAAAAAAGTCAAAACATTAGGATTGATTAAGGACTCCCTCAAGGAAGCTGATATTTCTTCATCAACTCTCTCATTGATGCAGAACTCATAAAGCTCGGCAACCAATGCGAGATCATCCTTAACCAATCAAATTAGATCACAGCTACTGAAAAACATCGAAAGATGGAACTACACCGCTGCAAAAAGCTTGTTGTCTTAATGTCTACTTAATGAGAGTTATTCAAGTTTCTGGGTATAATCTGTGTGATGTCAAACAGAACTGCTTCATCACATAGACTTTTGGTCCTCTTACTTACCCACAAACATGTTTTGTACGTCCTTCTACCCACTGAAATATCAGTCTAGACTCTCTTATAGAATGGAATATATGAAGATGCTTATAGATGCTCTTCTCTTTGTTAGCCTATACATGGTTCTTTTGTCAATAATACCATTATCCCATTCTACAAGGATTTCTCTCTTCACTATTTTGAAAACAAGCTTTGTCAACCCTGAACTAGAACACTAGGGGATCGAGTAAACCTAGTAAAAGGTGTGCTATCAAAGAAGTCATTAAACTTTCAAAATGTATGATAGTTTGCCTTCAAGAGACGAAACAATATAAGATGAATCACCAGTTATAAAGAAGTGTAAGCGGAGTACAGCTAAATGAATGGAATGCAAAGGATGCACTTGGTTCAGCTGGAGGCCTACTAACAAGCTAGGAATAACTGTAGTAGTTAGGCAACATCTAAGCCAAGGTCGATATTCCATTACCATGCAGTTCATTTGCAAAACATTAGGGTTTACATGGATGTTAATGAATACATATGGCCCCCACAAGCAAGCAGAAAGAAAATGGTTTTCCTCCAAACTTACACAACTAAGAGAAATGCATCAGGTACCATGGGTTCTGATGGAGGATTTTAATGTAGTCAGATTTTCAGAAGATCGAAAAGGGAATGATAATAATGCCCCGGCATCAAATTTGTTCAACAACTTTGTAAATCACAACTCACTCTTAGAACTTAGCCTCACCACCCAGCACTTCACTTGGTCCAACCTTAGAGAAAATGTAATACTGGCCAAGCTTGATAGATGTTTTGTCTCTTTAGACTAGCATGGGCAATATCTTGTAGCACAACTCTCAACTTTAGTCCGAACAAGTTCAGATTATACTCCTCTCCTCTTATATCACATGCAAGGATTACAAGGTCATGAAAACTTGTGGTTTACCAGCCTAAAGTTTGATGAACGGATAAAAGTTTGGTGGGAGTCAACACCAAAATCCTATGAAGCAGCTAATAACCTGGTTAAAGTATTGAGCTTTCTAAGATCTAAACTCAAATGCTAGAATAGAAATGCTGTGGGGAATATCATTATAAGGAAGGAAGAACTACAAACAAGAATTGAATTCTTAGATACTGAAGATGAATTAATACAACTTACACCCCAATAGATGGATGAATGGGTGCATCTCAAAATAGAACTCGACATTATTCTAAAACAAAAGGAAGATATATGGAAACAGCACTTTAGGATGTAGTGGCTTCAAAACAGAGGTCGCAATATCAAGTTCTTCCATGTATGGGCAAGTAACAAGAAAAAGAAGAACACAATCATTGAAATCTGACAAGGGGACCATAAAATCATGGATCACTAGGAAATACGTTCGGCCTTCTACAACTATTATTCAATATTACTAGGCTCGGTAGATGAGCGCCTTATATAGGTAGATTGAAAGGCACTATATTTAGAAAGATCTCTTGGCCTCACCAACCTTGAACATCCATTTACAAAAGAGAAAATTAGAGATGCAATGTTTGGCTTGGCTTCTAAAAAATCCTCAGGACCAGATGGATTTCCATTCTCCTTCTACAAGCTATTCTGGAGTATAATTAAACAGAAGGTTATAAAGCTTCTCCTACAATTCTATAACCACTTAGCCAATATAGGATGTCTAAGCTACTCCTTCATCACTCTTATTCCAAAGAAAATTAGTGAGCATTAAGTCAAAGACTTCAGGCCAATAAGCTTGATTAACAGGATGGTTAAAATCATATCAAAGATTCTCTTAAAAAGGCTCTTAAAGAAAATGGATTTGTTGATCTCATCCTTACAACTCGCTTTTATTAAAGAAAGGAATATATCTGAATACTTTACAATGGCCATGGAAACCATAAACTACTGCAAAAATGAAACACACAAGGATCTTGTTTACAAAGTAGATTTTGAAAAAGCATTTGATAATGTAGACTAGGGCTTTCTGCTTAAATTATGATCAGCAAGAGGGTTTGGCCCTAGGTGGTGTCGTTGGATTAAAGATCTAGTCTGCACGGCAAAATCATCTATTCTTGTCAATAGTGAAAAGGAAAAAACGTTCAAATTGAGGAAGGATCTTAGACAAGGAGACCCATTGTCCCCCTAGCTCTTCCTTCTTGTTGCTGATAGACTTGATAGAATTATCAAATTTGTAGGTAGATTTAACTTAATAGATGGTATTGGACTGACTAACATCACGGGACAGCTCCAAAGCCTCCAATTTGCTGACGATACACTTATCTTTTATCGGTATGATATGAATTATATCAAAACTCTTAAATTCCTACTATATTGTTTCGAGCTATTGTCAAGTCTCAAGATAAATTTTGATAAATCCCAAGTGTTAGGCTTGGAAATTGCTGAGAAAGAACTGCAGAGAGCAACATCTATCCTAGGAAGCAAAGTGGCCACTTTTTCCATTACTTATTTAGGTTTGCCACTCCACCATTCAAAGCTTAGAAGAATCGATTGGAATCCTCTTCTTGAGAAAATTTAGAAGAAATTGGCTGGCTGGAAAGATAAACTACTCACTCTCCTAGGCAGATTAGTACTCACTAACGCTATGCTCACAGGGATCCCACTATACTGGATGAATACTTTGCTACTTCCTCAATTCATCATTCATCAAATAGACAAAATTTGATGATCCTTTATATCAAGAGGAAATGAAGAATATAAGCAAGGGCACTATTGACTACGATAGACAAATGTTTGTTGACCAAAAAAATTTAGAGGACTAGGAGTGCTTAACCTCAAAATCTTCAATAGAGTCTTATTTAGTAAATGGTGGTGGAAATTGTAATCCATTGCTAATTATCCATGGTGCAAGCTTATAATTTCCATTCACCCTACATCACACTAGAGAATGAAATACACACACAAAGCATTATCGCCATTTGGAAAGGATTAGAGGTTGTACAAGATACATTTCAGCTCTTAATCAGATATAAAGTTTGCATTGGAACAATGGTTTTCTTTTGGAAAGATAGCTGGCTCCATAATCATGCATTGAAGGTTCTCTTCCCACAGCTATATACAAGAGCATTGACTAGTAATTCTTCAGTGGAGAAAGTGTTAAGTGGCCCAACTGACAATAGATCATTTGACACTCTACTTACACCAAAGCTACTCGATGATCTTCAAAGATTAAAAAGAAGCATCAAGCACATTAGTTTGGGGGAACAACCAGACACTATTAAATGGAAATGGTTCACAAAATTTTTTCAACAAGAAAGAACTATCACTTTCTTCAAAATGGAGGAGTAAGACCACCTTTGAGTGAGGTCATTTGGAAAGTTTTGAGACCAAAAAAAGCCAAATTGTTTACTTGGTTGTGTGCCAATAATAAAATTCCCACAAAAACCAATCTTTATAGAAAAGAAACAATCGAGAATGATGATTGTATGCTCTGTAGCTACACCCCAAGGACTAATGACCATCTTATGCTCTGTGGCAACACCCCAAAGACTAATGACCATCTTATACTTGACTGCCCTTTCTCAAGAACAATTTGGACTCAGCTACTCTTAGACCAACAACTGCCTGAACTCCCATCCACACTGGACATTTTATGGAATACATGGAGAATCAATAATGTCAATCAAGATCAAAGACATAGATTAGATGCACTTCTCATAATTGGTCAATGGTGTCTTTGGAAAGAATGTAACAAAATATTATTTGACATCCATGCTTACTATCCAAGACTATTAGCTCAGCAAATTATAATACTTTTTATCTCCTGGACGTCTCAAATGATAATGGAATAGATGAAGATGTTAGCTCCAATTCAAAATATTTTTCTTCTTAAGATCGAGAACACACCCGTCGGAGGCTGATTGTGATGCAAATAGGCGAAACCAAAATTTTCCTATAATAGACACTATATTTGGTGGTGCACAAATAAATGTAGATGTTGACACCCATCAAAGGACTCTTCCTTGGGGAAACCTAGTGGCAATCTTAGAAGGAAACATCAAAGATTCATATTTTTAGAGAAAAGTGGGGAGGAAAAATGAGATAAGAAAGGATAGACTTTTAGAGCAAATAGGCACTAATGGAGACACATTTTCAGAATTCTAGAGATTCAGACAAGTCAATTTTTAGAGTTAACAAGTTTGCAAAATTAAATTTACTGCTTTCAGAGTTTAACTAGAAAGAATCTTCAAACTTTTTAGAGTTTTAGAATCAGATTCCTATTTTCCTATCTTCGGAGTTTTAAAGGTGACATAAATAGGATTGCTTCAGAGATGTAGGTTGGGTACTTGGAGTTAAAAATTTTGATTGAGAATGCTATTGGGAGATAGGTTAATGAAGGCTTCTTTCTTGTTCAAAGACAATCACTAATTATTCATGAAGAAACGCCTATATTTCCTCATACCAAATTAGGAAAAGAGAGCCCAAGCGTACATAGTAAAGATGTATTAAAAGGTTACAACCTTTTTGTAACTATATAATAAAGTATTAATAAATAATGGAGGTTTCACCTCCTTCTCATCAAAAAAAAATATATTTTTTTTTTATATCTATTTGATGAATAACCAACTTATAAATTGATGCAAGAGAAATTAGTAAGCTAATAGTTGCAATCCAAGCTGTTGGTGTATATATATCAAAATAATTAATTTCTTATTTTTGTGTAAAGCTTTTAGCTACTAACATAGCTTTGAATTTATCAATGGTTCCACCTACTTTCATTTTCTTCTTAAAAATTCATTTACAACCGATTAGCTTAGAACTTGGAGGGAGGTCGACTAATTTCTATATGTTATTACACATAAAAGAATATATTTCTTTATTAATAGCTTCTTTCCAAAAGATAACATCTTGAGATTTTATTGCCTCTTTATAAGTTATAGGATCTACTTCTATATTAAAACAATATGATCTATACTTACCAAAAGATTCTCTAGTCCCCTTTACCAGGAACATAAAAAAATCCAATTCAAAAGTTGTTGCTTTTCTAACTCTTTTACTTCTTCTAAGTTCAAGGTTTTCTTCTTTGTCATTCTCTTCTAGAAGATAAACATATTCTATAGGTCTAAGAATTGAATTAAATATATTTTCATCAAATACAGCATCTCTTGACTTAATCATAGTATTGACTTCTAATAAGTCATTAGATTTTATTGCCATAAACTTATATGCCTTACTATTTTGTGCATATCCTAGAAATATGCATTCAATTTCTCTTTCACCTAACTTTCTCTTTTTGGGTTCAGGAACCCTTACAATAGCCCAATATTCCCAAACTCTTAAGTAGTTTAGGTTAGGCTTCCTTTTTTTCTAGATTTTATATGGGGTTGTAATATTGCTTCTTTTATTAGAAACTTCATTTGATCTATGACAAGTTGTAAATAAAGCTTCACCTCAAAAGCCTTGATTTAAACCAAATAATTAGAAAATATTATGTTAACCATTTCTATAAATACCCTATTTTTTTTCATTCTGCTATACCATTCTATTGTGGTGTACAAGGTGCAAAAGTTCCACAAATAATTCCAATGGATTCAAAATAAATAGGATCATGGTATTCACCTCCTCTGTCAGTTCTTAAAATTTTAATGATAGTTTCACTATGCAATTCTATTTCAGACGTATAAATTTTTAAAAATTTTTTAATACTTTATTTTTAGAATGTAGCAAATAAATATAATAATATCTAAAATAATCATCTATAATAGTTACAAAATATTTCTTTCCTCCTATGGTTGGTGTATTATACAAATCACATACATCATTATGTACTAATTCTGCAATTTTGTATATCTTTCTACTTTAGGAAATAGATTTCTAGAAATCTTAAACATGCATGTTTTACATTTATCAATATTTTCATTAAAGTACATAATTAAGTCTAGTTTAACTATATCATATATTCTTCTAAAATTTACATGACCCAAACGATTATGCCATAATTAAAAAATCAATAATATAAGCACAAGAAACTTTATTCTTATTAATATTAAGTTTAAATATGCCCTCATACATATACCCTTTTCCACTAAAGATTCCACCTTTAGAATAAATTTATCTATCTCAAACACATTTAAATTTAAACTTGTTAAGGAGACCACCACTAGATACAAGATTTTTTCTCATTTTTGGTATATAATATACATTACTACGAGTAAGTGTCTTTCCAAAAGTGAATTCAAGTTCTATGATTTTTTTTCCCCTTAACTTGTGTAGTGGATGAGCTTTTTCATATAGGGCACTTCCATTTTCTACTAGTTCATACTTCTTGAACAGATTCTTGTCTTTGCACATGTGTTTGGTTGTACCAGAATCATTCCACCAAACTTCATCATCTTCAAGAATATTGATTTCTAATATCATTGCAATAAAGTTTTCTTTTGCTACTAGTGCATTCTTCTTTTTGAAAAAGCAGCATTTTGTCTTATAGTGTCTAGATTTTCTACAAGAAAAGTATGTACCTTTCTTCTTTTTAATCTTATAAGTAATGGTAGATTTTTAGGCTCTCTTCTTAGTGGATTTGCTAATCTGACTTTCCTTCACCACATGGGCTTTGGTAAAATGAGATTCTTATTTTTATCTTGCTTATAGTTTTCCTTCTCAATATGAAGATGGTTAACCAAGTCCTCAAAAGAGATATTCTCTTTCTTATGCTTCAAACTTCTTTTAAAGTCTTTCCATGATGGAGGAAGTTTGCTAGTAATAGAGGGAACAATTATGGTTTCATCTATATACATGTTATGCAACTATAACTATTAAGAATATGCTCTATCTCATGTAATTATTTCATAACAAATTTATCATCAACCATCTTATAATTATTAAATCTACTTGTTGCCTAGCTACGCAACCCAAGAGGAGGGAGGGTGAATTGAATTTTTAAAATTTTAAAACTAATTTAGAGTTACCAAGATTATGTGATGATACGCAAATTGTATGAGGTGGGTGATTTAAGTGAGATAAAAAGATAAATAGTAAGAAAGCAAGTATTTAACAAAATAAAGATGGAGAGAGCAAGCATACCATAAACAAACAAGATTTATAGTAGTTCAATACCAATCTTACAGCTACATCCATTACCCAAGCTCCTACTTGAAAATTTAAATCCACAAAACGTATTCAATCTGAATATATCATTGAAAATATCCAACCCTAGCTATCCTAAGCTAGAACACTTATTGTTTAGGTACAAGCCAATCTTACACAATCCGATTCTAGGCTTGGAGAGACCTTCTCAAGTTTTGGAACCTCCAAAACTTAAAACTACTTAATAAAAATAGAATATAAGAGTTAATGACAAGAAATATAACTCAAGCCCCTTAAATGAGCAAATGAAAACTTTAAGAACACTTCACACAACAAGAAAGAAGCTTTTTTATTTTTTCTTAAGATTGTTGAAAATTTGAACGAGCATTTGAGGAGTTGGTAAGCTTGAAATAAAAGCTTCTTTGCTTGAAGAGGGCTTTTTACTTAGGGCTAAAATGAATGCTTGAATCTCTTATTTTCTTTTCCTTTTTTGAGTCTTTTTATCTTTAATAAGTGTTAAAGAAAAATCTGGACAGGTTTAGAGCCATTAGAGGGCTTTAAATGCATATTAAATATTACCAAAATGGACTGAAAAATAGCCGTAGAGTTTTTCTATCACAGGACCTGTGACAAAAAATAGAAAAATCCCATGTTCTATATTTTTGGCCTTCGGAATAGTAGAGATTGACCCATGGCACAAGGGTTGATCTCAGGGTTATATCCTTTGGTATGCCAGCCAAAGAACAGCGTGCCAATCGATCCCTTTTGATAGGGGTCAACCTATGGATCGATCTTTTTCTTCAAAATTAATTTTCTTCCAAAATATACATCCAAAAATTATGGGACTGTCTCCAAAAGATCAGAAATCTTTTATACTTGCTCTTGAGGCTTTCAAATCAGAACTTAGTAAAATTATGATTTTGCTCCTGAAATACAATAAATCTTTTTTCAAACCAAATTCATTAGTAATCCCCTCAAATATTTTATAATCATCAAAATTAATTCTTGGAGCAACAATCTATTCCTTTTTGATGATGACAAAATACTTGAGCAAAAGCAAAATAGAATATATATGAAGCATTGATTAAGAATTTCAAATTTATGAAGATACATCACTTAAATATTATTGTCAATTATTTGAATAAAATGCATCATGAGTAGTATGAAGATGCATCACTTAAACATTATAATCAATTATTTGAATAAAATACATCATGAGTAGTTTGAATATTGCTTATAATATTATTTTCTTTGACAAATTTGCTTATTGCCCAATTCTATTTCTCTACTCCCCTTTTGACACCATCAATTATGATCTTAAAGAATTTTTAAAGAAAAATGAAAAAGAATCTCCCTCACTATATTTCTTATATTTTGCTGTTGAAATAAGAGTTTATAAAGAAAATCCATATAGAAATCACATAGGACATTTCAATTTGCTTACATACAAGACATTGCCATTCCTAACATTTCATAGCACATATATAAGACATTTCTCATAGCATATTATTATAACATTTTAATTGATGTCATTCATAAAAATCAATCCAAATGACATTCATAGAAGTTAAAAGCATATATATATATTCCAAACATAATAGAAGTCATAATAAGTGACAATATATAATAGTTAGAATATAATGCCAAAATGCTAAAAGGCCATAAGTCATCAATACATATAAACATCATGAGTATCCAATAAATACAACCATCCATGAGTCAATCAGAAAAAAAGTACAAAGGCCATAAGCTAGATCCTAGATACAAAAGACTGACTATACTATGTCTAATAGATATCATGACTGGATGCATCAAAATCAGAATAGTTAGAGATATGATGAGGAGTATCAGGATGAAAGCCATGGGCACGTCCTCGACCACGTCTACCTTGGCCATGGATAGAAGTACAGGCACGAGCAGCTAAACGAGAGGGCCCGACAGAAAATGAAGATGAAGTCTAGGACAAGAAAATGAGTCTAATGGAGTCAAGCTGTCCAACTGCTCTCGATGATGTTTGCATGAGAGTGCTAATAGCAGTAGAGACATCCTCACTAGATCCTCTGATATTATGCCTTAAAGACTGAATCTCGACCTCCAATGCACAATGAAGATTGTCATCCTCCACTGACAAAGCAGAAATCGAGGGAACAAACTCGCTTAATTGAGAGATTCCTAACCCCATCACTTGCCTCTGAAGATCTAAAACTCTCCTAGTCGGTCCTAGAATAGATCCATCAAGCTCCTCAAATCGAGTGGATAAAACTGTGAGCATCTGAAACACTATCGAGATATGAGGAGTCATCAACTGATCAAGTAATGGGTCAGTCTGAGATCTCTACCCCTCAGCAGAACTTGAGGTGTCCTTATTGGCCATCTATCGAGACAGATGATCGACAACCTACTATGATACATAATCGATAATTTATCGAGATACAAGGTCAGCAACTGGCTATGACAGAAGATCGACAATTATCCTAAGTTGATCATCTCCAAATCTAATAGTTGTACCTCTGCACCCAGATGGTGGTGTAGGAGCATCCCTCCTCATAGACTCTAAGAGACTAGCCTCGTGATCAGACACAAACTGAATATCAGAAGATGCTCTATGATCACGAGGAGGTGAAGACGGTCCCTCCTCCTCTGCTCTCTCCTTCTTTGCTCTCTTCTCAACACCCTTTGACTAACCGCCATCAGTCTTTGAAAAATCCATATGGTGCAGTGTATGGCGATTGATAGTGTTAGTATGTGAAAGTCTAGCAACTGCCTCTCCCTCAAAATAGACTCTAAACCTCCTAAAAACTAAGGTGAGTGCCATACCATAAGGCAAGTGTGCCTTAGATCTATTTAGGATCTCCCTCATGGCCTCAATCACCAGAATGGGGAGGTTCAAAGAGGTCTCAATGATCATATGGTACATAATGCATATGTCCCTATCAGATAAGAAATCATGTCTACCACTCCTAGGGATAAGTAACTTAGTGACCATGTGGTGCAAAAGTCTCATCTCCACTGAAAGTATCATTGCTTCTAATTTATTTGAATTACTAGCAAATGCTCTTTCCAAAATAATACTCAATCCCTCTTCTTTGTTTGTGAGCTCCATACCAGTATAATTCTTACATGGCAAGTACAGGATTTCTCCCAAATGAAATGGATCAAAAACTATGTCAACACCCTTCATAGAAGATCTTACTGTTTCATTGAAGTAACTTAAATTCAAATAAAATTCTCTGACCAGATCAACATATGCATTCTCCTTCAATAGACAGTAAAACTCCCATCCCTAATTTTTAATTTTTGACCCAATAGAGAATCCTTCTTTTTCAAAAAATCTAAAATCTATGTTCTTGCTAGATTCTACTTTACGATCAGAGAGGGATACCTTGCTTGGACTGAGAGGAAACTATGAAGAAGCTGGAGCAGGATCGAGAACAGGGGTTAGAGCAGGAGAGGGCTCGGTTGTCATTCTTTTTTGGTGAACTTCTTTCTCTAGGCCACGAATGGACTTCCTCCTCTATGGCAACTTCGTCTTCGAAGCCATTGAGAGCAAACGAACCTTGAATCCCACTTGAGAGTCTTAAGGAGAGTGGAATGGAAGAGATTTTGAGAGGGAGAGGAAGGATTTTAAGGGTTGTAGCCGACGGTGGGTTTTGGGGTGAGGGTTTGCTAGAATCCTTAAATCCACCTAAGAAAGTGAGAAATGGAAGAGGATTTGGGCTCTTATGGTCTATTTAGGTGGGAGATCACAAATTTTTGAAGAATTTTGGTCAGATTTTGCAAATGAGAAGATAGGGAGGATGCTGGTTTAGATGCAAGAAGGGGAGAAGGAGAGGTCGGCCTGTTCAGATGAAGAAGACAACTATTTTCCATTTAATCAAAGTACCCAAAAGGTTTTCAAAAAAAATGACTAAAATATCCTAGGATTGCCCTCTAAGCGACCCATGGCACAGAAAGTTTCAATAAATGATGAAAAAATTCTAGAAAAATTTAAATTTTAAGGGTTGAATTTCATTCATGGGATTGACCATGGGAAGGATAAATTTGAAATTTTAAGGAATAAATGGGAATAGAGCACAAGATTTGGTTCAAGAAAATTTTGGCAAGAGTGAACTAGAAATCAAAAAGATACTTAAGCTGATGGATCAAAGTTTCTAATTCTCTTCTAATGTTATAAAATCTATCCTCACTTAAGGCCTTAGTAAAGATGTCAGCCAATTATTTTTTAATACATACATAATTAAGAATTATATCATTATTTTGGAGATGTTCTCTTATGAAATGATGTTTAATTTTGATGTATTTTGATCTAGAGTGTTGAATTGGATTTTTAGTTAGATTAATAGCACTAGTGTTATCAAATCTTATGGAAGTTTTATTGAGTTTGATGCCAAAGTTATCTAGTTATTGCTTAATTCATAAGATTAGAGCATAGTAACTTTCAGCTGCAATGTATTCGACCTCGACTGTAGACAGTGCCATTAAATTTTTTTTTTTGCTAAACCAAGAGATTAAGTTAACTCCTAAAAATTAGCAAGTTTCACTAGTACTTTTTCTATCTAATCTATATCCAATAAAATTTGCATCTGAATATCCTATTAAGTCAATTGAAAAGTCCTTATAATTCTAGAGTTTTGTACCTTTTAAATATTTAAGAATTCTTTTAACAGCATTTAAATATAATTCTTTTGGATTTGATTGAAAGTGAGCATATAGACAAACACTAAATATAATATCTAGTCTACTAGTAGTTAAATATAATAAAGAACCAATTATGCCTCTATAAAGTTTTAGATCAACACTCTTACCTCCTTCATCCTTGTCAAGTTTACATGATGGGCTCATGGGGGTGCCAATGGCTTTGGAGCTCTCCATCCCAAATCTTTTGAGTAGCTCTCTTGTATACTTGCTTTGGATGATGGAGATGCCTTCCCTTTTTTGTTTGATTTGAAGTCCAAGAAAGAACGTTAGTTCACCCATCATGCTCATCTCAAATGCTCCCTGCATGAGCTTAGCAAAATCTTGACAAAGAGTTTCATTAGTAGATCCAATATAATGTCATCAACATATATTTATATAACTAATATATCATCATGATCTCTTTTAATGAAAAAAATTGTATCTACATTTTCTCTGAAAAAACTATTATTAAACAAAAATTTACTAAATCTTTTATATTAAGCCCTAGGTGCTTGTTTTAAATCATATAATGCTTTATTTAATTTAAAAACATGATTAGGAAAGGCATGATTTTCAAAATCGGATGGTTGTTCTACGTAAACTTCTTCAGTAATATAACCATTTAGAAAAATATTTTGACATCCATTTGAAATAATTTAAAGTTCATAAAGCAAGCATAAGCAAGTAAAAGTCTAATTGCTTCTAATCTAGCAACTGATGCAAAGATTTCATCAAAATTAGTTTTTTCTTCTTGATTATAATCCTTTGCAACCAGTCTTGCTTTATTCCTAACTACATTTTCATTTTTATCCAACTTATTTCTATATACCCATTTTGTGCCAATTATTGGATGACTTTTAGGTCTTGATACTAGTGTCCATATATTATTTTTTTCGAATTGATTAAGTTCTTCTTGCATTGTATTTATCCAATTATAATCTTTTTTGACTTCATCTATAATTTTAAATTCAAAATGAGAAATAAATACAAAATGATTGTATGCATCTCTAAGTGAAGAACGAGTTCTTACCCCATATGTAGAATCACCAATAATTAATTTTTTGGGATGATTATGATCATACCTCCATTCTCTTGGTAGATCATTTGTACCTTGAGGTTGTTCTTCATCTTCATTCTCTTATTTATTCTCATGTTCTTCTTTATTTTAAATTATTAAGTCGAGCTTCTTTATTTCTTTTATAAGAGGATCTGCATCATCAATACCTTCACTCTTTTTTGATGGAAGATCATTAGTCTTATCAAAAATAACATGTATTGACTCTTCTACTACTAAAGTTTTTTGGTTGAAAACTCTAAAAGTTTTACTAGAAGAGGAGTAACGAAGAAAAATAACTTCATCGAATTTTGCATCAAATTTTTTTAATCTCTCTTTACCATTATTCAAAACAAAATATCAATAATCAAAAATATGAAAATATGCAATGTTTCTTTTTCTTCCTTTCCAAAGCTCATAGGATGTTTTCTTTAAAATTGGTCTAATTAAAGCATAATTTAAAATGTAACATGCCGTGTTAATTATTTCTATCTAAAAATATCTTGGGAGGTTGCTTTCACATAGCATGGAATTGGCCATCTCTTCTAGGGTTTTATTTTTTCTTTCTACTACCACATTTTATTGAAAAGTCCTAAGTGCTAAAAAATTATGGTCTATAACTTTTTCATCATAAAATTTTTCAAAATCTTGATTTTCAAATTCAGTTCTATGATCACTTTTAATACTTTGAATTAATTTTTTTTAAAAAATTTTTTGGTAAAATTTTGAGAAAACTTAGAAAGTTTCATTTTTATGTGCAAAAAAAAATTCATGTGAAACGTAAAAAGTCATTGATAATTACAAAACCATAATATTTTTCATCTAAGCTTGTAGTTCTTGTAGGACCAAATAAGTCCATATGCAATAGTTCCAATGGTCTAGAAGTTGAAACTATATTTTTAGATTTGAATGAAACTCTAGTTTGCTTACCTAGTTGGCATGCATCATAAATTTTATCTTTTTCAAAATTCAACTTAGGTAAACTAGTAACTAATTTCTTTTTAATAAGTTTTGAAAGTAAATGCATGCTAATATGTGTAAGCCTGTGGTGCCAAAGTCAACTAGTCTCATTAATTTTGGCATTCATAGCTACTAGGCATTACATGTTTATCATGGAAAGATCATTTAAGTCTACTATATAAATATTACCATGCCTATGCCCAATAAATTTAATGCTATCATCATTGGGACTAATTATAATATATAATAAAAATTTAAAAATAACTTTGTACCCTTTGTCACAAAATTGACTAATACTTAAGAGATTATATTTTAAACCATCAACTAGTAAAATGTTTTCAATATATTTGGAGAAAGTGATACCAATGTTATCTATACTGATGATCTTTTCTTTACTATTATCTCCAAAGATGGCCATCCCTCCATTTTTAGCATCAAGTATGATGAATTAAAACTCATCACCGATCATGTATCTTGAGCATCTGCTATCAAGATACTATTTTTGATTTGCTTCTTTGAATGCAAGACATACCTACATACAAAAATCAAGTCTTAATTTTAGATACCTAGGTTTTCTTGGGTCCTTTTTGGTTAGTGATAATGGTTGCTTTTGAAATCCATATTTTCTTTAGATTTGAATTGTTAGAAAAGTATGTATAGAATTTATACTTTAGTTTACCACATTTAAAGCAAGTAACATTTGAAAATTTATTACTTTATGAATTCATAAAAATATTTTTCAAAAATTTTTATTTTCTTAGGGGGTTATAGCCTAGGCCAGCTTTATCATAAATAACCTTTTGATTTTCAAGTATCATTTGAAGTTTGTTTGAACTTAAAGTAAATCTTTCTACTATTGGTTTTAACTTGTCAATTTTATTTTTCAAATTTAGATTCTCTTGAGTTAAAGCTAATTTTTCACTTGAAATACTTTCCTTTTCTTTTAGCAAGGATTGATTCTTCAACTTGAGTTCTTTGCTTTTAGCCCCTAACTTCTTTAAGTCATCTACTAAATCATAGAAAGCTTCTTGAAGTTCTTCAAAAGTAAATTCATTTAAGATTTTAGCATTTACCTTATTTTCATGTGCCATAAAACACAAGTTGGCTTGTTCATGAACCTCTTCTTCTTTGGAGCTTGACTCATTACTATCACTTTATATAGCCACCATAGACTTTTTCTTGTATTTCTTGGAGCCCTTCTTAAGTTATAAACATTCAGACTTAAAGTGCCTCGACTTCTTATATTCATAATAAATAAGGGGTTGCTTTTTATTCTTTTCCTGCTATGCTCTTCTTTTGTAGGTGATCTCTTTCTTATCCTTTATTTTTTCTTTTTCAAAAATATTTTAAACTTTCTAGTGATGAGGGCTAATTCTTCATCTTGTTCTTTATTTTTTGTTTCATCAATTTCTTCATCTAGTTGAGTGATGGATTTGAGAATTATTTTTTTTTTTCTTGACATCTTCCACTTGATGTTATTTCATACTTAGCTTGTGTGTCATAAGCGATCCTAGAAGCTCCTCCAAGGGTAATACGTTCAAATCTTTGGCTTCTTGAATTGCGGTCACTTTGACCTCCCAAGTTCTTGGTAAAAATCAAAGAATATTTCTCACAGGATCGCTGTTAGAATAAGACTTTTCAAGACTTTTTTGATCATTAATAATATCCATAAAATGAGTAAATATTTTAATTATTGATTCATCATGCTCCATTTTAAAGAGTTCATATTTGTGCACAAGCATGTTAATTTTTGATTTCTTAACTTGATTAGTACCTTCATGTGTTACTTCTAGCCTATCCCATATTTTCTTAGCTGACATACATTTTGAAATGCAATTAAATTTGTAGCATCTAAAGCATAATATAAAACATTCATGGCTTTAACATTGAGTTGAGCCATTTTCTTATCAACCTCATCACATTCTTTTCCGGGTTTGGTTGATTCTACACCATCAATTATCTTAATGGGTGTGTGTGGTCCATTAAATATGATACTCCACATATCATAGTCAAGTTCTTGGATAAAAATTTTCATTCGAGCTTTTCAATAGGCATAATTTAACCTATTGAAAAGTGAAGAATAGTTCATGGACTGTCCCTCGGCTAGTGAAGCATCAACTTAAGTTGCCATAGTTCTTTAGCTCTTTGATGGTTAAATCAAAATAGGAGTAAAGCACCTTGCTCTGATACCACTTATTGCCCAACTATGCAACCCAAAAGAAGGGGTGAATTAAATTTTTAAAATTTTAAAACTAATTTAGAGTTACCAAGATTATGTAATGATATGCAAGTTGTATAAGATAGATGATTTAAGTAAGGTAAAAAGATAATAGTAAAAAAATAAGTATTTAACAAAATAAAGATGGGGAGAGAGCAAGCACATCATAAATAAGTAAGATTTATAGTGGTTCGATGCCAATCTTGCACCTACATCCACTCTCCAAGCTTCTACTTGAGAATTTAAATCCACTAAATATATTCAATCTGAATACACCATTGAAAACCTCCAACCCTAGCTATCCCAAGCTAGAACACTTATTTTTTGGATACAAGCCAACCCTACATAATCCGATTCTAGGTGCGGAGAGACCTTAAGTTTTGAAACCCCCAAAACTTAAAACTATTAAATAAAAATAGAGTATAAGAGTTAATTATAATAAATATAATTTAAGCCTCTTAAATGAGCAAATAAAAACTTAAGAATACTTTACACAACAAGAAGAAAACTTTTCTGATTTTTTTTTAAGATTGTTGAAGACTTGAATGAGCATTTAAGGGGTTGATGAGCTTGAAATGAAAGCTTCTTTGCTTGGAGAGGACTTTTTGCTTAGGAATAAAATGAATATTTGAATCTCTTATTTTCTTCCCTCCTTTTTGAGCTTTTTTATCTTCAATAAGTATTAGAGAGAAATCTGGATAGATTTAGAGTTGTTGGAGGGCTTTAAATGCGTATTAAATATAGTTAAAATAGATTGAAAATAGTCATTGTGAAGTTTTTCCGTCGTAGGGGTCAATCTCTGCACCTCTATGATAGCAAATAGAAAAATCCCTTATTCTATATTTTTGGACTTTGGAACAGCAGAGGTCGACCCTTGGCTAGAGGTCGACCTCAGGATCATCCTTTTTAGTGTGCTAGCTAAAGAACAGCATGCCAATTAGCTCCTTTTGATAGGAGTCGATCTACTTTTCTTCAAAAATAATTTTTTTTTTAAAATATACATCCAAAAATCATGGGACTGCCTTCAAAAGATCAAAAATCTTCTATACTTGCTCTTAAGGCTTTCGAATCAGAACTTGATAAAATTATGATTTTGCTCCTGAAATATAATAAATCTTTTTTCAAACCAAAATCATTAGTAATCCCCTCTAGCATTTTGTAATCATCAAAATTAATTCTTGGAGCAACACTACTAATAAGAAACTTTTTATTGGTTGTATTGTTTGACATGCATCTTCCTTTAAGTTTCTCCCATTACTCTTTTACAGTAGCCACATTCTGGTAGTTATCGAAAAGCACATTTGACATCCCATTCAAAATACATCCTTTACATATATAGTCATTATTGTCCCACTTCTATTGAGTACAAGCTTTTGTCACCGTTTCATCTTTGTTCTTTTATGGTTTTATTGTGTTGAGGATATATCCGACTTTGAGAGTTGTAAGAAGGAAGTGCATCTTCTTGTGCTATCTCAAAAAATTTTCTCCATCAAAATACTCCAGTTTGACAAAATCTATAATCAAATCTCAAAGTGTCGTGAACGTCATTTATTGTAGAATGAAATAAAGCCTTAAGATTGTCGGAACAAAGGAGGGAGAAAAATGGAAAGTTTGATAATAAGGATGGCTTCAAGGAGTTGTAGCACTGCCACTTTCTTTAAGGCTTTATTTACTCCCACCAATCAAGTATACAAGGAGAATATGTAATAAGCTTTTAGGATGCAATGAAGCCCAATATTTGATCATGTTTTGCATTAATTGATCAAAACAATAAGCCTTCATCAGTGTCTACAGAATCACGTAGATTTGATAGAGTTGGGGTTATTGTTGTATTGTGCATGTTGACCATAGGTTTTGAACTTACGATGTCTCATAAAAGATGCAAAAACCAACCAGCCAACCATTAATATAAAATAGAATAATAAAACTTATATTATTTTAAAAATATCTAACAAATCCTACAATCATCCTTGCAATCCCAAGGGTGGGGACTGTTAGAAATGTGTCCTAGAAGCCAGAATTAGCTGACACTTGCTGTACACTTCTAAGGATAAAATTATAATTTTGACTATAAATAATAAAATAAATTATTTTCTATCATAATATGTATTTAGTGTCTATGATATATTCCTTGAGTTAATAGTAATGATAGTTCATATTTTCAAGAGTTGAAAATTTAAGACATGAATTTTCATTATTAACTCATAAAATACTCCTGACCATAAGATCATCATAAGGATGGTGATTGATTCAGAAGGTTGGTGTACAATTGATTCTTTATAGTAGATGAGTCTTGAGTCTATGGTGTAGAGACACCAGAGCAAGAGTATAGGTACTCGTTAGAGAATGAGGATATTGAGCATGACCACCTCGAGCAGTCACAAGGAAGTCTACCTTCTCGTCGATGACTGGCTCGAAGTTGTAGTGGTGTGTCTGATTTTTTGACTTGAGGTGCATCGACAGTTCACCTTGAGGGTGTTATAGTTTGACTACACTATGACTCAATCTTCTAGCCATTCGAAACTCTAAGGTGTATGCTGGCTATAGCATGTTCATTGTAGAAATTGGATTGCACCAAGAGGAAATCTATCTACCTTGGTAGATGAGGAGTAGCCCAATGATGATCATGAGAATCAAGTCTATAAGCCCATGACCATGGCAGACTGAAATAATAGAAAGAGTTTCTATTAAGGTTTTTACGTCAGACTTGAATCAAATGATTAAATCATATGACAGAAATTAGGGTTTGATGAGTTCACCTTAACCCTAATCTGATCGGAGCTCAAGATAGAAAAACTTAATCACACATGTAACTGCACCAAGAGGTTCATTTTCAATTTTGATGGATTGCCACCATATACTGCTAGGTGTCACTAGTAGATTTTGGAAGCAATTAGAATAATTTAGATGATCGATCATTCTAGTTGTCTGAATCAGAAAAGTTCTGATCCATCAAAAGATATTTCAATGATGTCGATGATAGAGATCATGACATATCCCATAACCATATAGAACTGAATCTAACTAGATCATACAAATAAGGATTTGGATTTGGATATCATCAATTAGACTAATCCAGTTCAATTGATTTGAATTAGATTCAATTAGGTTCAAGAAAATTGTGCTAGCACACGATTGAGCCTAATATTCTCCTTCTATAATCATTAAAAATTATCTCGACTGAGCCAAATATATTTGTGCTCACTCAGGTACCTTTACTTGGTCTGACTGGAGTTTGTCTAGGTTAGAAAAGAGTTGTCTTAATTTATGAGATAAATTTAAGACAACATCTATCATTTTCCATCACCTACTAATTCTTATCTTTTGACTTTGGTCAAATGTTGACCTTTGATACTTAGACATCTGTCCATGTGTCATGTACCCATAGGAGAGCAGATAGGAGCTTGTCCCCTTACTAGAAAAAGGAAAGGAGGGGACACATGCCTAGAGATGCATGCACCCAAGGATAGAGATGCTTGGAGTCCCATACAGATGGGACTCCAGGTTGCTTCTTGGAATCAAACAAGGTGGTGCCAAGGATGCTGCTTTGACCAATCTTGGTGCCACCTAAGGGTGTTGGAGAGGGGCTCTCATCTAATTGGATCGGATGATATCATCCCACCAATCAAATTTAGATCTGATTACATGAAGAGATGTAATTGGCTGAAATAATGTGGCACTGCATGGCACAGTAGGGTCTATATAAACCCTGTCTGCACCTAGCTTAGCAGAACTTCTCCCTTTGCCCATGCCACATTGCTCTCTCCCTCTCTCCTTCATGCCTTCCTCAAATCTTCTCTCTCCTCTCCATGCCCAAGAGGCTTTGGGCTCAAGTTTGATGCGATCCAGGCAAGAAAAAGACGACAAGAAAGGAAGAAGGCAGCACTGCTGCAAGAGACAACATCAAATCTTCAAAAGTTATTTTGAAGACCTTCAAGATCAAATTCAAATTTGATCTTTAAAGGATAGATTGAGAAGGAGAAGATATCTAGATTCTGTCCGAGTAGATATCGATAAAGATCAGGTGATTGCATGGCTGTATCTAGAACCTCAGACAATCAACAAGATCATCATAGGATAATTAGATTACCCAAGAATAAGATATAAATTAAATCTGATTTAATTTATTTTTATTTTATTTTATTAGATCTATCAAATTAGATCTAAAAAGTATCAAATTTAATTTAGATCTAAGAGAAAAATTTTTAAAATATTTTTCTTGATTAAATCAGATTTGAAAAGTATCAAATTTAATTTAGATCTAAAAATTTTTTTTAAAATATTTCTCTTGATCAAATCAGATCTGAACGAACCTGATCCGAGAAACAGTTTTTTTTCTTCAACTGGTATCAGAGCCAGATTTTCATAAATTATTTAGATCTAATTTTAATTTTGATCTAATAATTAGATAATTTTAGATGTCACATGATATGTGATTAGATCTAAAATCAAAAAAATTAAAATTAAATAATTTAGATCTAAGTTCTATAAGATGCATGACTAGTTATAGAATAGAATTATTCTATGTATAGTCTTGTATGATCATAATTTAATTTAATTAAGTTATAATTTTAGATTAATTTATTTATTACTTTTTAATATTATAAATATTATAATAAAATTTAAAAAATAAAAAATAAAATTATTTAATTTTTCATTCATATGAGATATGATGAATGCATGTTTAGACTAGTTGTAGAATAGTTCTACATAATTATCTAGAATAAAATTTATTTTGATGTGATTAATTTAAATTTAATTTTTTAGTTAATTATGAGATAATTTAGATCAGAAAATATGCATGATATGATACATGAGATGTATGCAAAATATGTTTATAGTTAGATCAATTTTTATATATGAGATATATGATGTAGATCTAACTAGTTTTATAGTTTTTATATTTCTGATTAAGGAGTTTTTTTTGGCCGTCCAGTCATAAGAATAAAGTAAGATTTAAATTTTCTCTCCTCCCATTCGATGGGATATTCTTATGATGTGTAGAGGTGCTGCGCGTTCGTCCTTAATCAAAAATCAAGAACTTATTTTCTATAAAACCCTAAATTCTGAAATTCTAGAATTTTATTTACATATTTTATTTATGAATCCTAAACTTAATTAATAATTAAGATTATGAAATATATATTAGATCTAAAATTAAGAATTTTAGATCTAAGATATATTCATAAAATTGGGTTCAGGCTTGGGTAGCTTAATTAGGTCTAAGCGGTTAATCAAACTGAATCAAGAGTTGCTTAGATGGGATCAAGAGTGCTTAAATTGACCAGCCTAATAGGATTAAGTTTGGATCAAGATCGAGTCACGTGAGTGATCGATCAAGCTAAGACCTAATTAGGCTTAATGGTTAGAGTCTGGATTGTAGGCTACCCTGATTGGTTCTGACTCAACAATTTGGTGTCTAAGGTAAGTTTGGCAGATACGATCGATTGGATTTTAATTGAGAGCTACTCGATTCGAATGCGTTCTCATCGAGTTAATGGTATATCCCTTCCACCGATCTTACTTACCTGACCATATTTGTTGGCTCAATCCTAATCTAAGGTGGCCAATAATCTAAGATAATCCATGCCACTAGGTTAGTCATAATGGTTATGACTATGTCAAGTCTAGTTTAATGAGACCTAAAAATCTTTCTAAGAAAAGATTAAGTCTAAGATCTTCCATCATTGTAGATGTGTGGGCCCTTCTTAGGGTTGATTATTCTTGGCTGGTTACAGTGGTTCAGTTTTATCGAAAAGATGCAACCATGTCTATTAGGCATTGGATGCCACAGGTTGGAGGATGGATTGGGCTTAATATTCTGGATACGGTGAGAGACTCAATTAGAAATTAAATCTATGCAAATGGTGGGTCTGACTTAACTAAGGAGTGAATCAATATTCCGAGTACGATGAGATTCATGAATTAGAGACCAAATTTTGGATACACCATGATTAGAAAATTATTGGATAAGAGTTGTTCACCTATTGGCTAACCCATCATCAATAACTGTTAGGTGAGGTGATGAGTCAGTTGGTAGGACCACACCACCCACTAGAAATCATTAATTATGGAGATTTTCATATCTCTATAGAGGGAGTGTCGGGATCCAAGAAAATAGTGGAAGCTAATTTATTTAAAAATAAAATTTCTAAATAAATTGGTCAAATCTTAATTATAATATCTAACTCAAAATTTTGACTCTTTATAGGAAAATGTCTACGTTCAACCCACTAGCACGTATCCTGGACACCCATAGACTGACCGGATCCAATTACAAGGATTGGTTCCAGAACTTTAAAATTATTTTGGGTTCTGAGAAGTTAACTCATGTATTAGATCAGGATCCTCCCACCTTATCAGCTCGTTCATCCACTGAACAGAGAGCGTCTCTGGATAAGTGGACAGACGAAGATAACAAAGTCAGATATTATATGTTGGGCTCGATGTTTGATGACCTTCAGCACCAACATGAAGATATCAAGACTGCCCACTAAATGTTGGCTCACCTACAAGAGATGTTTGGTGAATAGAGTCACGCAGCCAAGTATCAAGTCACTAAATGACTATTCAAGGCTAAAAGGCATGATGGACAGTCAGTCCAAGATCATTATCTGATGATGATCAAGAATTTGGAAGAACTTGAGAAGCTCGAAGTGAAGTTGGATTTGGATCTACAAAATGATATAATTTTGCAATCTTCGACTGATGCATATGGGTAGTTCATCATGAACTACCATATGCATAAACTTTAAAATTTTCTGATCGAGCTTATGAATATGTTGGTTACTGCTGAGCTTTCTATGAAAGGTTCTAAAGGCTCAGTGCTTGCTATGGAATAGACTTCTTCCAAAAGAAAATCTTTTGAAAAGAAGAAAAATCTGCGAAAAGACAAAAGGTGGAAGAAGAAAAGAAGAAAAAGACAGAGTTGAAGAAGAAGGCCGCTGACAAAGGAAAGTATTTTTATTGCAATACTGATGGCCACTGGAAGCAAAACTGCCCTACATACCTGGCCATCTTGAAGAATAAGAAGGAGGCAGATCCTTCTGGAGGTATGCTCGTTATTGAGTTTAACCTTATGGTTTCTTCTGCATCCAGTTGGATGCTTGACTCTAGTTCTAGTGCTCATTTGTGCACTTTCATGCAGGATCTTGAGGATAGCAGGAGGCTGAGGGATGGTGAGATGATCCTACGTATTGAAAATAAAGCAAGAGTTGCTGCTATGACCATGAGAATATACCCTCTTCGACTATCATCTGATTTAGACTTAGTATTAAAAGATTATTATTATGTGCCTGCAGCAAGTAGGAATTTGATTTCTATTTCATGCCTAGCACTAGAAGGCTATGTAATTAGTTTTCTTAAGGACTATTGTAACATTCTTTATGAAAGAAATAAAATTGCAAGTGCTCTTCTCATTAACGATCTTTACTAGTTACATATTGATGTATCTATTTTTAATATCGAGCAAAATGTGAATGCCATGAAACAATCTAGGGATAGTCCAAATGATAGGTATCTATGGCACCTAAGACTAGGTCATACAGTAGAAGATAGAATTAATAAATTGAAGAAAATCGGGCTATTGAGCCCATTGATTTTTGAATCATATCCAATTTATGAATCTTATCTTCATGGTAAAATGATTAAACTCTCTTTTATAGGACATGGAGAAAGGGCCATGGATCTTCTTATCCTAGTACATACTGATGTGGGTGGTCCATTTGATGTGCCAACTAGAGACAATTTTGTCTACTTCATAATCTTTATCGATGATTTATCTAGGTATGGATACGTGTATCTTATGAGACATAAGTCTGAAGCTTTTTGAAAAGTTCAAGAAATTCAAACATGAAGTAGAAAAGTAAACTGAAAAATCCATTAAGATTCTTCGATCAGATCGAGGAGGTGAATACCTTAGTCGAGAATTTTTAGACTATCTCAAGAAAAATGGCATAGTCTCTCAATGGACTCCACCTGGAATAACTTAACTCAATGGAATTTCAGAATGGAGGAATCGGATCCTATTAGATATGGTCCAATCCATGATGAGATTAATAGATCTCTCAGATTTTTTTTGGAAACATAATCTATTAACTACAATATACTTACTAAATAGGGTTTCTTTTAAAATCGTTCCTACCATATCGTATGAGATATGGCATGGTAAGAAACCAAATTTGAGTCATCTCAAAATTTGGGATTGTCCGACTCATCTCAAAATACAATAAACGGATAAGTTAGACTTTAGGTCCTTTAGAGCTCGATTTATAGGATATCCTAAAGAATCATTAGGATATTATTTCTACATTTCAGAAAATCACAATGTGATTGTGAGTCAACATGCCATCTTTCTTAAAAAAATAGTTTATTCAAGATAGCGGCATTGAAAAGTAGATCAAGCTCGAGGAGAAAGTCTCACAAGAGCAACGAGCTATGGACCAAATAGAACCAAATTAGGTTGAGCCAATACAATCACTACCTCCTCCACCTCGTAGATTGAAAAGAATTTTTTGTCTTCCTGAGAGGTACTTAGGTACTATTTCAAAGAAAATAGAGAAAATATTCTTCGTAGGTAATGGGGTTCATGGTGATGATCCCAATACCTATAACGAGACGATATTGGATATCGACTTTGAGAAATGGTTAGAGGCAATGAAGTCAGAAATTAACTCAATGCACTCAAACCAAGTCTGAACCTTGGTAGATCCACCAGAAGATATAGTACCTATTGGGTGTAAATGAATCTACAAGAGAAAGATTGGTGCAGATAAAAATATGGAGACATTCAAAGCTAGATTAGTGGCAAAGGGGTATAGTCAACACGAAGGCATTCACTATCAGGATACCTTTTCACCAGTAGCTATGCTAAAATCCATTCGTACATTGCTTGCTATTGCAGCCTATTTCGATTATGAAATATGGCAAATGGACATGAAAATGGCATTCTTAAATGGATACCTTGAGGAAGATATCTATATGAAACAGCCGCTAGGATTCACATTTAGTGTTGCTAATCACAAAGTATGCAAGCTGCAAAGGTCCATATATAGACTTAAGCAAGCATCTCGGAGTTGGAATACTCATTTTAATGATGTGATTAAATTATTTGATTTCATCAAAAATGAGAAGGAACCATGTATCTTCAAAAAGATCAGTGAGAGCGCTGTTGTCTTTCTCGTATTGTACGTGGATGATATCCTCCTTATTGGAAATGATATTCCCATGTTGACCATAGTTAAAATATGGTTATCTAAAGAATTCTCAATAAAAGACCTAGGAGAAGCATTCTATACTCTAGAAATTAAGGTCTATAGAGATAGACCGAATAGGATGCTAGAACTTTCACAGAAGATGTACATAGAGAAAGTGCTAAAGAGGTTTAACATAGAAAACTCTAAGAGGGGTTTGGTACCCTTCAGACATGGCATTCATCTTTCTAAGAAGATGTGCTCTAGCACACCTAAGGAAATAGAACGCATAAGCAAGATCCCTTATGCTTCAGCAATAGGGAGCCTCATGTATGCTATGTTATATACACGATCTGATATAGCCCATGCTGTGAGTGTCACGGGTAGATATCAGTTGAATCCAGGTGAAGAATACTGAACTTCTGTAAAATGTATTCTTAAGTACTTAAGAAGAACTAAGGATATGTTGTTGATTTTTGGTAATGGAGAACTCCAAGTCCAAGGGTATACAAACTTGGATTTTATGTTCGATGTAGATGATCGAAAGTCGACATCTGAAAGTCTATTTGTGTGTAATGGTGGTGCTGTCAGTTGGAAGAGTTCCAAGCAGACAGTGATAGCGAATTCCACCATCGAAGGAGAATACATCACTACGTTAGAAGTTATGAAGGAGGCATTCTGGTATAAAAAGTTTGCCATAGAGATCGGAGTGATGCCATCAGATGCCATTTCTTTATACTGCGACAACAATGGCGCCATAGCTCTTGTTAAGGAGCCGAGGTCTCATCAGAAATCCAAGCACATCGAGCAGCGATACCACCTTATCCGTGATTACCTCGAGAATGGTTACATCGAGGTCAAGAGAGTCGACTCTATAGACAATGTGGTAGATCCACTCATAAAGCCATTGGATCAATAGAAGATCGAAGCCCACCTTGAGAAGATGGGATTTAGATTTGTAGCCAATTGGCTTTAGGTCAAGTGGGAGTTTGTTAGATATGTGTGCCCTAGAAGTCAGAATTGGCTAATACTTATTGTACACTTCTAAGAAAAAAATTATAATTTTGATCATAAATAATAAAATAAATTATTTTCTATCATAATGTGTATTTAGTGTCTGTGATACATTCCTTGAGTTAATGGTAATGATAGTTCATATTTTCAAGAGTTAAAAATTTAAGACATGAATTTTCGTTATTAACTCATAAAATGCTTCCGACCGTAGGATCATCACGAGGATGGTGATTGATCCAAAAGGTTGGTGTACAATTGCTTCTTTATAGTAGATGAGTCTTGAGTCTATGGTGTAAAGACATCGGAGCGAGAGTATAGGTACTTGCTAGAGAATGAGGGCACTGAGCGTGACCATCTTGAGCAGTCATAAGGAAGTCCACCTTCTCATCGATGACTGGCTCGAAGTTGTAGTAGTGTGTCAGGTTCTTTGACCTGAGGTACATCGACAGTTAATCTTGAGGGTGTTATAGTTTGACTACACCATAACTCAATCTTCTAGCCATTCGAAATTCTGAGGTGTATGTTGGCCATAGCATGTTCATTATAGGAATTAGATTGCACCAAGAGGAAATCTATCTAGCTCGATAGATGAGGAGCAGCCCTATGATGATCATGAGAATCAAGTCCATAAGCCCATGGCCATGGTAGAGTGAAATAATAGAAAGAGTTTCTATTAAGATTTTCACATCGGACTTGAATCAAATGATTAAATCATATGACAGAAATTAGGGTTGGACGAGTTCACCTTAACCCTAATCTGATTGGAGCTCAAGATAGAAGAAATTAATCACACATGTAACTGCACCAAGAGGTTCATTTTCAGCTTTGATGGGTTGCCACTGAAGGAAAATCTTGATTTCCCGGTCCAGGTTCGTTCAGATCTGATCAGATCAAGAGATATATTTTAAAATTTTTTTTTTCTTGATCCCCAATCAGATCTTGATATGTTTTAGATCTGATTCTTATTATTTTAATAAAATAAAATTAAATATAAATTAAATCAAATTTAATTTACCTGATCTGGGTAATCCTATTACCCTGTTGATGATTCTATTTGCAGCGGAAGGTTCTGGATCTTAGCCACGCAAGCGCCTGGCCTCTACCGGTATCCACTCGGGTTGGATCTGGAGATCCTCTTCTTCTCTATCACACCTCCAAAAATTAAATCTGAATCTGATTTGGAGAATCTTCAAAACTCTTTTGAAGATGAGCAGTCGTCCTTTGCAGCAGCGCAACCTTCTTGTTTTTGATCGCCTTTCTTTGATCTGAATCGCACCAACCAAGGTCCAAAACTCCTTTTGGACGTGGAGAGCAAGGGGAGAAGAGACTATGGCATGGAGAAGGAGGAGAGAGGCAGCCTTGGGGCATGGAGAAACTATGATCATATCATATCTCTGTATCTCATACAATCTGAGTTGGATATAGGGTCTTATTTATAGACTAGCTGTGATCCAACTCCTCTTCTTCCCAACCAATCACAACCCTTTGTGAAATCAGATCTAAATCTGATTGGTGGGAATAGAGTCCCCTGGATTCCTCCTTAGAGGGCGCCTAAGACCAGTCAAAGTTGGTTCTTAGAAGAACTCTAATTGGAATCCAAAAAGGAGATGGAGTCCTTGTCCAACAAGGACTCCTAGGCGCCTCCAACTTGGGCACACGCCTAGGGTGGCGTGCACCCTTCTCCTTGTCAGGTTCTGGCAGGGGGACAGGCCCCCACCAGCTCTCCTTACAAATAAGACAACCTTTTCTGACTTGGACAACCTCCAGTCAAACCATATGAAGGCCTCTGTTTGAGCACAAACTCCTTTGGCTCAGACAGGACAACTTATTTATGATAGCAAAAGAAGAACGTTAGGTTCAATCGAGTGCTAGCACGATTTTCTTGAACCTAATTGAATCTCATTCAGATCAATTGAACTAGATCAGTTCAATTGATGATCACCAGATTCAAACCCTTGTTTGTGTGACCCAGTTAGGTTCAGTTCTGTATGGTAATGGATATGTCATGATCTCTATCATCGACATCATCAAAACTCCTTTTGATGGATCAGAACTCTTCTGATTCAAACAGCTAGAATGATCGATCATCTAAATCATTCTAATTGCTCTCAAAATCCACCAGTGACACCTAGCAGTATATGGTGGCAACCCATCAGAGCTGAATATGAACCTCTTGGTGCAGCTACCTGTGTGATTAAGTTCTTCTATCTTGAGCCCCGATCAGATTAGGGTTAAGGTGAACTCGTCAAACCCTAGTCTCTGTCATATGATGTAATCATTCGATTCGAGTCCAATGTGAAAATCTAAATAGAAAACTCTTTCTATTATTTCACTCTACCATGGCCATGGATTTTTGGACTTGATTCTCATGATCATTCATAGGCTACTCCTCTACCACCGAGGTAGATAGATTCCATCTTGATGCAATCCAGTTCCTACAATGAACATGTCATAGCCAACATACACCTCAGGGTTCCATATGGCTAGGAGACCGAGTAATGGTGTAGTCAAACTATAACACCCTCAAGGTGAACTGCCGATGCATCTCAGGTCAAAGAATCAGACACACTACTGCAGCATCGAGTCAGTCATTGACGAGAAGGTAGACTCCCTAATGACTACTCGAGGTGGTCACGCTTAGTGCCCTCGTTCTCTAACGAGTACCTATACTCTCGCTCCGGTGTCTCCACACCATAGACTCAAGACTCATCTACTAAAGAGAAGCGATTGTACACCAACCTTCCGGATCAATCACCATCCTCGTGATGATCCTATGGTCAGGAGCAATTTATGAGTTAATAATGATTATTCATGTCTTAAATTTTCAACTCTTGAAAATATGAATTATCATTACCATTAACTCAAAGGATGTATCACACACACTAAATACACATATGTGATAGAAAATAACCTATTTATTGATTTTAGTCAAAATTACAATTTTGCCCCTAGAAGTGTATTACAAGTGTCAGCCAATTCTGACTTCTAGGGCACATATATCTAACAATCTTCCACTTGTCCTAAAGCCAATTGGCTACAAGTCTAAGTCCCATCTTCTCAAGGTGGGCTTCGATCTTCTGCTGGCCCAACGGCTTTGTAAGTGGGTCTGCCACATTATCTGCGGAGTTGACTCTCTTGACCACGACATAACCCTTCTCGAGGTAATCGCGGATGAGGTGGTATCACCATTTGCTAGGAACTCTTCCAGCACAAACAGTCTGCCAGATGTCGACTTTCGATCATCTATATCGGACATGAAGTCCGAGTCTGTGTATCCTTGGACTAGGAGTTCTCCGTTACCAAAGACCAGCATCATATCCTTAGTTCTTCTCAAGTACTTAAGGATACATTTCACAGAAGTCCAGTGTTCTTCACCTGGATTTGACTGATATCTGCTTGTGACACTCACAGCATGGGCTATATCAGGTCGTGTACATAGCATGGCATACATGAGGCTCCTATTGCAGAAGCATAAGGGATCTTGCTCATGCGTTCTATTTCCTCAGGTGTGCTGGGGCACATCTTCTTGGAAAGATGAATACCATGTCTGAAGGGTATTAATCCCCTCTTAGAGTTTTCCATACTAAACCTCTTTAGTACTTTCTCTATGTACATCTTCTGTGAAAGTCCTAGCATCCTATTCGGTCTATCCCTATAGACCTTAATTCCTAGAATAAAGGATGCTTCACCTAGGTCTTTCATGGAGAATTCCTTGGACAACCACATCTTGACTGATGTCAACATGGGAATATCATTCCCAATAAGGAGGATGTCATCCACGTACAATACGAGGAAGACAACAGCGCTCCCACTGACCTTTTGAAAATACATGGTTCCTCTTCATTTTTGATGAAACCAAACGTTTTGATCACATCATTGAAATGAGTGTTCCAGCTCCGAGATGCTTGCTTAAGTCCATATATGGACCTTTGCAGCTTGCAAACCTTGTGATCAGCATCACTGGATGTGAAACCTAGCGGCTGTTCCATATAGATATCTTCCTCAAGATATCCATTTAGGAATGCCGTTTTCACGTCCATTTGCCATATTTCATAATCGAAATAGGCTGCAACAGTAAGCAATGTGCGGATGGATTTTAGCATAGCTACTGGAGAAAAGGTATCCTGATAGTCTATGCCTTCGCGTTGACTATAACCTTTTGCCACCAATCTAGCCTTGAATGTCTCCACATTCCCATCTGCACCAATCTTTCTCTTGAAGATCCATTTACATCCAATAGGTACTATATCTTCTGGTGGATCTACCAAGGTCCAGACTTGGTTTCGAGTGCATCGAGTCAATTTCTGACTGCATTGCCTCTAGCCATTTCTCGGAGTCGATATCTGATATCGCCTCGTTGTAGGTTTTGGGATCATCACCATGAGCACCATTACCTATGAAGAATATTTTCTCTATATTCTCTGAAACAATACCTAAGTATCTTTCAGGGGGACGGAAAACTCTTTCCGATCTACGAGGTGGAGGAGGTAGTGTTCTTATTGGCTCAACCTGATTTGGTTCCACTTGGTCCTTAGCTCGTTCTGCTTGTGAGACTTTCTCATCAAGCTTGATCTATTTTCCAATGCCGCTATCTTGAATAAACTATTTTTCAAGAAATATGGCATGTCGACTCACAATCACATTGTGGTCTTCTGGAATGTAGAAATAGTATCCTAATGACTCTTTAGGATATCCTATGAATCGAGCTCTGAAGGACCTAAACTCTAACTTGTCCGCTTGTTGTCTTTTGACATGAGCCGGACAACCCCAAATTCTGAGATGACTCAGACTTGGTTTCTTACCGTGCCATATCTCATACGGTGTAGTAGGAACGGTTTTAGAGGAAAACTCTGTTCAGTAGATAGATTGAAGTTAACAATGAGTGTCCCCAAAGAAAATCAGGAAGGTCTGTGAAGCTCATCATGGATCGAACCATATCTAATAGAGTCCGATTTCTCCGTTCTGAAATCCCGTTGAGTTGAGGCATTTCTGGTGGAGTCCATTGAGAGACTATGCCATTATTCTTGAGATAGTCTAGGAATTTTCTGCTAAGGTATTCACCTCCATGATCTGATCGAAGAACCTTAATGGGTTTTTTTGTTTGTTTTTCTACTTCATGTCTGAATTCTTTGAACTTTTCAAAGGCTTCAGACTTATGTCTCATAAGATACACATACCCATACCTAGACAGATCATCGGTAAAGGTAATGAAGTAGATAAAATTGCCTCTAGCCGGCACATCAAATGGGCCACACACATCAGTATGTACTAGGGCAAGGAGATCCGTGGCCCTCTCCCCATGTCCAACAAAAAGGGAGTTTAGTCATTTTGCCTTGAAGACAGGATTCACAAGTTGGATATGACTTGGAAGTCAATGGACTCAATAGTCCATTTTTCTCCAATTTGTTGATCCTATCTTCTGCTATTTGACCTAATCTCAGGTGCCATAGATATCTGTCGTTTGGACTATCCCTAGGTCGTTTGGCATTCACATTTTGCTCGAATAACGAGCATACCTCCAGAAGGACCTTCCTTCTTGTTCTTCAGGGTGGCCTAGGTAAGTAGGGCAATTCCGCTTCCAATGGCCGTCGCTATTGCAATGGAAATACTTTCCTTTGCCATCGGCCTTCTTCTTCGATTTTGCCTTCTTCTTCTTTGATCCTTCCACCTTTTGCTTTTTCACAGACTTCTTTTTCTTTCCATAAGACTTTCTTTTGGAAGAAGTCCGATTCCATAGCAAGAACTGAGCCTTTAGAACCTTTCATAGAAAGCTCAGCGGTAACCAGCATATTCATTAACTCGGCCAAGAAATTCTGAAGTTTATGCATGTGGTAATTCATGATGAATTGCCCATATGCATCAGTCAAGGATTGCAGAATAATATTGTTCTGCAGGTCCAAGTCCAACTTCACACCGAGCTTCTCAAGCTCTTCCATGTCCTTGATCATTGTCAGACAGTGATCTTGGACTGACTGCCCATCATGCATCTTAGCCTTAAAAAGTCATTTCGTGACTTGATATTTGGCTGCGCGACTCTGTTCACCAAACATCTCCTGCAGGTGAGCCAACATTTGGCGAGCAGTTCCGATATCCTCATGTTGGCGCTGGAGCTCATCAGACATCGAGCCCAACATGTAATATCTGGCCTTATTATCTTCGTCAATCCATTTTTCCAGAGACGCTCTCTGTTCAACAGATGGATGGGCTGGTAAGGTGGGAGGGTCCTGGTCCAAAACATGGGTTAACTTCTCGAACCCAAAACAATTTTGTAGTTCCTAAGCCAATCTTTATAATTGGGTCCAGTCAGTCTATGTGTGTCCAGGATACGTGCCAATGGGTTGGACGCAGACATTTTCCTGTAGAGAGTCAAAGATTCTAGTTAGATACTGTAATTTTGACTTGACCAATTTGTTTAGAAATTTTATTTTTAAACAAATTAGCTTCCCACTATTTTCTCGGATCCCTACACTCCCTCTGTAGAGATGCAAAAATCTCCACGATTAATGATTTCTAGTGGGTGGTGCGGTCTCACCAACTTACTCATCACCTCACCTAACAGTTATTGGTGATGGGTTAGCCAATGAGTGAACAACTCTTGTTCAATGATTCTCTAATCATGGTGCACCCAAACTTGGTCTCTAATTCATGAATCTCACCGTATCCGGAATATTGATCCACTCCTTAGTTAAGTCAGAACCCACCATTTGCATAGACTGGGTTCCTAATTGAGTCTCTCACCGTATCCGGAATATTGAGCCCAACTCATCCTCCAGCCCATAGCATCCAATGCCTAATAGACATGGTTGCATCTTCCCGGTGCAACTGAGCCACTGTATCCAGCCGAGAACAATCAACCCCGGAAAGGGCCCGCACATCTACAATGGTGGAAGACCTCAGACTTAATCTTTTCTTAGGGAGAATTGATTCAGGTCTCATTAAACTAGACTTGGCTTAGTCATAACAATTATGACTAACCTAGTGGCATGGGTTAGCTCGGATTATTGACCACCTCAGATCAGAACTGTGTCAACAGATATGGCCAGGTAAGTGAGATCGGTGGAAGGAATATGCCATTAACTCGTACAAGAACGCATTCAGGTCGAGTAGCTTCCAATTAAAAACCAGTCGGTCGTATGTGCCAAACTTACCTTAGACACCAAATTGTTGAGTCAGAACCAATTGGGTTAGCCTACAATCCAGACTCTAACCTCTGAGCCTAATTAGGTCTTGCTTGATCGTGACTCGATCTTGACCCAAGACTTAATCCTATTAGGCTGGTCAATTTAAGCATTGTTGATCCCATCTAACCAACTCTTGATTCGGTTTGATCAACCGCTTAGACCTAATTGAGCTACCCAAGCCCGAACCCAGTATTATGAATATGTCTTAGATCTGAAATTCTCAATTTTAGACCTAATTAATATTTCATAATCTTAATTCTTAATTAAGTAGGGTTCATAAATAAAATATGCACAATAAATCCTAGGATTTCAGGATCTAGGATTTTGCAGAAAGTAAGTTTTGGATTTCTGATTAAGGACGAACATGCAGCACCCCTACACATCATAAGAACACCCCATCGAATGGGAAGAGAGGGCCTTTAAACCCTTCTTCGTTCTTATGATCGGACGGCCAAGAGGAACGCCTTAATCAGGAACATTCAATACTACAAAATAATATCAGATCTATATCATATATCTCATATATAAAGTAGATCTAATCATGGCATATTTTGCATACATCTCATGTATAAAATCATGCATATTTTCAGATCTAAATTATCTCATAATAATCTAAAAAATTAGATTTAAATTGATCTAATCAAAATAAATTCTAATCTAGATAATTATGTAGAACTATTCTACAACTAGTCTAGACATGCATCAATCATATCTCATATGATATTCAAAAATTAAATAATTTTTATTTACTATTTTTTCAGATGTTATTATAATACTTATAATATCAAAAAATAGTAAATAAAAAGATTTAAAACATGATTTAATCAGATTAAATCAAAAACATGCAAGACTATTCTATAGAACTATTCTATTCTAGAACTAGTCATGCATATCTTCTAATCTTAGATCCAAATTATTTAATTTTAATTTTTTCTAATTTCAGATCTGATCACATCTCATGTGACATCTGAAATCAATTATTTTCTAATTAAAATAAATTTAAAATCAGATCTAAACAATTTAGAACCATGGCTCTGATACCAGTTGAAGGAAAATCCTGATTTTCCGGTCCAGGTTCGTTCAGATCTGATCAGATCAAGAGATATATTTCAAAAAAAAAATTTCTTGATCCCAATCAGATCTTGATATGTTTTAGATCTGATTCTTATTATTTTAATAAAATAAAATTAAAAATAAATTAAATCAAATTTAATTTATCTGATCTGGGTAATCCTATTATCCTGTTGATGATCCTATTTGCAGCGGAAGGTTCTGGATCTTAGCCACGCAAGCGCCTGGCCTCTACCAGTATCCACTCGGGTTGGATCTGGAGATCCTCTTCTTCTCTATCACACCTCCAAAAATCAGATCTGAATCTGATTTGGAGAATCTTCAAAACTCTTTTGAAGATGAGCAGTCATCCTTTGCAGCAGCGCAGCCTTCTTATTTTTGATCGCCTTTCTTTGATCTGAATCGCACCAACCAAGGTCCAAAACTCCTTTTGGATGTGGAGAGCAAGGGGTGAAGAGACTATGGCGTGGAGAAGGAGGGGAGAGGCAGCCTTGGGGTGTGGAGAAACTATGATCATATCATATCTCTGTATCTCATACAATCTGAGTTGGATACAGGGTCTTATTTATAGACTAGCTGTGATCCCAACTCTTCTTCCCAACCAATCACAACCCTTTGTGAAATCAGATCTAAATCTGATTGGTGAGAATAGAGTCCCCTAGATTCCTCCTTAGAGGGTGCCTAAGACCAGTCAAAGTTGGTTCTTAGAAGAACTCTAATTAGAATCCAAAAAGGAGATGGAGTCCTTGTCCAACAAGGACTACTAGGCGCCTCCAACTTGGGCACACGCCTAGGGTGGCGTGCGCCCTTCTCCTTGTCAGGTTCTGGTAGGGGGACAGGCCCCCACTAGCTCTCCAATAGGTGCATGACATGTGGTCAAAAGTCAAAGTGTCAATGGTCAATGTTTGACTAGTCAAAGGTAGACTTTTGACCAAAGTCAAAGAACAAGAAATGGCAGATGACCAAAAATGGCAGGTAGTGTCTTACAAATAAGACAACCTTTTCTGACTTGGACAACCTCCAGTCAAACCATATGAAGGCCTCTGTTTGAGCACAAACTCCTTTGGCTTAGACAGGACAACTTATTTATGATAGCAAAAGAAGAACGTTAGGTTCAATCGAGTGCTAGCACGATTTCCTTGAACCTAATTGAATCTCATTCAGATCAATTGAACTAGATCAGTTCAATTGATGATCACCAGATTCAAACCCTTGTTTGTGTGACCCAGTTAGGTTCAGTTCTGTATGGTAATGAGATATGTCATGATCTCTATCATCAACATCATCAAAACTCCTTTCGATGGATCAGAACTCTTCTGATTCAGAACTCTTAGCTAAAATGATCTAAAATGATCGATCATCTAAATCATTCTAATTTAATTCCCAAAAATCCATCAGTGACACCTAGCAGTATATGGTGGCAACCCATCAGAGCTGAATGTGAACCTCTTGGTGTAACTACCTATGTGATTCAGTTCTTCTATCTTGAGCCCCGATCAGATTAGGGTTAAGGTAAACTCGTCAAACCCTAGTCTCTGTCATATGATGTAATCTTTCGATTCGAGTCCAATGTGAAAATCTAAATAGAAACTCTTTCTATTATTTCACTCTACCATGGCCATGGCATGATTTCTAGACTTGATTCTCATGATCATCATAGGGCTACTCCTCTACCACCGAGGTAGATAGATTCCATCTTGATGCAATCCAGTTCCTACAATGAACATGTCATAGCCAACATACACCTCAGGGTTCCATATGGCTAGGAGATCGAGTAATGGTGTAGTCAAACTATAACACCCTCAAGGTGAACTGCCGATGCATCTCAGGTCAAAGAACCAGACACACTACTGCAGCATCGAGTCAGTCATTGACGAGAAAGTAGACTCCCTAATGACTACTCGATGTGGTCACGCTCAGTGCCCTCGTTCTCTAACGAGTACCTGTACTCTCGCTCCGATGTCTCCACACCATAGACTCAAGACTCATCTACTAAAGAGAAGCGATTGTACACCAACCTTCCGGATCAATCACCATCCTCGTGATGATCCTATGGTCAGGAGCAATTTATGAGTTAATAATGATTATTCATGTCTTAAATTTTCAACTCTTGAAAATATGAATTATCATTATCATTAACTCAAAGAATGTATCACACACACTAAATACACATATGTGATAGAAAATAACCCATTTATTGATTTTAGTCAAAATTATAATTTTGCCCCTAGAAGTGTATTACAAGTGTCAGCCAATTCTGGCTTCTAGGGCACATATATCTAACAGCCACCATATACTGCTAGGTGTCACTGATGGATTTTGAAAGCAATTAGAATGATTTGGATGATTGATCATTCTAGTTGTCTGAATTAGAAAAGTTCTGATCCATCGGAAGGTATTTCGATGATGTCAATGATAGAGATTATGATATATCCCATTACCATACATAACTGAATCTAACTAGATCATACAAATAAGAATTTGGATTTCGATATCATCAATTAAACTAATCCAGTTCAATTGATTTGAATTAAATTCAATTAGGTTCTAGAAAATCATGCTACCACACGATTGAGCCTAATGTTCTCCTTCTACAATCATTAAAAGTTATCTCGACTGAGCTAAATATGTTTATGCTCACTCAGGTATCTTTACTTGATCTGATTGGAGCTTGTTCAGATCAGAAAAGGATTGTTTTAATTTATGAGATAAATTTGAGATAATACCTACCATTTTTTATCACCTGTTAATTCTTATCTTTTGACTTTGGTCAAACATTGACCTTTGACACATAAACATCTGCCCATGTGTCATGCATCCATAGGAGAGCAGATAGGGGCTTGTCTTCTTGCTAGAAAGAGGAAAGGAGGGGGTGCACACCTAGGAAGGCGTGCGCCCAAGGATAGGGATGCCTGGAGTCCCATACAGATGGGACTTCAGGTTGCTTCTTAGAATCAAACTAGGTGGCGCCAAGGACTCTACTTTGACTAGTCTTGGCACCACCTAAGGGTGTTGGAGAGAGACTCTCATCTGATTAGATTAGGTGATGTCATCCCACCAATTAGATTTAGATTTGATTGCATGAAAAGATATGATTGGTCAGGATGATGTGGCACTGCATGGCGCAGTAGGGTCTATATAAATCCTGTTTGCGCCTAGCTTAGCAGAACTTCTCCCTTTACCCATACCACATAGCTCTCTCCCTATCTCCTCCATGCCTCCCTCAGATCCTCTCTCTCCTCTCCACGCCCAAGAGGCTTTAGGCTCAAGTTTGGTGCAACCCAGGCAAGAGAAAGTCGACAAGAAAGGAAGAAGGCAGCACTGCTACAAGAGACAACATCGAATCTTCAAAAGTTATTTTGAAGACCATCAAAATCAAATCCAGATCTGATCTTTGAAAGATAGATCGAGGAGAAGATATCCAGATCCTATCCGAGTGGATACCGATAGAGGCCAGGCGATTGCGTGGCTGCATCCAAAATCTCAAACAATCAGCAGGATCATCATAGGATAATTAGATTACCCAAGAATAAGGTAAAAATTTAATTTAATTTAATTTATTTTTATTTTATTTTATTAGATCTATCAAATCAGATCTGAAAAGTATCAGATTTGATTTAGATGTAAGAAAATTTTTTTTGAAATATTTCTTTTGATCAAATTAGATCTGAATGAACCTGATCTGGGAAATAGTTTTTTTTCTTCAGGGATTGCCAAAGATGCCTACTGTATAAACCATTTATTGTCCTTAAATATGCCTTCCTTCTAAATAAATATGGTCAATAGGAATATGACAACAATTAGCTCACTAAACACTTGTACCCATAGTGGCCTTGGCATATTGTGAAATAATTAGCAATAAATCTTTCTACACTCCAGTTGTCACATCACCTTTTTAATGTAGATTATATACTATTTTGTTTATTATTTATAGAAAAATTCTCTCAAAAAATTGTAAATAAAGATCTTTTTAAATTTACCTTGCCCTCTCCACCTTTTTAAATTTATCTTGCCCTCTCCATAAGAAACTTCTACTCATTTGATCAATTTTCTTGATCAATCACTCTGAGAAGGAAATTAGATATCCAATACATGGGAATTGCTGATAGAGTGGCATTTACTAAGACTTACCACCAAATAACAGAGTTGTTCTTCTTCCAACAAACCTTTTTTTTTTGAAATTTATCTAACACGCACTACTACAAAAAGGTTCTATGACAGCGCATGTTATGACAGCGATTTTCGAAACTACTACCATAGATCCTACGGTAGTGATTTTCGTTAATCACTACTATAGATTCGATATATGATAGTGATTCATTGAAACCGCTGCCATAAGTCGGACCTATAGCAGCGGTTAGTAGGAACCGCTGCTATAAGCGTATTTATGGTAGCAGTTAATTATAACCGCTGCCATATTTTTTTTTAAATATTATATAATTTTAAAATTTAATGTCCATCTTTATCATTCATTATGTAAATAATTATCATTAGAGTGTCATCACAAAAGATCGCCTCAATCTGATGGCCCTAGCTTTGTCGATCAGAAAAATTTGATTTCAATGACAACGAATGACGATGCGATGATCTGATAGATGAAGACCTCCAATGGATCCAAAAATCTATAACGATGATCTTGGTGATATTTGTAGCATACTATTAAAGTTTTACTTCAATCAGATATCGTTATCTTGATCAATTTAGTATAGGTTAGTTTCAGTCGTTAAATGATAAACGAGTGATTAAATGACCAAACGGTATCCAATTATGAGATAATTTTTTTTATAAATGATCTTGGCTACTAATTTAATCATTTTTTATGATAGTAATTATAAAATTCAACTTGTGAGATGAAGAACAATCTAAAACTATACGTCTCTTGATAACCATTCTGAAACTTTACTAGTTGTTATGCTCGTGCTTTTTCAATATCTGCTTAACATAGATAGTTTATACGAAAATAATTTAAATTTTACTATCATCACTATATAAAATATTTAAAATTATAATAAATATCATTTAACTAAAAAATTATCTCATAATCGGATGTCGTTTAACCCTTTAATCGCTTGTTTCTAATTTAACGGTCGAAATAATTCTGTACTAAATTTACTATTATAACGATATCCGATTGAAGTGAAACTTTGATAGTATGCTACAAATACCATCAAGATCATCATTGTAGGTTTTTGGATCCATCAGAAGTCTCCATCTATCAGATCATTGCATCATCATTCGTGATCGTCAAAATCAAATTTTTTTATTCGATGAAGCTAGGGCCATCAGATTGAGGCAACCTTTGGTGACAACACTCTAATGATAATTATTTACATAATGAATAGTAAAGATGGACATTAAATTTTAAAATTATATAATATTTAAAAAAATAAAAATAAAAAATATTTTCAACCTACGGCAGTGGTTATCAAAAATTGCTGCTATAGATCTACAGCAGCGGTTATAGAATCACTGCCATAGATCTATGGCAGCGATTTTGGATAACCGCTATCGTAAATCTATGGTAGTGGTTTGATAATCGCTGCCATAGGTTAGATTAAAAATCTCTAAATTTTTTTTGCTTTTCTTTCGTGCATGCTCGATCTCTCTCTATCTCTCCCCCTCCTCTCCATCATCGATGAGGCTCCTTTCGCCCCCGACCGACATCGCCTCTCCTTTCCCCTCGATCGGTGCCGCCCCTCCTTCCCCCTCTCCCTCCGACCCCCATCCCCGACCGCCCCTCCCTGCCACCCCCCACCCTCCCCCCGATCGTGCCTCCTTCCCCCCATCCCCGATCGCTCCTTTCCGCCACCGCCATCCCCCACCCTTCCCTGGCGCCCCTCCTTCCCCCATCTCCGGCCGCCCCTCCCCACACCTTTGGCCACCGTAGCCCCTCCATCTCCGGCCGCCCCTCCCCGCCACCCCCACCTCCCACCCGCCCCCAGTTGGCCCTCCTTCCCCCCATTCCCCCGGCCGCTTCTCCCGCCAGCCGCCATCCCCCATCAGCCCCCCCCATCCTCTCCCCGATCGCCCCTCCTTCCCATTCCATCCTCGACCGCCCTCCTACCACCCTGCCACCCCCCAGCCTCCCAATCTCCGACCAACCTTCCCTGCCACCCCCCATCCCCCCACCCTTTCATCGGCCACCCCTCCTTCCCCCCATCCCAGCCGCTCCTCCCCACCAGCCTGCCACCCCCAGCCCTCCATCCCCAGCCGTCCCTCCCCATCACCCCCATTCGGCCCTCCACCCCCCACACTCTCCCTTCCCAGTTGCCGACCCTCTCATCACTGTGCCTCCCAGACCTCCTCCTCACTATGCCGCCCTCCCCCTGGCCCCCCATCCTCGATCGCCCCTACTCTCTTTCTTTCCTCTTTCTCTCTCTTTTTTATCTTACTATCTTATTTTTATTTCGCAGGTTACCTCTAGTACCGTCGTCCTCCTCTAGCATCGTCACCAGTGACCCTCGGAGCTTTCGATGTGACCCACTCTCTATAGCCACAGATATAATTTTTTTTAATTTTATAGTATTATTTATTAATCATGTATATTTATAATAATTTATAAAATATTTATAATAAATATTATAAATATTTATTATAAATATTATAATTATCTGCATGCCATAGTTTTTGGATCGTGCCGTAGCGGTAGCCTTGGGCTGTGTCATATCGATGGCTGTGGACTAGATCTGTCAATGGATTGGATTCGAATCGAAATCTATTTATTCAGATTCTAACCTAATTTTAATTACTGATACTGAATTCGGATCCAAATATCTGATGGATCTATACTTGAAGTACCAGACCCAGATCCTAATGAATCTTAGAAGGCCAAACCCAATTTCGGGATCCAAAACTAAGAAATGGAGAGACTGAGAGTGAGATCGATAGATTGAGAGAGGAAGGGCCGGTCGCTCGTCGACCGTCGGTAAGGGAGATCGAGGGAGAGAGGGAAGGAGGAGGGAGGAGGGGGGTCCGATCTCATCGCCATCGCTGTGAGGAGAATCAGAGAGAGGGAGAGAGGAAGGGAGGGATCCGACCTCATCGCCATCATTGGGAGGGAGGGGGTCCGACCTCATCGATGAGGAAGATCGAGAGAGGGAGAGTGGAAGATTGAGAGAGCGAGAGAGGGAGGGAGGGGGTCCGACCTCGTCGGCATCACTGGAAGGGATGGGATCCAGCCTTGCCAATGAGGGAGATTGAGAGAGTGAGAGAGGGAGGGATGGGGTTCAGCCTCATCAGCGAGGAAGACCGAGAGAGGAAGAGAGAAAGATCGAGAGCTAAAAAAGTTGGGAGGGAGGGGTTTGGCCTTGCCGCCATTGTCGATGAGAAAGATTGAGAAAGGGAGAGAAGGAGTGATTGAGGAGATGGCACATAGTCAAGCCGGCTCGGATACGCAGTCGAGCTAGCTTGGGCAATGATCAAGCCAACTGGGGGAGGATCCGAGCTGGATGTCTCAGACATGGAGTCGGATGTCTCAAGCTTGGAGCCGGCTCGGCTTCTGAGTGAATAGAATTTGATATATCTCTCTAAGATTCCAACTTTAAGCCCTAAGGTGCCACCATCATCTACTTTATTCTTCTTTCAGGTTTCTAAATTAATACCAAGGTTCACGCAAGAGATCGAATCTATGACTGTTGCTTATCCTTAATTATTTATAAATGTAATTCATGTTGTAGAATTTATTGTATAACATTTTTTGGATGTTTATATCTTGTTGCTTTTGTTTATTGCATTGCATAATGATAGACTTATCAATTGATTAGTGTACATATTAGAGACTATTTATTGATGCTATACTAATATTATTGTTCAACATGTTATATTGATTAATGTTCATTAACGTTGTAGATCATGATGGCACCAAAATGCCATCTAGCTTTCACCCCTATCCCTCGGTGGGTTACGCATAATTCAGCATCCGAGCAGTCGAAGCATACTCTATCCACCTCGGCATCAACTGCTCAGAGACCTCCATCGGTGGCATCTACTCCACCGATGGTATCTACTCCATTTGCAGCTAAGCCTCTACCGTCGTCCATATCTGAGACACATGCTACTACACAAACATCTAAGTGCACATTTTTATTATATTAGCACAACTTTATTTTTTATATAGTATTTATATACTTATATATTTGCATAATGTATTTGCATTGTAGGTGCATCATCCAGTCGGATATTTCATGATCCCACATGTATGGCATATGTGTGAAACCACCAGCATCAAGTGATGGTCTATTATGATGCGGAGGAGAGGCCGGTAAGGAAGACCGCATGGGAGATGCATTCCTTTTTTGGAGTGCTTGTGAGGCGGTCAGACGTCATTCCTATAGAGTCTAGAGATTGGCCTTTGATGGATGTTGCCATTAGGAATCAGGTATGGGAGGAGATATGGGTAAGTACGTACACCTTAGTTATATTTATACATTTTATATGTTTACACTATATATGTTTGATTAGAATATTTTTGTAACTAATTTTTGATAACTTTGTGTAAAGAAGGTATGACTTCTTCAATCATGAGAGGGTTCGAGATGCCCGACTGAGGAAGATCAGAGAGTTGTATCAAGATTACAAGGTCAAGCTCTATAGAGGATGGCTCGAGCACCGATGAGACACTCCGGAGGAGCTTGTTCCCTAGATACAAGACTATCCTCCAAGTCAGTGGGAGAAGATAGTTAGACATTGGAGGAGCCAGAAGTTCGAGGTAAAATTTTTAACTTTTAAATTTTTTAATATATTTAAAATTTTATTTAAATATTTTTAAATATTTATTATTTATTTGAATACTTGTTAGGCTACCGTTCGTCAGAACCGAGAGAACCATGTAGCCCAGGAGTATATGCATACTCTAGACCGTGAGTCTATGACCAATCATGTGTATAGAGAGGTAATTAATTTTAAATCTTACTAGATAAATTAAATTCATATTTTTTATTATTTTTTTGATAAATTTATTTTTTGTTATAGCTGATGAGAGATGGAATGATGTCCAGCCATAGTGAGATCTTCTGATCCAACCGCACGGACAAGACGGGCAGATCGATGAATGCCATGATTGGGCATATTATTGTAAGTATTAAATATATTAGTATATATGATTAGTATTATAGCATTTTTTATAAAATTTTATTTTAATTTATAATTATAGGATCAGTAAGATGTGCTCGTAAGCGAGAGCCCAGATACCTCTCGGCCCCATGACCATCTATCTCAGATCTTGGGGCCTGAGCACTTTGGAAGGATCTGATGTAGGCCCGGATACATGCCGACGAGCTACTGATTCGAGGTGAGTGTCTCCTCACAGACTTCTGATGTCGTCAGTCAGGAGGAGCTTGAGAAGGTGTTAGCATGGGTAGATCATGCTGTGACATGAGCAGATCGGGTTAAGGAGCGCGCATCTCATCTGGAGGATATCGTGAGAGACATGATGTCGACGCTCAGCATGCATTTTGAAGTCATAAGCTTCAAGGATATGTTGGCCCGCATTTCAGCTCTAGCTCCAACTTCAGCTCCAGCACCAGCTCCAACTCCGATTTCGACTCTGGCTCCCAGTGACAACGATGATGATGTAGATTTATGAGACTTTTGATATATTTTATTTTTTTAAAAAAATATTATAATAAATTTTATTCGATAATAAAATTTTAGCATTTTAGAATAATTTTTATGTTTATTATATTTTTTTGTGTTATATATTTATATTTATTAGATAAAATATATAAAAAAAAATTAATTTTTTTAATTATTCAAGATCTACGGCAATGATTTTATGACCACTGTCATATTCATGCCAATCGCTGCCATAGATTCCTGATGCAAATGGTGTCAATCATTTTAGATCTATGGCGGCAATTAAGAAATCGCTGCTAAGATTACCTATGGCAGCGGTTATGTAACCACTGCTATAAATAACCTATGGCAGCGGTTACATAACCGTTGCTATAGATCGATCTATTACAGCGGTTTATAAACCGCTGTAATAGGCTATCTATGGCAACAGTTCAAACAACTACTGCAACAATTATTTTCATAGAGCTATGGTGATGGCTGTAGTAGCAGTGGTTAAAAAATCGCTGTCATAACTTATGACAATAATTTTTTAGACTACGACAGCGGTTCATAAGCAATTTTTTGGACTACGACAGCGGTTACGAACCGCTGCCGTAGCCCTTTTTTGTAGTAGTAATGAACTACTAGTTTTCATGTAGAGGTTGCATAAACATATGATAGGAAGAGACAAAAAATAGAAATTCAATAAGTTTGAGCAAAGGGATTATTTGTTAATGTCATCTGCTAGGTACATTCAGTGCATAAGGTTTCCACCATTATAGGGCTTGAGAGGGTTAGATGTATGCAGTTTTACGCATGTTAAGAGAGTTTTAGTATTTTGAACCCATAAATTTCAGATCATAATGTACCTCCTAGGTATAGCAAATATTCTTATCAAAATTAATTTTTTAACCTAACATTAGTTCATATCAATACTAGATCAGCTTCAATATTGAATTTTTTTGCATCGAGTTTGCACTATAATAAAGTTATTGGGAATTATGTCCTAAAACCAATCATCTAGCTTATAGATAATTGAATTTATTCTTATAATTATATATGAATCATAAATTAATAAAAATTATTTTATATTTTTTATTATAAAGTTGTACATCTTCTTAATTGAACTTCATTGTTATGATAAAAGTCTTTCAAACTACTTCTAATATGATAAAGAAGAATTTATCATGCAGTTTTTAAACATGTTCATGATCAAATGATACATTATTAATAAGAATAATAATTGTATCAAGTATAGGTCATTGTGTGCTATATAGGTTGGTTGTCCTCTTAGTCAAAGAGTGTATGGGTACTAGTATGGCATACAGATGGGATATTGATCTATACTGAACATGACCAATATAGAGCACTCTGCTGTCAAGAGTGTTATCTAAGAGGATATAGGTATAAGTATCCCTCTAATCTAAGATCATGATAATAACCTATAAGCAACCACTATACTTTGGTACCGAACTATCTAAATTTAAATTTAGTGATGGAAGATTTTTGGATGCAATTAAGTACTTGTTAAGTCGGTGCATAAGACAAGATGGGATTGACTACTTCAAATAAATTTAGAGAGAATGACTCAATATATTTTAATTTAGCAAAACCTTGACCAGGATAGTCCTTGTGAGAGCCATAGGATTGAATAGGTTGAAATACTATAAGGATTGCTAAGCAAGAGTTGACAACAAACTCTGAAGTTTTTTTTAGTATTATTGGTCAAGGGGATGAATTATACGATAACCATATTCTAGTAGGTTATGAATATTGCTTCATTATATTTGACTCTATCCGAACGTCAGATACCATAGCTAGATGGTCACTTCGATTGGTATAGAAAATTTATTTCTATGCTATCGGCTTAGTGTTCGAATCTACGGGATCATACATATAGAAGTTTTGATCTGATTAAGTGGATGATCAATGATTAAGAATCATTGAAGGATATAATTATCAATATGATTGATAATTAACCTAATGCAATAAATTAAAGAAAGATTAACTAATAATTAGATTATTAATTAACTTAATTTGATTGAGCAATGAGAATTAGATCAAGACTAATTGAATTGGATTCAATTAGGTCTGACCCGATTAGGCTATTGGATGACCTAATTGCTAAGAGAAATGAGATTCTGATTTGATCAGATCTTGGACTCAATTAATCCTTAATTTGATCAAGAGATTAAGAGCCTAATAAGATTAGGTTAACTCGTATATTTGAATTTGATCCAAGATGGTTTGATTTGAACTAAATTAGACAAGAATCAAGAGTCCAAACGTTGGACTGCACTCTTCCTTGCGCCATAAACCCTTCACCACCCTCTTTCTTAATGCACAAAAGGTTTGTGCATGAGAAACCTAGATGCCACTCACCACTCTTGCTGCCCCTTTAGGATAGGGTTAGGGTTTGGTAAGGTTTCATTCAAAAAGATTTTGAATTAGATTTTGTTCCAATCTCCAACTCTTTCTTTTAGCCCTCTATATAAATAGCCCTTTGTAAAACAAAGAAAGAATAGAAAATTCAAAGGCTTTTAGGTGTGAGAAACTAGAGAGAGTCTCTGAGTCTCTGGGCATGAGCTTTTGGGGTGGACTTCCTGGAATGTGAGATTTTGAGGAGGTTGTTCCTCTATTAGGTGAGAAGCTAGGGTTTTGTGAGAGAAACAAGAGAAGAATGTTCTCTTGTATCAATCCCATCCTCTTCTTTCTTTGTTCAATCATTAAGAAAGTCTTTGCAAGGAGCTAGCACTTCGAGAGGTGATAGATCGAGCTTCGCATGGATACTCTTAGAGGTCGTTCATTTGCATGGTTGAAGCAATAAACAAGATCTACAAAGTTATGATCTTCACTTTGGATTCAGGTATGAGATTCGATCTCATATATTCTTATCTTTCAAATTTTATATGCATGATATCATACCATAGATCCTAAATTAGGATGTTTGTAGATTAGATTTAATGCATGTTTAGATTAAAAAGTTTAATCTAAAGTCTTCTAATATGTATATTTTTGAAAAAAATTTGAAAACTATGCATGAAATCCCTGCACTTTCTCCAATAGTGGTATCAGAGTATCTGGTTCCTTTATAATATGATATGCATGCATAATTAATAAAATTTAAATTTTATAATGTATGAATGCATATGATCTGATGTAGATATGATCTAAAAAAATTTTATCAGATCTAAAAATGATTAGATTAATTTATTTTCAAATAACTTAGTACTTAATTAGGTAAATCACCAAGCCATCTGGTCATAAGAGAAAGTAGAATTTAAAGATCCTCTCTTCCTATTCAATTGGATTCTTTTATGGCGTGTAGGGGTGCCACTATGATTTTTCATAAAAAAGAATAGCGAAAGAAAGAAAACTTACTTTTCTGCAAAATCCTAGATTTGTGAAATCCTAGGATTGTTATATTTTATACAAAAATTGTATGAAAAGATAAATCTAATTATTAAGAATAAAATCATAAATCATAAATAAGTTTAGATAAGATCTAAAATTGATTTATGATTGATTTTATTGAATTTTATATAAAAATTAGAAAGTTTGAAACTCTGCAATAGTTGCTAGCACGTCTGCAGGGGTCGACTCCTATTCTATTCGAGTCAATCCCAGTCCCTGGGGGTCGATCCTTTTTTTGAAGGGGTCGACTTAGTTACTATAGATGAAACTTTTAGGATTTCTATTTTGTCATAGAGGAAGACCCATGGGCCGACCTACCATGAGGAGTCGACTCCAATCAGGGAGGGGTCGACCCCAAGTTCGGAATAGAATATTTTTACATAAAATTATGTAAAATTATTTTACATATTGAAATTGTTTTAATGTTCATAAACTTAATTGAGAATTAAGCTATGAAATAAAGTGATCTAGATATCAGAATCAAAGATCTAATGGCCGTGTTCATAAACCTTAGGTTCATGGGTTAGCTTTGATTAGGATCCATTAATTGGGTTAGACCTAAAGGTAGAAATCATATAGATAATGGACTTAGTAATTGATCAAATTTAATTAATAGTTAATTTAGATTAGGTCAATTCTTTTCTTGATCAATTCTCAATAGTTGTAGTTGATCAAGTCCATGTTTTTACCAAATAGATCTTGATTATGGCTTAGTGGTCGAGCCAAAATCATTAGGTGTATCAAATTAAAATTGATTAATTGGATGGTATCTAAGGTAAGTTTGGCAATCTTGACTAATAGTCTTTAATTGAGAGCTACTTACATAGACTGAATCTATGGTGAGTTCATGACATATCCCTTCCATCGATCTCATTTACCTGGCTATCTTGGTGGATTATGTTTTGATTAGATCACTTAGTAATTCAAGTTGACCCATGTCACTAAGGTTGATTAGTGTGACTGATCTAGATGCCAATCAATCGGGTAAGTTATAAGTCCTCTTTAAGACTTGATAAAGTCAGTGGAAAGATTGTTGACTCTAGTTGGTCATTTCTCTTCTCTTCAAAATAATTAATTAAATCCTCTAAATCATTGGTCCATAAAATAAAATTATCATAGAGATAACAAGATCATAGCCTCTCATTAATTTGGATGATAATGGGTCTATTAGTCTGATGAATATTGAAGATCTAAAAACTTGGTGCTCATCTGCTATTGAAATTATCATTCATAATATGATAACTTAGCCGCATCTGTCCGATGGATGGTTAGGTTGGTCGGCCAAAGTTGAACATAATTATTTGTTTGTTAGATGCACTCAGTTGGTCATGTTAATGGTTGGACCAAACCAGACCTTGCAGAGAAGACCAAAGTCAACTAAAAAAGCTCTTAGGGCAAAATCTATTATTAGAAGTTGTTTAGAAAAATAATTGGTTAAGAACCAACCTGTTGATATACATGGATGGATTGACTAAAGTTGAGCTTGTGTATAGTCGGTATAGATTCTAGTACCCACTAAGAAATTAGGATAATATTTTGAATTAGAGATAGAGCCTATCAATTCATATAAAATAGTGAGAGAATCTTTAGGCTAAAGTCCATGTCTTTAGAATTAAATGATTCATATACTAATAAGGTTCTTATTTTTCTTTTAGATATGGCTAATTCTTTATCTCAAATCACTATTGGATAGTGATAAGTTGACAAGACCCAATTTTGATAGTTAGTATTGAAAGCTCAAGATTACTTTGGATCATGAGCGAATCCTTTATATGATAATGGATCTAGTACCTGCGGAGCCCACACCGAACATGCATGGTACGATCTAAGATACTTATCAAAAGTGGCTCAATGCCTGAATCACCATTCGTTGCATCATGTGGATGGCCATAAGTGATGAATTTAGCTGCAAGTTTGAGGATACTCAACTAGAGGATATATTGCAAGTGTTGTAAGAATCTTTTGGCACACCTGATGATGTTGAGAGATATAAGACTAGTTGTGCTATCTTCAACGCTAAGATGAAGGAGGGGGCATCGATCATAGATCATGTATTGAACATGATTGAGATGATTGAGTGCCTAAGTAAGCTCAGATTTCTGTTGTAGGAGCAGCTTGGAAAATATACGATACTGAATTCATTACCCAAATCCTATCTTTCTTTTCTTAATCATTATAGAATGATGAAGCCTGTAGTGAACTACCACAGTCTACTAGGGTTACTACAGACTTTTGAGAAGAATCATCAGTTTCAAAAGGAGATGGTGAATTTAGTGAGAGGATCTTTTTCTGGATATTGACCCATTGGGAAGGAAAAAAAAAAAGAAGAAGAACGAGAAGGTGCAAAGTATTGTGACATCTAAGCTCAGTCAGATCAAGAAGTTCAAGTCTGATCAGAGTCAAGTAGAATGCTTCTACTGCAAGAAGCAAGGGCACTAGAAAAGGAACTATCCTTTGTATATTGCCTTATTGGATCTAAACATGTCGAATAAGAGAAAAAAGCAAGCTGTTGCTGAGCAAGATATTTATATGATAATATCTTATAATTTTTTTATTTATGATTCTACTATCTAGATATTGAATATTGGTAGTTCTATTCAATTTTTAATTCATTGCAAGAACTTTAGGTCAGTAGAAGATTTGAAGAAGACGAGAGATTTCTGAATGTTAAAGATGTAAGAGTAGTTTCAGTTCTAGCTTTAAAAATTATCAAGCTTGTATTCAAATATAATATCTTTATTCTTAGTGATTATCATTTTTATCCTAGTTTCTTATTGAATATTATTTCTATAGGTCAATTGGCCACAAACGGTTTTGAATTTTCAGTAAAGAAAGATTATTATGATGTCATTATGAATGATATTACTGTGATGCATGGACAAATGAATAATGATATTTACATATTATCAAAGCCTGTTAGTATAATGTACACGTCTAGCAAATACTCTAAAATAGAATGATGTCTTAGATATCTATCTTTGGCGCTGCAGGCTAGGTCATATTAATAAAAATATAAAAAATAGGTTAGCTCAAAAAGATATCCTCGAAGTCAGTGATTATGAATCACTGCCTACCTATAAGTCCTGTCTTCTTGAAAAAATGATCAAGCCACTTTTTACTAGAAAAGGTGAGTGAGCTAGTGAGCTTCTGGGTCTTATACATACTGATGTATATAAACCTATGAACATAAGTGCTAAAGGTGGATATGATTACTTTATTATATTTACAGACGATCTATCGAGGTATGGATACATTTATCTTATAAAGTATAAGTCTAAATCATTTAAAATATTCAAGCGATTCCATACTAAGGTAGAAAAATAAATAAGTAATAGTATTAAAATTCTTCAGTCAGACCGAGGAGAGGAATATCTTACTAGTGAGTTTTTGATATATTTGGAAGAGAATGGAATTCTCTTCCAATGGACCTCTCCTAGAATGCCACGGCTCAATGGTACCTCTGAAAGGAGGAATCAAATCTTGTTGGATATGATTCGGTTCATGATGAGCTTTGTGAGTCTACTGATCTCCTTTTAGAGATATACGAGTTGGCTTGTTACTTGTTGAATAGGATTTCAAGTAAAATCTGTAAGTAAGACACCATAGGAGATATGAACTAGATATAAGCCGCTACTCTTACACCTTAGGATCTGGGGTTGTCCAGTTTATATCAAATATTTAAAAATAGACAAGCTTGCACCTAGATCTGATAGATATCTATTTATAGGATATTCCAAAGAGACAAAAGAATATTACTTCTACCATACTGAAGGACAAAAGTTGTTCATCAGTAATAGAGCAACTTTTTTGAAAAAAGAGTTTCTTGGAAAAGGAACTAGTGGTTCTAAGATTGAACTTAAGGAAGTTCAATATGAAGAAGAATTGACAAAAATGACTGAACCTGAATTGGATTTAACTAGATCAAATATGAAGCCTAATGTAGAGCTACCACTAAGATGATCTGGTAGAGTATAGCATTAGCCAGATAAATACTAAGATTTCTTGGTCCAAAATGGCGATCTTGTTAAACTCGACAAGAATGACGAGGATTCGATCACCTACATGGATGCAATGCAGAGGTTTAATTCTAAGAAATGGCTGAAAGCCATGAGATTTGAAATGGAGTCTATGAAGATCAATGATGTATGGATATTAGTTGATCCACCGAAAGGGTTAAAATCCATATGGTGTAAGTGGATCTTCAAAGAAAAAGGGGCACCGATGAAAAGGTGGAGACCTATAAAGCCTGTTTGGTTGCCAAGAAATATCGTCAACATTATGATATTGACTATGACAAGATATTTTCTTTTATGATAATACTTAAGTTCATTCGGATCATGCTTATGATAGCTGCAAATCTGGACTATGAAATCTGGTAGATAGATATGAAGTCAACTTTTCTAAATGGTGAGCTAAAGGAAGAGGTGTATAGTATATGATATAAGCTAAAGATTTTACATTCATAGATGAGTCTAAGGTATGCAAGCTTCAAAAATTCATCGATAGATTGAAATAGACATCTTAGAGTTGGAGCATACATTTTGATAAGGTGATCAAAATATATGGCTTCATTAAGAATGGAGAAGAACCTTGCATCAATAAATGGATAAATAGTTTGATGGTAGTATTCCTTGTTCTATATATGGATGATATTTTTTTAATCAAGAATGACATTCTTAGATTATAAGAAATAAAATTTTGGTTATCATCATAATTCTCCATAAAGGACTTAGGAGAAGCATCCTACATCTTAGAGATGAAGATCTATATAGATAGATTTAAGAGATTGCTTGGATTGTCTTAGTCCACATACATTGATACTATACTAAAGTGATTCAATACAAAAAATTTTAAGAAAGGCCTTCTTTCGATAGGCTATGAAATTTTTCTCTCAAAAAAGGATTGTTCGACAACTTCTCAAGAGAGAGCGTATGAGTAAAATTTTATATGCCTCGATAGTGGATGCTATAATATACACCATGACATGTATAAGATCAAATCTGGTATACTCACTAGGAATAGTGAGCAGATACCAATCTAATCCAGATGAGAATCATTGAAAAGTGGCTAAAATTATCTTTAAGTATTTGATAAATACTAAGAATCAATTATTAGTTTTTGAAGAATCTGATCTAAAACTCATAAGATATACTGATTCAAGCTTTCAGTCAGATCATGATGATAGCAAGAGTGTGTCGAGATATATCTTTACCCTTAATGGTGGTGCTGTTTGCTAGAAAAATTTTAAGTAGCACACCATGATCGATTCAGTATGTGAGGCAAAGTACATTGCAATATCTGATGCTGCAAAAAAAGTTGTAAGACTAAAAAAGTTCATCGATGAGTTTAGAGTGGCATCCTCCATTGATGATTCGATTTTGCTCTACTATGACAGTACTAGAGTCATAGCTCAGGCGAAGGAACCAAAGACACATCAGTGAACAAAGCACATCCTACATTACTATCATCTTGTCTGAGAGATCATGGAACAAGATGACATTGATCTTTAGAAGATCGACGGAAAGAAGAACCTGACCGATCCATTTAATAAAGCCCTTAGTATTAAGAAGTTCGAAGAACATAAATTGAAGATAGGTATATGATACTGTATTGATTGACTTTAGTCTAAATGGGAGTTATTAAAAATTCTATCCTAAAATCAATCATCTAGCTTATAAATGATTGGGTTTATTCTTATAATTATATATGAATCATAAATTAATAAAAATTATTTAGCATTTTTCATCATAAAATTGTACATCTTCTTAATTAAACTCTATTATTATGATGAAAGTCCTTAGAACTACTTCTAATATAATAAAGAAGGATTTATCATGTAGTTCTTAAACATATTGGCGACCAAATGATATATTATTAATAAGGATGATAATTATATCAAGTATAGATCATTGTGTGCTATATGGATTGGTTGTCCTCTTAACCTAGGAGTGTTTAGACACTAGTATGGCATACAGATGGGATATTGATCTGTACTGAATATGACTAATCTGGAGCACTCTGCTATCAAGAGTGTTACTTGAGGGGATATAGATATAAGTATCCCTCTAACCTGAGATCACTATGGTGACTTACAAGCAACTCACTATACTTTGGTACTGGACTATCTAAATTTTTAATTCAGTGATAGAAGGTTTCTAGGTGTAGTCAAGTATTTATCAAGTCGGTGCGTGAGTCAAGATAGGATTGATCACTTCAAGTAAAATTAGAGAGAATGACTAAATATATTTTAATTTAACAAAATCTTGATCAAGATAGTCCTTATGAGAGTCATAAGATTGAGTAGGTTGAAATACTATAAGAATTACTGATCAAGAGTTGACAGTCAACTCTGCAGTTTTTCTGAGCATTATTGATCAAGAGGATGAATTATATGGTAACTATATTCTAGTAGATTAGAAATATTATTTTGATATATTCGACTCTATCCAGACGTCAGGTACTATGGCTAGATGGTCACTTCGATTAGTATAGAAAATTTATTCCTATGCTACCGACTTAGTGTTCGAACCTATAGGATCATGCATACAGAAGTTTAGATCCGATCAGGTGGCTGATCAATGATTAAGAATCATTGAAGAATATAATTATCAACATGATTGATAATTAACCTAATATAATTAATTAAAAAAATTAATTAATAATTAGATTATTAATTAACTTAATTTGATTGAGTAATGAGGATTAGATCAAGACTAATTAAATTAGATTTAATTAGGTCTGATCCAATTAGATTATTGGATGACCTAATCGCTAAGGAAGATGTGATTCTAATTTGATCAGATCTTGAACTCAATTAATCCTTGATTTGATCAGAAAATTAACAGTCTAATAAGATTAGGTAAACTCATATATTTGGGTTTGATCAAATTAGATGAGAATCAAGAGTCCAAACATTGGACTGCACTCTTCCTTTGCGCCATAAACCTTTCACTGCCCTCTTTCTCAATGCACAAAAGGTTTGTGCATAAGAAACATGGACACTAATCACCACTCTTGCTATCCCTCTAGGATAGGATTAGGGTTTGGTAAAGTTTCAATTCAAAAAGATTTTGAATTAGACTTTGTTCCAATCTCCAACTCTTCCTTTCAGCCCTCTATATAAATAGCCCTTTGTGAGACAAAGGAAGAACAAAAAATTCAGAGGCTTTTGGGCATGAGAAAGTAGAGAGAGAGGCTCTAGGCATGAGCTTTGGGGTGGGCTTCCTGGCATGCGAGATTTAGAGGAGGTTGTTCCTTTATTGGATGAGTGGCTAGGATTTTGTGAGAGAAACAAGAAAAGCTGTTCTCTTGTATCAATCACATCCTCTTCTTTCTTTGTTCAGCTATTAAAAAAATCTTCGCAAGGAGCTAGTACTTCATGAGCTGATAGATCGAGCTTGGCATGGATATCCTTAGAGGCCATTTGTTTGCACGGCTAAAGTAACGAACAAGATCTACAAAGTTGTGATCTTCACTTCGGATTCAGGTATGAGATTTGATCTCATATTTTTTTATGTTTTAGATTTTATATACATGATATCATATCATAGATTCTGGATTAGAGTGTTTATAAATTAGATCTAATGCATATTTAGATTAAAAAGTTTAATCTAAAGTCTTCCGCTGTGTATGATTTTGAAAAAATTTTAAAAATCATACATGGAACCCTTGCACTTTCTCCAACAAAAGTGTCATCTGCAAATTGTAGGGCCTTCATGTCTCCATGTGGTTTGGTCATAGTCCTTATATAAGAATTTCTGATGCTGCCTATGAGAATCCAAGAGAGAATGACCACGTCCTAAAAAAGAGTAGGGAAGAGTGTGGATCTCCTTGGCGGCCTTCCTTTTGTACCATTGAGGAGGATTGCTGATCTCAAAGGCAAAAGGATTAATGCCATCCACCTATGCAACTTCATTCCAAATCCAGTTCTCCAATAGTTAAAAAGAAAAGACCAGCATGCTAAAAAGATCATACATATTCTCGAAATCCAACTTGCAAAGAATTTGTTCTTTGCTAAAGTTCTTGCAATGATGAATGATTTTTACAGTGCTTTAATGAAGACTGACTATGAGCCATTAATCGAGCTGTTCATTACTCCATTTAGATTGTTAGCAGGGCCTTTAAAACAATTTTAAGTACACCATTCATTAGAGAGATAGGTCTGAAGTCTTTAACAGTCTTGCTATTTTCTTTATTGCAAATCAGAGCTAGAAAGTTGCTTTATAGTGATGACTGTGTATTTAGAAGCATACGAAGAGAGCCCTTGTCTGTTTCTAAATCTTGCGTGTACCTCAAACCTAAGGCAAGAGTTTGCGTGTTGTAAATATTATTCTATTTTGCAATGGATTTCTCCTAGTGGGCGGACCTTGACAATTGTAAGATTGCTTTTTCATGCTATTGGCATAATAAATTCGGAACACAAAAATAGTCTATCCTCATATAGGCGTAAGACTACATGTATCTAAATCTATTCAAATTCTATAGTAGTGAGAGTCTCCTGTGCGCTGGGATGCCCTTTTATAATAGATTTTTGCATAAATTTTCCCATAGTTTTCCTAATTAAAGGTTTCATATAAATTTTGGTGTTCTCATATTGGTGTTTGGTGTGATATCTTTCTAAATTAATGGTGCATGTTTTACCTTTTATTCTTGCATTTTTGTGGGAGTAAAAACCTCCTACGAATGGGCATAAAGCGTTTCTATCAATTCCTAAACCATTAGAATATGATTTAGCCTTTTTGTGTAAGTTATGCAAGTGATTTTCGCGATCTCATATGTTGTAGTTATTCTCATGCCTCTCTTTCTACTAAAAAAAATTCACCTTTGTAGTGGATACACTTCTGTTGCATAATAGTATTAGGGACTAGCAAAAGTTAAATAGAAGAAAAACAAAGGCACCATTTGCTGACCATAAAATGTTCTGATAGCAGCTTCCAATAAGATTTCTATTTTTAGCCAGAAATCTTTTTGAGAGACAATTTCATTGGCATAACCTCATTCATGTCGGGTACTTTAGTGTACTAATTTATTTTAAATTTTCTTTAGAAAATTGATGCAGATTTTAACTTTTTTACTGGACTAATGCAAAAGATAAAAACGCCATTTGAAATGGCATTTTTTTTGGCCCAGTCAGCATCCCCCGTAGCACACATGGAAAAGAAAAAATAAAAATAAAGTCACCATTTGAAAGGTGGTTCTAAGTTAGTGTCCTCATTTATTTTTCTAAGTTAATATTCTTATTTATTTTACTTATTTATATTTATTTATTTTAAATTAATATTTTAACTTTAAAATATAAATATAAATAAGAAAATTTCATCTATTTAGAATCAATAAAAATATCAAAAAAATTAAAATTCTTAAGAATAAGAAGCCAAAACTTGGATTTTAATTCAATTTTTTTCAAATCGAAACTTTTAAAATTTTCCTTCTTCGAAACGAAAAGATTAAAAGATCTCAAAATTCATTAAAAATTATTTATAACTCACGAACATCCAATGATCAATTATCGTTAATTTTGGTTTCAAAAAAATATATATTTTATATAGCTCTCCATATAGATACTAGTTTCTAGACTTAGAAAATTTTTAAAACCTATAATGATAGATAGTCACAAATTATGCTCAAATGATTATAATAAATTTTGGCAAAATAAGTTTAATTTAAAATAATTTATAATTAAGATTAACTAGCTCACAAGGTCAATCCTAGGAACTTAAGCTAATACAAAAGAAATCACATGTAATCCAAAAATTCTATACAAGATTGGAGTATTATATTTTTCCCCCTTAAGAAATTTGGTCCCATAATTTCAAGAAGAGTGGGTACCTTTTAGAAAGGCAACTTTAAAAGTTGCCCTTTCAAATGGTGACTTTATTTTTTTTTTTTTCATGTGCACTATGCGGGGATGCTGACTGGGCCAAAAAAATATCATTTGAAACGACATTTTCTCAGCAAAAAATGCTATTCCAAATGGCATTTTTATCTTTTACATTAGTCCGATAAAAAAGTTAAAATATGCATTAATTTTATAAAAAAATTAAAAATAAGTTAGTATGGTAAAGTACTCCATTCATGTCATCCATGTTGCCTTCAAGAACATCATTACTTGCTTGCGTATTGTTTAACAATTGCTTAACACTGCAAAAAAGGGTGCCAAGCATATGTTATGAGCACCATTATGTTGGTGAAAATTCATGGCAATGGGATATAGGCCACGATTTAATTGCATCCTCTGGAAGGCAATTTTCAAAATCTCCAACACGAGCAAAATTATCAAGAAAATCCTCATGGGACAGCACAATCAATGAGTCAATCCACCAAGTTTACTATTGGATATTGATATAGTGGTAACATAAATACCTTGGATCGATCACACCGATACTATGAATACCTCGGATCAACATACAGTCATGAATACTCCAAAGGAGTGAAAGTGGGCTATAATCCTGCAACGACATGATTAAAGACCTGAGATTTATGAAACTATACATTCCCATGATACTTCTCCTCTATAAATACCTAAAATTCTAAGGATCCAAGTAAGCAATCTCTCTCAGAGAACTCATTGTTACTCCATTGTTTTCTGCTTTCTGACTTGAGCATCGAAGGATCTTCACCAAAGCACAAATCTCTAGCTTGGACTTGTTTTGCATGTTACTCTAGCATTCCCTGCACACTCGATCATTCACCCTCTAATCTGAACCAGAACGAGCAGCAACAGATAGAAGAAGGGCATACTTTCTTAAACATGCCACCAAAATGAGCTTTATTACATGCTATGGGCTTACCAGACCACTTAGAGAATTTTCACTAGTGAGACTTTTTTCAATCTCGTGTTTGCAACCAAAGAAGTCATACCCATGGAGTTTGGGGTCCCTTCCCTTAGAATCAAGGAATATAATGAACACACCAATTCAGTGCGGCTCCGAGCTAACCTCGACTTGATCGAAGAAAGCAGAAAGCGTGCTACCATAAGAATGGCTGCTTATCATCAAAGAGTAGCTAGATATTACAATGCCCGAGTCAAGGCCAAAAAGTTTCGAGTCAGTGATCTAGTTCTACGATGGGCTGAAGTTTCACAACCCACTGATTAGGAAAAGCTTTCACCTAACTGGGAAGGATCCTACCAAATAGATGAGGTGATACACCTTGAAACCTATCGACTCAAACAATTCCATAAAACTCCACTTCTCAGACCATAAAATTCGGCCAATTTGCATATGTATTATTAATGACGATGTAATATTGCATTATTACATAAATGAATCTTCGAAGTCATTAGTTTACACTTATGCATAAATGGTAGGAAAGACCAAATTTTTCTAATAAAGTTTTTTTGATCGAAACTAAGTCCTAAAAGTTTCTATGATCGAAACTAACTCTCCAAAAGATTTTTTTGGTTAGAACTAATCTTTAGAGTCCTGTGATCAGAATCACCTCTAATGGAGTTTCTTTGATCGAAACTAAGTTCTAAAAATTTTTTGATCGAAACTAACCTTCAAAAGATTTCTTCGATCAGAATCATTCTCCAACAAAGGTTCTTTGATCGGAACTAAGTTCTAAAATTTTCTTTGATCGGAACTAACCTTCAAAAGATTCCTCTAATTGAAATCATTTTCCGACGAAGTTTCTTTGACTGGAACTAAGCTCTAAAAGTTCTTTTGATTGGAACTAACCTTTAAAAGATTTCTTCGATTGGAATCATTTTCCGATGAAGTTTCTTTGATCGAAACCAATCTTCTAATAAAGTTTTTTTGATCAGAACTGATTCCCAATAAAGTTCCTCTGATCGGAACTAACTTTTCAAAAGTTTCTTTGATCGAAACCAACCTTCAAAGGATTCTTGTGATTAGAATCATCTCTAATAAAGTTTCTTTGATCGAAACTAAGTCATAAAAATTTCTTTGATCAAAACTAACCTTCAAAAGATTCCTCTGATCAGAATCATTTCTAATAAAGTTTTTTTGATTGGAACTAAGTTCTAAAAGTTCCTCTAATCAAAACAGATCTTCTAATAAAGTTCCTACTAATCGGAACAAACAAAGAGAAAATATGCAAAAGAATTTTTATTCATTAACCGATAATGGAAAGCTTCACAAAGGCGACATAACAAGTACCATTCTTTACAAGGGCAAAAAAAAAATGAGAAAGAAATATAAGCTCTTGCACAGAGTCTTCTAGAATTAGAGTGCAGGCGTATTATCACCCTCTCAATGCGAATGTCACAGTTCCTGAAGTGGAAATAGCACGACCATGAGCCAGCCGAGCTCAGTTTGAGGTCGTATCCATTGGAGTTTACTGATTATCAGGCTAAAGCTTCGAAGCTTTTTTCTCTATGACCCTGATACCTCGAGCTGTGATCTTGGCTAGAGGGACGATGCCCAGCTGGAAGGACCTATGCCCAAGCTATTTTAGTGGATCTTGAAGGAATCTAGAGAAGAAATTCTCCCCAAAAATAATCACGACCATCATTGCAAGCAATGGCATGGTCCAGTAGCCATCCCTCTTGGGAGCTCGTACACCATAGAAGCACCATAGAGACTGTCATTGACGCCATGCCTTCCCTATGTAAGGAAAGAATGACAAATCTCTCAAGATCTAGAGTAAGAGTGCCTTCCAAGTAGAACAGCAGTAACAAATCTCTCGAGACCATGGGTGTGAGTGCTCCTTAAGCAGAATGGCCGCTTCCAACACCTCTAGGCCAATCATGGCCCACTGAGGCCACTCTACTTTTCAACAGAGAATCGCCCCACCATGCCATTACCTTGAAGAAAATCCCATCCCTGAGAGCAAAAATCCCTTATAAAAGGAAGACGCTTCATAATTGCTCCTATTAAACGACGCCATGTGTCGGCTTGAAATAGGACAATTGCATCACTTCAACAGTCTCGCGTCAAATCTAAACATAAGAAAAATAGTTGTACTTACCTATGTTGCATGCATTTAATACTATGCAAAAATGCAAGCATGTCCTGAAAATCGCTTGTGCAACTCATGAGAGGATTGATGACTCTCCTAAGTTTCTTTGATTGGAACTGACCTATATGAGATTTCTTTGATTAAAACCCAATCTCCTTTGTTCAAAAACCTAAGTTCCACTTGTCGGAACTACCCTATCCAAGGTGCACACGTTTGGAATTCAAGTTCCTTCGATCGGAACCTATACTTCGACCAGAAATGCCTAATTTAGAATTTTTTAGATCGAAAACAACTTCTACATGCCCAATATAAATGTATAAACGAAAATCATTAGAAGCAAAGAAGTGAAACTTCATTCATTTAAAAGTTTTTACAATGACCTTGATAGATCTGAGTACAAAGACAAGAAAGTAAAGCAAAAGCCTAAGAGGCAGCATTTGATGCGGAGGCAGTTGCTGTGTTAGCTACAAGGGATTCCCAGACCTCATCCAAAAAATTCAAATTTAATTCTAGATACTAGGCAACAACTCTGTCTCGAGCTAATTGCTTCCCTGTAGCATAAGCTTCCATCACGAACTCGACCTTCTTATTGCGCTATTCCTTCGACCCCCAAAAGTCCTTGACAGCTTTGTAAGCAGCAGCTTTGTGCTTCTATTCGCTTTGAACTTTGGCTATTTTCTTTTATGCTGCCTTTAGCGCAGCCTTATTCTTTTTCAGCTCAGCTTCAAGCTCTTTTACTTTCGCCGACTAAGCTTTAAGCTCTTTTATTTCTATAGTCTGAGCTTCTTGAACACCCAGCAGTCAAGAGTTTTCTTCGACGACTCCTCTAAGGCTATCTCAACATCTTTAGCTCTCCTCACAGTAGCATCAACCCTCATGGAGGCTTCACCAGCCTTCTTTATTGCCTTATCCCTTGTCTCCTTAAGTGTTTCAGCATCAACTTTGTATTTTCTTGACTCCATCAAAAGCTCGAGGGAGTGCTCCATATACCCATTTAAGTAATGGCCGAGCTATTGAAAAGTTCTTTAGCATAGAAAGCATATAACAAAAAATGAATAAAATGGTATAGTGATGAACTTCAACTTACCCAAAAGAAATACTTTACAGCCTTTTCATTATCGCTATACGTGGCTTGCTCAATAGCATATTTGCATCGGCCAGGAGAAGCAACCCAATGAACATCTCATGGCCCAGTTTGTAATCCTCTAAGACAAAAGCTTTGAGCTTTAGATTGGCTAGCGCGGTCCTAGAAATTCCAGCTTGAGTGGTCTCAGAAGTCCTAGCCGCCTTAGTGTGCTTGTCATCTGGTGAGAAGTCAAAAACATGGGGAGCTGACAAACTCAAAATTGCCTCATCGGGGATCCAACCTATCTGGCTTCTCCAATCTCCATTGAAAGTCGAAGAAATCGAGCCCGGTTGAACTCTTATAGCTCTAAAGTCATCGACGGCATGAGATTCAGGATCTTTTGACCCGGAAGTTAGTGGTGCAGGAAGATGCTCAACTTTGGCATGAGTGACTTGGCCACCTGTGGACTTTGCTTTCCTTTTTTGGTGAATCTTCTATTCTAACTTCTTCAATAAGCTCAAATCTATCTTTCCAATCCAAATCATCGACTGATCAGTGCAAAATCCAGATATCAAATTAATACATAACCCTGATGCAAATGATCCACGCACATCTTCGAGACCAACTTGGCTGATGCCACCATTCAATAAAGTCTACTCTGACAAAAGCTCCTTCAATTTTGGGACCACAAAGCTGTGCAGGGTCTCCAAGTCTTGCCTCAAGTGCTGGTCTAGTGTTGGCTCCTTCAACATGGCTTCTTGGGGCTAACCCTAATCTACGAAGTCCCAGTCCTTATCTGATATCCGAGAAACAAATAAAGCACCCTTTCCAGCTGTGAACGGTGGAAGGAGCACCTCAAATCAATGGGTGGATGGTCTTTTTCTTCCATGATGACACATGCCACCATCCATGTGACCCAAGATGTCTCTTAAAAGAAAAGAAATGATGAAAGAGTGCCATGTTAGGCTCAACCCCAGCCAACATGCACATTGCGGTAAAACCACAAATGTATTGCCATGAATTCAGAACTACCGAGCATGGTGATATCTTAAAAAATTGAAAAATAGCAACAAAGAAAGCATGGAGAGAAAGCCTCAACCCAGCTTGGAAGCACTCCTCATAGAGGCTCATACAACCTGGGGGAGGGCAACAAACCCGCTCCTCTACTCCTGAAATTTTCAGCTGAAAATTTGGAGGGATGTCAAACTGATTGTGAAGCAATACCATATTTCTCTCTCCATTAATTCAGACTGAAAAGTCATTAGACCAAAATTAGGGTCGTTGGAGGAAGCCATCTCCTTGTAGAAAGAACAAAAGAAGAATAAAGGAAAAAGAAAAACCTATGGTTAAAGGGTTTGCGGTGGAAGAGGACAAGATGAAAACTTTTACTTCCCATCTTGTCTAGGGTTTTATATAGACCAAGGTCTAGAGGATTTCCTGATGATTCATTTTCTTAGAATATTAATTGTTGAAGGCATAAATCGATGAATTTTGAATGCATGGCAGTCACTAATTGAGTGTGGTCCCTACCGCCAATACAGCAATTAATGTAGGCGACAGACAAATCATGTCCTATGCTATTTCTGAAGGAATGTGCAAAGACGTGTGACAGTACCTATCATACAAAAGTGGTTTGAAATCCAATCTTTTCAAATCTCTTTGAATTTCACATAATGTTCCTAAGATAACAACCATGATTCGAATAGAAGTTTGGGCTATAGGTCGGATCACAATTTGAGTATCGATATAGCTCAAAATATAACCAATAAAGTGTAGGCATCATTGATAAAAATGAATCTATTCATTTATATAAAGATCCAATTATAGCATTCGGCTTACAAAGAAAAAGAAGAAAGAAAATATAGCTAGGAACCTATTCGTATCATGGTTGACTAGCTTCAGAGCAACCTTCTTCAATATTGATAATTTTTTCCGTCTGGATAGCCGCATTGACTTTGCTCGTCTTAGCAAGATGCTTAGATGTTCTCACAAATTTCTCAATACTATCATCCATCATGGCCTTCAAAATTTTGTCTGAAAAATCAACTTGTAGAAGCTTAGCACTACCTACTGGAATGTATGTTCAAGCCATTATCTTACATCTCTCAAAGCCTGCAGAGAATGCTAACTTGCAGGCCTAACTCATGATTTTGGTCCCCCTCTTGACCAACCAATCAAATCTCCTAAGAGCGATCAAAACCAAAAGATCCCAATCAGAAAACCCATTAAGGAGGAGGGTCTGACATTCCTCACTCAACTTCAACTTCTTCTCCAAGTGCTCTATTCTTGATAGAGCTTTCTAGAGCTCAGTTTGAGGTGTAAATCACTTTTAGATTATCTGCACCCTCTTTGAAGAAGAATCCTCACATCTTTGAGGTGTTCTCTCTCTGTGACCCCCTTTATTGGAGGTTCTGACCCACTTAACTAAACTCCTATCAGGGCTCTTTGAAGAACGAACCCCAGGAGGAGTTTTTTTCCCTTTGTGCATCCTTCTTAGATGCTTGATGTCATCGCAGGCTCGGCGACAGTCCTGTTTAGCCTTAGATCTCTATCTTTCAAGATCTTTATTCCTTTTATGGGCCCTCATCTCGCTATCTCGATAGTTAACTGCTTCTTGGGCTTCACGAAGAGCCTCCTCAAAATGATCAATTTTCTTGACCAGCTCGGCATTAGCAACCTTCTCCTGCTCTAAAAAATATTCGAGCTTATCAATCTTCTCCTTCGCCTCTGTCAGCTCTAAAGTTGAAGCCCTAGAGGTAATACCAGTGAAGCTGACTAGATAATGCCCCACTTGAGCAAGAGACTTTAGGGCATCAATCATCTAACGTTGAGCCCCTTGTCTATCTCAATCTTGTCTTTTACTGGATGAGAGGAAGCCTTCCAAAAACTTTGCCGTGGTTTTGAGATTCTTTGCTGCAAATGGAGAAGAGGGTGCCGATTGTGAAGATCCTACCTGGATTATGGCTAGAGGAAGACTTAGGTTAGGGATTGCTGGCTCCTACGAATCCCTAATTTCTATCATTTCATTAGCTCTGAAGGCTTGATTGTCTTCATGACCTTCATTTCCTCTACTGGAAGCTCCTCCATATGAGTCCCTCCTATCGGAGGCTCCTCTAGAGAAACCTCTTCTGAAGGAATCAGCATGGCAACCTCCATCGTTGAAGCCACCGGTCTGACCATCAATGGAGGATTTTTGCCTCCTACATTCATCGAAGCTGAAGAAAGTGGGACTAGAAGAATAACGACCAGAACCTTAAGGGTAACACTTCTAGAACTCAATGGACCGTCAAACAAAGCTTTGACTCATCTTATTCGGGTTGACAACAACTCTCACTTCCTCAATAACATAGGATCCATCTCGCCTCTAAGGGTTACGGCGAGAGCTCAAAACGAAGGGAGTAGCTGTTACTTTTGTCACCGTCGTCTTTCCAACATGCTCATTAAATGGATTTAAAAAAGGAAAAGGGAAGATGAAGACAAAATGTCACCTCTTGGATTAAATCCTTGAAAAGACTGTTGACCGAATGGTCCCCTCAATCGCGGTCATTTTTAATAACCCCCTATGATAGGCTGACATCATCAACTTTTAAATATCAAAAAGCGCATCCAAAAGCATGAGTGTGAATACTCAGATCCGAGATATAACTTCAGAAATAGTCCTTTTACCTAATTCTTAGACTCAGGACTAAGAGGATAGTAGTAATATAAATACTTTGGATCGATCACACCAATGCTACGAATACCTCAGATTAGCGTACAATCATGAATACTCCACATGGCCTAAACTATCTATATGGCTGTCGACCAAAAAGATAAGCTGAGGCATACATATCGGAGCTATTTCCTTCAACTTGATTAGTAGCTCGTTCGACACGTGAGCCTTCTCAGTTACCTCTGCCAATCGATTTTTCAGTACGTACAGCAGTCCACCCTATGTATAAGCCATAACCCCATGCTGTAATCTAGCCATAACTTAGCTATTATCCATTCCACATAATATTGCAGGAGTAAATAAAGAATATTCAAATCTTGTCAAAAACAGTCTCCTCATTTCAGGGAAGCAAAAGAGGACTATAATGCTGCAATGACATGATTAATGGTCTGAGATTTATGAAACTGTACATTCTCACGATACTTCTTCTCTATAAATACCTAAAGCTTTGAGGACTCAGGTAAGCAATCCCTTTCAGAGAACTTGTTGTTGCTCCATTATTTTCTGCTTTCTGACTTGAGCATCAAAGGATCCTCACTGGAGCACAAATCTCCGATTTGGACTTGTTTTGCAAGTCACTTCAGCATCTCCTGCACACCCAGTCGTTCACCCTCCGATCCGAACCAGAATGAGCGGTATGAAGCTCCAAGTGTTTCCAACCAACCATAACCATGAATATAGGGATAATAATTTATCCCTTAGAATAAGATACACCATCTCAATACTGAACCTCATACTGGTACCAATCTATTAGTATGTAGGTATATCTGGTACAAGAGCCATTTGGACGTATTGAGAGTCTAACGATGCCTTTTATACCATGTATTGGTTTGGTACCAATATGATCAGCATGAATCAGTACCGACCGGTGTGGCACTCCTTGTCCTAGGATGATATCTGCTCATGCTGGAGCAAAAATTAAAAAAGAGAAGGAAAAAGAATCTATCAAGCATCTTTTTTCCAAAAACAGGATAAAGCATATTATTCATTTTTTTGTTCATTAAGTTTTTGTTTCCACTGGTAGGGTGAAAGTGTATGCGGGATTCAGCCATAAGGATCAGATGATTCTTAAACAACTGCACATTAGTTGGACACCATGCTTTCGGTCTCTTTAACAAAGCCATCGCCTGTCCAATCTTTGTCTGACTGCAAACCCTTCTTAATAGCTTTTCTCTGTCTGATTGCCTCTTGTTGCCGCTGCACTAAATCGGTATGTGTAGTAAAATACTGAAGGGAGACACTGAAATGAACAGATGATTATTAGCAATTTACATTAGAGAAGAATTTCAATACGCAAAACTTTAAGGTTAATAGACTCTGGAAGGGTGAGGGAGAAAAGCTTGGAAATTTAATATCTAAAAATTATGCAATGTCGATATCGGTACCTTCAGAATGTCATCATGCCTACCATAATGTTAATGTTTCTGAAAGAAATAGAGGAAGAAAATCATACCCTCGAAAATCTTCTATTGAAGTGAAGTTGTGTTTTCTCATGAAATCCTTCAGATTGGCACATAGTTTCTTCACGAGGCCATAGCCATGCATCATTACACCTGTGCATACCTGTAGTTGGAAAAAGCAGAACAGAAAGAAAGCTATCAATATGCATAACATACAAATCACAACAGAATAAGGACACATAAATAAATGGTGAAGAAATTGAACAGAGAGTTAGAAAAAATTCTGATGTGTGAAGATTTTTAAATGAGAAGTATTGATGCTATATATGTGTGTGTGTTCAGTGAGAGAGAGAAAGTATGATAGTATGTGTTAGCAATTCAGTGGCACAGATTTAGATGATCTTGTCCACTCTATCATCAATAACAAATGAAGTTTCCATATCACAAGGAAAATTTCGATTCTTGGTATTCCAAACTTAATGGCCACCAACCTCATATATGTAAACTGGTTTGATAAAGGTCTATCTAACAAGTAAAATCCTCACTAGTGCTAATCCTGCTGAGTTACATTTCACATAAAAAGGAAAAAAAAAAATCTTTAGGGTAAATGAAGTACGAGTTATTTCATAAAGGCAATTCAAAAATCAAGAAGATAACTATAATACTATATTTCTAATTCAAGAGGGAATAATGGCTCTAGTTGACACAAAGCATTGTTCTTTTCACAGCCCAGATAGATCTTATTAGCATGTGTCAGTGTAAAAGCCAAATGAATGAGATATTTATTGAAGTCCTTTCCAGTTAATGTGATAAAAGGTAACGGGAAAAAATACCAGTTCTTTTCTGGAAAAAATGATAGTTAAATTCAATAAGGAATGCTAACAGAAACAATTTTATGGAAACTTACCTGAACAGTATTTGCACCAAGAAGAATAAACTCTGCAGCATCATCACCTGTCTCAACCCCTCCAATTCCAGAAAGTGAATAGTCTTTATTGTCAAATTCTTCTTTCATCATTTTTGCGATCTGCATCACTTTTCCAAGTGCAATAGGATGGACTGCCTTTGCAGAATATCCACCTGGTGTGGAGTACCTAGACATAAAAAATTAAGAGAAAAAAGAACAGAATAATTCGTTGTTTTTGCAACATGAAGGAAAGAGTTGTTCTGTTAAACAAGTAATGACTAACCCTTCAACACATGGTTCCGGGTGTAAAGTGTTGAGATCAATCCCCATCACACTCATGATTGTGTTTATTGCGGTTACCCCCTCACATCCTGATTTCAGAGCCACCCGAGCAGGCTAAAGAGCATAAATTTACTAGTACAGGTAAATAATGGGGATAAAAACTGGTGTACATCTTTGACTTACAATAACATAAAAAAGCATGAATCATGAAATTACTGACAGCAAGGAAGAAATATTCTGTTCTAAGGGGAATTTGCCATTGAAACTTTCAGATATACAGCACACAGAATTCTAACAACATATCATGACCTTACATTATAAAAGCTAACGACTTGGCTTAAGATTCAAATGATCACAACAAAGCTGAATAAGTTGGACATTTCAGATAGAGCACCCAAGGAGAATTCTGACAGTACATCATGATTTTGCATGAGAAGAACTAATGACTTGGGTTAAGATTGAAGTAATCACCAAGTTGATTTAATTTAAGCCGTTATGACCTAAATAATGTACTCTTTTTCAACTAATACTATGGTTTAGCTGCAACTCCTCTGGGTTTATTATTTTTCAGCTTCTTCAAAAAAGAATCAGAAAACTAGATGTTACTGCAAATGCTAGCAGACAGTTTGAATCAAGGTCTACCATCTCAAAACTAGATCCCATACTATTACCATCCTATTATAGCGTTAGTATGTGGTACGTACGAGACGGCAAGATGTGCTGAGTATCTATATGGTACGAGACTACATACTAGTACGGTATGCTTGGTACAGTATATTACAGACCGATATGTTAAACTTTTGTTTGAATGTTAATGATGAAGTTAAATTTCATCCTCTATTTTTTATCTCCTACTAAAACTTGAATTATTATTTCTTTTTCATGTCATAATAACATATTAGTTGAGGAAACACAAACTTCATGAAAAGTTTGACTTAAGATATTTCTAGAAACAAATACTTTAGAGTATGGAACCCATAGAATAGAAGCACCTCTTACCACACATAGGTAATGGAAAACAAGTACAAGCAAAATCCCCCAAATGGACTTGCTAATGCAAGTATCCAAACCAAGGTTCACCATCTCGGTACCAGGCCTGTACTAGTGCCAACCTATTGCTGTGTCGATATAGGACTGGTTCAGTTTACCAAGTATCATTACACCCCCTGTACCATGTATTAGTACCCAACTAATATGGTATGGTATGCCCTATACCGCCCGGTACGATATAGCAAACCTTTGGTCCAAATAAAAACTTATGCAAAACAAGTCCAAGAGCATTGGTAGGAGAGATCAACAAGTATGTCTCTGATGGGATAGATGCAGGATGAATGAAAGGAAAATGTGCCTTGGAATAATATGGGATCATACCTTGAACATAAATAAGGTGGTTATATGACCAATTTCAGTGTATAAAACAAAATATTAAGTAGTGAGAAGGGCCCATGAGCATAAGATATGAAAATCTGAAGTTTGGGATAGATGTCATAATGACTCGCGAAATGTAAAGTTTGAAGTAATTTGAAAAAGGTCAGTAGTCCAATAAAATAGAAAGGAAAAGAAGATTGAACCATTTGAAACCAAGTAGACAGCTTCATTGTTGTTTAGGGTTATGGGTGGCAATCATGTTGACTTAGGTCGTATACGGGTCAGGTCAGATAAGGATTGAATCAAAAACTCCAAACCTAAACTTGATATTAAATAGATCAAAATTTGAAATCTGAACCTAACCTATTTATTAAATTGGTAACCTAACCCAACCTGCTTAACCTGTTTAACAAACAAGGCAGAATAATTTAATTCATGAAGATTATGAGACCTGAGAAATGCCAATCCTAATTCCTACCTTGAAAGCCCATTCAATCACCCCTAAAAAAATGACAAGAACTAATAAATCCATAAAAAAAAAATCAATTTGAAAAAAATACAATCCACTCAAATTCAAGACATCATGTTCCATATTTTCATCTGGTCATTCATTAACTTTCTTCAAACGAACAATAACTGTAATCATTAAAGCTAAAGTTGTAATGAATTCTCCCGCAACAAAGATCAATATACACATATAAAAAGAAGAATTGGATCTTTATTAAACACAAAATAAGAGTCATGAAAGACATTCCTCTCCTTCAACCTGGATTCCATTTCCTTCCAAACTGTCCCTGGTCTTTATAAAACACACACACATATATATACATAGAGAGAGATAGAGAGTCTTGGGAACCAGGGAGCTACTGGAGGACTAGCGGAAATCGAGTAGATAGCTTCATTGTTGTTTAGGGTTATGGGTGGCAATCATCTCGGGTTAGGTCGTATACGGGTCAGGTTAGATATGGGTTAGATCAAAAAACTCCAAACTTAAACTTGACCATTTATTAAACAGGTCAAAATTTGAAATCTGAACTTAACCTATTTATTAAACTGGTAACCTAACCCAACCTGCTTAACCTATTTAATAAACACGTCAAAATAATTTAATTCATGAAAATTATAAGACCTGAGAAAGGCCAATCCTAATTCCTACCTTGAAAGTCCATTCAATCACCCCTAAAAAAAATGACAAGAACTAATAAATCTACAAAAAATGTCAATTTAAAGAAAAATACAATCCACTCAAATTCAAGACATCCTTTTCAATATTTTCATCTAGTTTTTCATTTACTTTCTTCAAACCAACATAACTAAAACCCTTACAACTAAAGTTGTAATGAGTTCTCCTGCAACAAAGATCAATATACAAATATAAAAAAATAATAGGATCTTTATAAAACATAAAGTGAGAGTCATGAAAGACTTACATTCCTCTCCTTCAACCTAGAATATGTTCCTTCCAACCTTTGTCCTTTGGTCTTGATAAACATAGAGAGAGAGAGAGAGTTTTGGCAATTAGGGAGCTACTGGAGGACTAGCGGAGGCGACCACTATAGGGTTATGATGGCATTGCGAAGCACGGATTTCAAAATTTTCATTATAAAATACCGTAACATCAAACCCTAAGCCCAAGAACACCTTGGTAGTTAACAATCAAACATACAAAATAAAAACAGGAAAGAATAATACCTGTCATGCTTAATCCAAAATTTCCATCAGGCACCCAAGTATTCACCCTCCAACAGTGATCCGCACGGAAACTAGGTTCAAGACTCAAGTGCCCAAATTTGGTTCTTCTTACTGAATTCCTTTCAAAAGAATTTTCTTAGATTTTTTAGCAGCACAACACTTCTAAAGTGTTTGGCTTTTCTTCCCTCTCTTCTCATGCTTCTCCCTCTCTCTTTCTTTTCTCCTTGTCTTTCCTAATTCTCTTCCTAAACTCGTCTTAATAGAAAACTTCTTGTCTTTAAAAAGACCTTATCTAAACAAGAGAAGGAAGAGAACTATTTGGACAACCTTGGAGTGTAGGTGTAAAAAAGAAGAGATGAGACTGAATGAATTGAACCCCCGGGCACAACACCTATTTATAGATGGCTTAGGGATGCAATCCAGTATGAACACATCCCTTTAACATGCCCAATCAGATGTCTCACACACCTTTGGATAAAACATGGGTGAGTTAATATGAAGAGATGCCTTCTCACAGAAGGACTCTTCAGGGGTGCAAACAATTTCACGATGTTTCTCCGAAGAGGCGCTATTCATCCCAAGGGGGCGCCAACACCATCCAATGGTTGGATTTCAATCCAAGGGCCATTAGATGGCCACAAAACAAGGAGCAAATCCCATATGGGGCATGGAACTAAGGGAGGTAAACATTTGGTGTGAAGAAAATTGAGATACCATAACCACTTGGACTCTAAGTCCTAATCTGGTTATAGCGCTAAGAGATAGGATCAAACCCAGTCCAATTGGGTTCAAATAAAACCAAAAGAAACTAATTAGGTGACAACTCTTGGCTAACCCAAATTAGACTCAATCCAATAATGAGTCTAATTAGACCAAATCAGCCCAAACCAAGAACTAAAATTGAATCCGATTCGAATCAGGAGCTAAGATTTGCAAAACATGCTTTGCAAATATGATATAATCTAATTAGATCCTTGATAAATTTTCTTTGTGGGTGACCCATTGGATTCTACATCTAGCCGGTAGTGGGTCCGGTACAATTTGACCTGATTTGATTAGAACTCTTCTAATCGATTTAGATCAAATACATGTTAGCTCAAGTTGATCAATTAGAGCTCTTTCTAATTGATTCATAAATTAAACTCTTTAATTTATGAGAACCTACAAGACAAGATTGACGTCTAGCAACGTATCACGTCTATTCGGAAGATATGAAATTTAGTAAAAATACTAAATATATCCTTCAGCGGCAAGTTACCATGCAATTCAATCCTTCGATCATACTGCATCCCGAATATGACTATGGACATGGAATTATATCAAAATCTAATTTCATATTCACGTTTCTCTCAATCTTATAATGATGATTCGATTAATAAAACATTAGAGACTCTTTCTAATTTTTATTCTGCTTTGATCAAAAACTTTCTGAATCATCATTCGATTAATGTAGGATGCGATCTTCTCTTACCAAAAGTGATCGATTTCTTGTTGATCAACTCACAACTTTCGTACATAATCCACCATATCCAATACATCCCTTACATAACTTTTTGTCATGAATGATTATGAACCAAAACATGGATTCATGTGCACAAGATACCATGATGGTCTCAGGTCTAAGGATCAGTTGCACTACTCTTACTTAGAGAACCATCTTTTGATATGTAAGTAAGACTCCATAAGATGTTCTCTTGGCAGATCAATTTGGTAAACTAATTCTCTAATAAGCACCCACATCATTTTATTAGTGTCTCTACACAAGTAATTATGAGATCAATCATCCTCTCCATTGAGCATACAAAGAATGTGCCAGTCATACCGGTATCATTGATACTCGACTCAATATGCCTACGACTAGAAATGTTTTAGATTAGGATTTTAGGATTTTAAGTCTCATTGGCATGATCTCATCATAGCCCTAAAATCATTGCCCTAATCTATGGGATTCATCATAATCTTAATAATTATAAGATGCAGCATATGATGAATGAAAATGCCTTTTATTTATTGATAAAATATCGTGTACATGAGTAGGAAGATCAAAAGAAATACCTCCATGATACAAATTGTAGTTGGCTTATAAAGCATAATTCTTTCAACCACTGCCTAGGCCCTCACCATATTGGAGCAGGTGACGTTAAGGGCCCACACCACCCAGCAGCTCGGTGAGGTTGGGAAAAGGGCTTGAGATCGGAAGATGAGAAGGGGATGGAGCTAGGGCCATGATCTAGGATATCTCATCATCTTCCTCACCGGATAGGGGTGAAGGCGATAGCAGTAGAGGAGTTTAAGGCAGATGGCCTCCTCCATCTAAAGGCGAGAGGCAAGGTCGAGGTTGGACGAGTTTGTCCCAATGGCCATGAGTTTGTAATGGTAGTTGGAGATAGATTTTGAGCTTGTCGATGTTGTCCATAGATGACGGTGAGAACTCACCCTCTCTTTCTACTCTAGACTCTACAAACTCATGAGAAAGGAGGAGAGAAAGAAGGAAATGGAGGATGGGAAGATGAGAAGGGGTGCTCCGTAGCCTCCATGCTCCATTACTTCATAATGAGACAAGAAATGGCACAAAACTTTAAGAATGAAATTCCAAGGGTCACTTATTTAGGGCAGACTCGAGGAAAACCAACTTGGTTAAAATGGATTACCTAAGCTGACCTAGTTATTAAATAGGTTGAAATAGTTAGATGGTTAAAGGGATTGAAATCTAAATCTAATCTAATCATTAAATGGTTTAAATAGGTCGACCTATTTACGGCCTAAACTTATTTACAGTGAATCCAAACTTGCTTATTGCAGATCAAATACAATCAAATTAATGGGTCAGATCATTTTTGCCACCCCTAGTTTACCATCCTGGTTTGGGTGCATATTCTCAAACTCTAGTTGAATAAATAAAGCAAGTGATTTGTGTTTTATGACTAATTAAGTCCAAAAAAAACATATTTCTCAACTTAATTATGTCATACAAAGAAATAGAATAATTTGTAATTATGCAACCATAAAACCAACAAAGCTTACAATCATGTAGCTCCATTATCTAATCTATCTCTATGCATACTAAGTGAAAAGCATTGAGTTGAACATATGAAGCCCATGGAAGATAATGGAGCATATTGCCAAGAAGTCAAATGGCATATTGAATGTAGATTGGTTAGTGCTAGATATGGTCTCCCGTACCATCCTGTACCACCCCATACCATCCACTATAGGGTGTACCATACCATATCGGTCTTGTACCATACGCTGTCTCATATTGTACCAAACCACGTACTGACATTGTAATAGGATGGTACCGATATATAGGGTTCGGTATCGAGACAGTGGACCCTAGTGCTAGATGTCTTTGTGAGTAACTCATCCCTTTCTAGCATATGTTGTTGCTTAATGAACTAAAAAACTGTACAAGGGTTTCTCAGTTATTTGCATAATAATTATCATCTAGAGAGTATGGAGATAGGTTGTCCGAAGAGAATTTGGTAGCTAAGTGATGGGTTGATATGATTGGTTTTTTGTTTTTTGTGTTTTTAGCTCCTTGAGCATAGATCAATGTCATTTAAGCTTCAAAAACCAAGATTCAAGCTTGAAACTATACCATTCAATGTTGGATTCAAAAATAGGAAGATATTAACATAATTTCATGTGTCAAATCTACAAGTGGATCATACATGAAAATTTCATATAGTTTAGTGGGTCTTTCGAGTTGAATATTAAAGATATGCCCTTTTTATTAATTTTTATTTACTCCTAAAATTATTTGAAGTAATGCATCTTCAGAATGTAGCTATTGGCATAATCATTCATGAGCATGAAGATAACTAAACTAAACTATATACAAGGCAAAACAAGTGTCTTTCTACAGGTTATTTGATGGAATTGCTCTTTTTAAAAACAAATAGGAACTATAATTTCTTATTTTATCCTTTGAAATGGTTTTTGTATAATTTTATACTACTTTTAAATATAACAAAGTAAAAACTATAAAAAACCTGAAATTGATCAATTATTACATTTTGAATAGAACATTAGAGTATGATGTGAAAGTAAACATTGATTTTTTATTGTTTGTTCATTTACTTAACATTTAAGATAATGAAAAGATAAAAATAAATTCAACTAAATAAAAGAATTTTTGTTAAAATATATAATACAATATTGTTCATTATATCTTATAAGGATGTTACCATGCTTTTGTAACAACTCTCTTAATTTTTTTATTTTAAAAAATATTATGCAATCAAAAACAATTTAGACTTTTATTATTATTCATGCTATCCTACTATTAGGATATCATTAATTATAAGGAATATTGAGCCACAATGTAGGACCTTTTTTGCTTTTCTTGTAGATGTTTTTATTTTCAACCTAAAACCAGCCATAATTGTACATAAAAGTTGGTCACAATGGTGAATGTATAGTTAAAAGATCATTTTTATGTTGTTTTAATTATTATTAGATTTTAATGGTTTCTCATATTCTTTTGTGTTTTTTTTGGATGAAAGACTAAAACTCAAGTGACATTGCCAACACTCTTAAACCAAAACATGAAGGTTTCCAATATATCCAATAAAGTTATTATTGGGGATAAACCCCACTCCCGTCGAAGTCCAGTTTGATGCTTAGCCTAATGCAACTGGTAATCACGGAAGAGCTTCGATCGAAAATTCTCCTCCAGCGGTAGACCCCAGCCGAACTCTTCCAGCGGCCAAACCTTAGCCGAACTCCTTCAGCCGGCCAAACTCCTCAGCGGTCGAGCCCCAGTCGAACTCCTCTATTGGCCGAACCCCTCTCGAACTCCTGCAGCGGTTGAATTCCAACCAAACTCCTGCAGCAGCCGAATTCCTACCGAACTCCTCCAGGAGCCAAACTCCTTCCGGACTCCTCCTTCAGTCGGATTCCTTCAGGAGCCGAACTCCTTCCGGATCTCTCCTTCAGTCGGATTTCTACAGGAGCTAAACTCCTTTCGGACTTCTCTTCAGTCGAATTTCTATGAGAGCCGAACTTCTTTTTAATTTTTTTTTCAGTCGAATTCCTCCAGAAGCCGAACTCCTTCCGAATTTCTCCTTCAGTCGAGTTCCTCCAGGAGCCGAACTCCTTCTGGATCTCTCCTTCTATCGGATTCTTTCAGGAGCCGAACTCCTATCAGACCTCTCCTTCGGTCGGATTTCTATAGGAGCCGAACTTCTTCCGAATTTCTTCTTCAGTCGGATTCTTTCAGGAGCCGAACTCCTACCGGACCTCTCCTTCAATCGGATTTCTACAGAAGCCAAACTCCTTCCGAATTCCTCCTTCAGTCAGATTCCTTCAGGAGCCGAACTCCTACCGAACCTCTTCTTCGATCGGATTTCTACAGGAGCCGAACTCCTTCTGGACTTCTTCTTTAGTCGGATTTCTACAAAAGCCAAACTCGTCCTGGACTTCTCCTTCAGTTAGATTCCTTCAGGAGCCGAACTTCTTCCAGACCTCGTCTTTAGTTGGATTCCTCCAAGAGTCAAACTCCTTCCGGATTCCTCCTTCAGCTGTATTTCCTTTAGGAATCCGAACTTCTCTGAAATGGATATATGTCAAAGTTCTTCATCAACCAATGCATGCTTCCTCCGAACTACAGCTATTAAATCTCAACGAACGATCGCTATCAATCTGATGACACCCCTCTCTCCGTAGCAAATCCATGCGGCTCCAGACGGCTCACTACTGGACGGTTATGGTTGTCACTATGAGTCTAACGACATCTCTCTCTTCGTAGCAAACCCCATGAGGTCCCGGGCGGCCCACTACCGGATGGTTATGACCGTCACTATCAGTCTGACGACACCTTCTCCGTACCGAACCCCACATAGCCCCGAGCGATCCACTATTGGACGGTATGGCTGTCACTATCAATCAAGCTCCATCTATAAAAAAGGACCCTCCAAATATGTTTTCTCTAAGCTCTCTTCTCCTTCCCGAAACTCTACGGAACTCTTTCCTAAGCACTCCATTTCTATTGGTCAGAAGAGCTGACTTAAGCGTCAGAGGATCTTTCCGGAGCCACCACCATCGACTTTGGATGGGACTTTATTTTGTAGGTCACCGACGGCGACCTCTTTTTCCTCGACTCCAGCTCGATCCGACATCAACCAGATTCTGCACCAACAGTTATGTTCAAATTTTTCCTTGTTGAATCTATAAATATGTTATTATTATGGTATTTGTTGAATTATTGGACAATCTTAAAGCAACTTTTCATAATTACATATTCTTATGGCTTCTTCAAGTCATTGTACTCATCAAGGTCTACGGAACTGGTACCAAGAACCATACTGATTGCCCAAAGGTGATATGGTACAGTATCGTGCCGTGACAACTCACGACGTACTGACAAAGGGGAGTTGGAGAGGAAAGTGGAGAAGGATAAGGAAAGGGAGGAAGAGAGAGAAAGAGGGGCCAAGAGAGGGGGGAGAGAGAGGGCTTTCGAGCCCCTTTCCTTCAGCCATGCATAATAGGGGCACTGACTTCACTTTAAAAAATTTCAAAAAAAAGGGGCCAGAGCCCTTGTTTCACTTCAAAACACCTCCCCTACTATAGACGGCCGAAGGAGAGAAGATTCAAAAGCCCTATCACCCTCTCTCTCTCCCCCTCTCTTCCTACCTCTCCCTCCCCCTTTCTCTTCCTTCCTCTCTTTCCTTCTCCCTCTCCCCCTCCCTTGCCAATTTCTCGAATTGAGGGGTAGAATTACACTGGTCTACCCTTGATATGGCTTGGCACACCCAAAATTAGGTAGTTTAGGACAATATTTCCTTCCATTCTCCTCACTGGTGTATTTTTAACAATGAATCAAAACTATATTATTACCATGAATAAACATATTTAGGCCATCCAAGTCAAGACATGCATGGAACAATCAAAATGGTTTGTACTGAAATAATCTGAAAGTTGCCAAAATGCATCACCCTTGGCTCACTAAATTATACTTCAGAAAAAGAAGCTTTATAACTCCTTTTTTAAATTATAAAATACATAGATATAGATATACATATATATAATATATCTATGTATGTATGCATGGTTTTAAGTATGTGTGAGAAGCTTTATAACTCCTTTTCTCAATACTATAAATATAGAGCCAATGATAAATCATCATACTTCAGTGAAAGAAGCTAACTCCTTTATTTAGTACTATAAATGCAGAGAGTTATGTATGAATGTACGTTTGTGTAATGTATGCATGTGTACTAAAAAAAAAACTCTACATCATGCTACAGAGATAAGCAGTTTAATATAGGAACTAAAAGCTGCTATTTTTTGGAGTATTGCATCAACATATTGTTTCATGCATAGCATAAATATAAAGTTATTGATCATGAAGGAAAGTAGCACAATAAATGCACCATGAAGACTTTCCCTTAATTACTGCCAAAAATAAACTGTGCATAGACATATTAATGCAAGGCCAAAGCACCATGGTTATTGCTATAAGTTACATTACTGACCTGAGTAATATCTGTTATGTTAGGAGTCATCTTTGCCCAAACAGGTACAGTGGCTTTCTCATTTATCCACCCACAAACCTCTTCCAAAAGTGCACAATCCTGCCCCACTGCAGCACCCATCTTTCGCTCTGGCATGCCATGAGGACATGAGAAGTTGATCTCGAGGGCATCCTAATTGTGATATTCATTATCCACTTATGTTAGCCCCTGATTGAAATTTAAAAAAATCGGATCCTGACAACTGGTTAGAAAAGAGAAATGAAACAGAAAATACCACTCCAGTTGCCTCAACTTGCTCAATAAGTTCTTGCCAAGCAGCTTTGTTGAATTCCTCCATAATTGAAGCAATGAGTATCCTGTCTGGATACTCTGCTTTAAGTTGCTTAAATTCATTTAACATAGTTTCAAGTGGCCGGTCACTGATAAGTTCAATATTCTCCCACCCAATAATTGGTCCCTTGACTGAACCATTTGATCCTGCTCGAAGCCGAGCATAACGAGGAGTCACATTCACAACTTTAGCAGCATCCAGGGACACCTAGCATGCATAGATCCAGACTTAAAATTTTAAATAAAACAACTGAGAAATACCGATTTATTTCATTTTATAAAAAAGAACTACTAGCATTAATATACACTGTAGACAATGTCAGCAATATTACGAAATGGGAGCAAGATTTGCAGCAAGTATCAGTCAAGTGAAAATTACACTAATATTCAGAATATGTAGATGGAAGAAGTTTGGCAACTAAAATGGTTCATGTGAAAGTAGTCAACCAAATGGGTTATTTTGTTGCTTTATGAATGAAGGGATAACATAGAGAGCGATGAAATAATCGCCTAAAATAAATGAAATTTAACTGACTTATGAACAATAGCCCACCGAGTCAATGTTATACCCAAACTTCAGTTAAAGTTTGCATGTTAACATCCAAAAGAGTGAAAGACCACAAACATCACATGATTGTAAACGATCCGTCCATCTGATCATAGAGAATTCATAATGAATTGTGGGAACAAGATCAGTTACTTTGATTTAACAGAAGCAAGATTTCAAGATATCAATTTTATCCACAATAGAAATTTTACAATTTATATGTTTTCGCACGATATGAATCATATTGTCACCTTACTCTCATGATTGAAACTTACATATTCTATCAGGTCATGCATTGACCTGTATTTAGCAAGTGGTCTTTAGACTAGCTAAGTAATAGAGCAGTGCTGCATCAACATGCATATCAATTTATTTTGTCCATTTGATTCTAGTTATTGCATTTCTAAAATGCATATGTTTTGTCAGAGTTGTTGTTCCTAATGTAAATTGGTAAGTCAATATGTTGTTTAGAGTATGAGCGCATCTGTAATTTCAGTGATATCAAAAAATTCTAGTTAAAAGCTGAAGATGCAGATCACTATTATGTAACAAAACTAAATAGTTTAAAAAGTAAAAAATTACATAAATTTGATGTTGACATGCTCATATATCTTCAATACAACAGCATGGGATAATTGTTAACACCTAACAGCTAGTGCTAGCACCCCTGCTGACACTAATTGACACACTTACAATATGGACAACAAAGACTTTGATGTAAACCATACAACACCATACGACATCAAACCAATATGTTGAACTTACTTATTGACAAACCGTGATAAATATCATAAGTTAGGAAAAATCTACAAAACATGAATGTGCATCATACTAGAGTGAAATGTTTTTTAGAAAAAACATAGGATTTCATGAAAAGGATATCATCAAATATCACATAAAGTCGCCAGAATTAGTAGGGCCTTTGAACTATGCTGATAGTATATTAGCAAGAAAAAGATGTACGAAATAAATAATTATGTATTGCCTAGCATCACAAAGAATCCGTTACATCCTACATACTAGTCCATTCAGTTTCCTTTCACATTTTAGTATCTATAACATCAGAATTTGGGTTTTTTTTTACTCTCCTACATTTCAAAGTCCTCATTTTTGGAAAGATTACAGATGCTTATATCCTTAAATCATAATATCAAACAGAATCCACGAAGATGAAGCTAACCGTCTGTCATATATTACCACAGATTCAAAAAAGATAACTCTTTGATGCTTTGATAGGAAAAAAAAAAAGAAAAAGAAATTTATGAAAAGCAGAAAATTATAAAAAAGCTGAATTTGACACAAAATCCAGAAAGAAAATATATATATATAGATACATACTTTAAGCCGAAAAGGTTCCTCGAAGCCAGAAATCAGAGAAAGGAATGCCCTTTCGACTTGTTTAATCCAAAAACAAATTCATCAGAGGAAACAAAAATAAAAGAATTGAAACCAAGAATAAAGTCAATATACGGTTTTCTTAAGCGAAAAAAGCGACTTTTACAAGTCCATGTGACATCTCCATCCATCAAAAAGAAAACAAAGGAACAAGAACCAGATCTGCAGACAGTATCCCAAACGGATCTAAGAAGGTCCCTACAAGCTAACACCAAGAGTCAAACCATGCTACTATTTTTTGTTCAAAAAAACAATCTTTTTCCAACAGAAAAGGGCAGCGAAGAATTAGATCATGGCACAGTTAGTCGTGGATTCTATCCATACGGTTTTGGAGATGACGGCACCCCATCCCTCATCGAAAGCCCGTTTCATGACGGTGTAGTTGGTACCCGGCGGCCCCGACGCGATCACGAAGGGGTTGGGCAACTCTAGCCCGTTCATCCGGACCATGAGGTCCGGCTCCGGAGCCCCTTCCTCTCCGGCGGCCGTCGACGCCGCCACCCTCAGCCCCACCCTCCGCAGCCGGAGATCCGCCCGCGCGGGCCTCCCCAACTCCAGAAGCGGGCTCCCCGCGAACGAACTTCTCAGAGCCAACGATTCCATAGCAACGATCTCCTCTCTCTTTCTGTTTCTCTGTTCTTATGGAAAATTTGCCAATAGAGAAAAATGAGAGAATGGATGGGAGAATTTTTTAGCGAATGGAAGGCTTTGGACAAAGAACGGAGAGAGGGATGAGTTTGGTATCGTGATGAGTTGGCAGAGATTCGTGTACGTGGGAGAATCTTATTTTATATTACTTTCTATTTTGTCATGTTTAATACAAGCCGCTTGGCTAAATTTGACCCGGACCATCTAAAACAAATGCTCTACCAATCAGATTTCTTACTTCCATATATCATATTCATCCCTTATCTCATCATGGATTAATTTTAGGGTGTGTAGTGCACTTGATGTACGATATAATTTCTTGAGATAGGCTAGACGGCTGTGATCTAAGCATACTTTGTTCTTAATGTTGCAAAGGATGTCCCACAGGATCCAAACCTAGTAAATTTGACAGATCTACATTGGGTTCAGATTTGCTCCTCTGTCCTAATTGGTTAACTTCCAAGGAAGGTTGATAGGGGATAAAGGGAAGGTGGATTGTGTTTTTGTCTTTTTGGTAGTTGGATTATTTTGAAAAAGTTGCACACGCCTATGATGATAGAAGATACTAGGATGATAAGAAGGGGATGAAGAGATGGTAATTGGTCGGTTGGATTGCTTGATTAAGAAAGCTATCAAATTGCATATACCAGGAATAATTGAAGAGATTGATTTATTATCAAGTTAATCAAGCCTCTTGATGATTGTATTGGGAAATTAAATTCAAAAGTCTTCCATCACTAATCATTGCCACTCTGCACTTATTGCTGCTTTGTTTTTAATCTTATTCACTTTATTTGAACCATCTCACGAGTCATGTATTTGCTAGTATAATATAACAAGAAGGATAAGATCCAGTTTTCATGATACTTGAATTATATGAATAAACAATAGCTACCAAAATATTTATGTAATATGAGCTTTTATTTGGTCTAGAGTTACAACCTAGGTTGGGCATAATTTTAATCCGTTCACCCAACATGTTCAATGGGCATGGTGGGGTTGAGATTTTGTAAGTTTGGGTCAAGCTTTGGCTAAAATGTCCTTAAGTAGTTTCAAATAGGATTGTATTCAAGCAAAACTAAACTAGAACCTAATTGTAATCCAATCAAAATTCATCCAATCTATTAGTACGGACAATCTTCACAAGCCACGTGGCATCATCAGAGAGACCACATCCAAGATGACTGCTAAAAATAACAAATATTTAATCTCAGGTTGGTAAAAGATCGATCTAGAGCGTAGATTAATCCTCACCATAACTAGATGGCATAATTGGTTAAGTCATCGAACCAGATCGGTAGTATACTGATGACCATAAAATCCAGATCAGCGAAACACCATTTTTCAAAAACCAAATATAGACTAAGATCAATATTTAACCGACCTCATGATGGCCGTACAAAATTGGATCAGTATTTTGCCATCCTGAGGACCAACAACTGCTGAGTTTCACAGAAGATCGGGTTTATATCGACCTCGACAACTTAATCTACTTGAGCACAAGATCAGTCTCTGCGATCAACTTGACATCCAAGATCGATAAAATATCGATGTCATCAACTTTGTGAGTGAGTGCCGCTCTAGTTGACACCAAGATCGATAAATCACCGATCTCGTCATACCAGCCAGATCGATCATTTATCGATCTCAACATGATCCGAAAGAGAATTAAGTGTCAACTATGCCCCAATCAAATTGCAACTCTCCTCTAGTTATATCATAGCTAATTGTCATCAAGACAAATGGCCAACAGCTACAATCTAGCTAGCCATAACAAACTAATAGCCTAACAAACTTTTCTTAATCCCTCTATAAATAAAGAAGAAGGGTACTTTTCCGAAAGGTAAGCTCAAGCACAAGATTCACAGGGTCCAGACTCTACTGAAATCTATTTTTGACTTTTCCACTGAAGGAAGATCGAACTTTCTTTCCACTTAAATCTTCTCATACTATCTTTTAATCTTTCATTTTCACTATCTATTGACAAGGCTTCAGCTGACTTAAGTATCGGAGGATCCTAAATCGGAAGGTATCCTACCGATTTTTGAATTTTTTTTGCAGGTTGGCTCGTGACCTTGATCGATCCAACCTCAAATCAGCTCCCCAGCACGAATCTCTTCGATGGACCTAAAACCCCACTCCAACACAACCTAATATACAAATAAGTAAATAAATATTTATATTTATATTTTTAATTTAGATTTATGTTTCATGTAGGTTGTTTTATGCTCATTATAATTATATCTTTAGCCTTATAAAATTATGCGCATCATTTGTTGCAGCAAGACTTTAGGTTTTTGGAGAAGACATGTGTTGGAGAGCTGGATTGGGTTGAATCGTTGTGGATCACGGACCAATCTGTAAGAAAGTTTCAAGAACTGGTAGGGTATCAGATGCCTAAATTAGTTAGGGTCGTAAGAATGGATAGTGAAAATGGAGAGATAACAAGGGCAACAAAAAGAAAAATTTAGATAGAGAGTGGGTTTCGAGCTTCCTTCAGTGGATAAGTCGAGGTTGATTTTAGCAGAGTCTTGACTCTGTGAATCAAAACTTACCTTCCGAAAGGGTATCCTACCCCTCTATTTATAGAAAAGTTTGCTTAAGCCTTGAGAAAAGTTTGTTAGGCTATTGGTTTGTTATAATGAACTTGCCAGCTTGATGGCAACTATGGACCATTAGCCCATATGGAGTCAGGCTGTATAGTAGCTGGAAGATAGCTACAGCCTAACTAGATGATAGCTATATAAAGATTGGAGAGTCTCAGATTCTTCTTGATGTTGGGTTGGATGCCTTATTGGCAGGTCAGCTTTTAGCCGATCTTGATCTAGGATGATGCTATCGCTGGTCACTGGTGAGATCGCTGGTAAACCAATCTCAACAAAAGCGCTTTTGATCCATCCGAATGAAGACTGCCAGGGTGGTAAATTATCAATCTTTGTCTTTGTGGCCATTTGTAGGATGGTTAAAGACCGACCTCATTTAATAAGCAAGTTTTTCGAGCCCTAGCATGGTTTCGAGAGCGGTAATTTGCCGATCTGGCTTTGTCTATACAATTTATTATCGATCTGGGTTATCAATAGAGTAATGTACTTGGTTTTGATATAGAGAGTTATAGGTCGATATTTTGCTGATCTAGAGTTCAGTAATCATTAGTTACCATACTCAGCATATCATTAGATCAATAATCTTTTTAGGCTGCCATATGGCTGGTGATGATTGGCTGCACTAATAGTTGCCCTCCACTTTTTAGACTTAGAGTGGAATCTTTATGATGGGTGTAGAAAGTTGTTTCAAAAGACATCTTTTAATTTTTTTCATCGATAACTGCACCGCACGGCAGCAGTCAGAATTATTTTTTTAATAATTCAAAATGACATGCCACCTCGTTTAGGGGAAACCCATCGTAGTTGCTATATCTAGCAATTAAGGAAGCATGGAGGGATGAAAAATCATCATTACCACTCTACTATCATCTAGATGATGTGGTGCACATGTCACTTTTTTATTAACCATGCGAGCCATTAGCGGATTATGCTTATATGGCTTAATCAAAATGGGATGCATTGAAATGGCCTCTCTGCAGCCATTCTAGCTCGCCGACAAGTGGCTTGAATCCAATGGTGGATGTGTTGATCCTTGGACTGATTTTGATGATAACAAAAATATTTGAGTATAATTTGTTAAGTTACTAATATTATTTTTGAGAATGTATAGTTAAATTTCAAGCAGTTATAATGATATAAGTGACTTCCATCAATCAAATAAAACATCATCAATCAAGAAGCTTTTGAAGAAAATTAAGACTTTACACATCATAAAAAGAATGGTTAATAAGAGATAAATTAAGTTTAAGAAGTAAGCCTAGCCTACAAAAGAAATTGAAGAAGAAAGTCTGTCAAAATCTAAATGGCATGCTTGGCACGCATCTTAGTCGACTAAGATTAAAGGTTAGTCGACTATGTCTCAAAAAATAGCAAAGATAAAAAGCATAAAAAAATGAGATTTTTGAATCCAAGAGACTTAGTCGACTAAGTCTCAGAAGACTGCAGAAGATAAATATCACAAGAAAATAAAATTTCTAGATCCAAAGGACTTAGTCGACTAAGTCTCAAAAGTTAGTCGACTATGTCTTAGAAGACTGTAGAAGATAGAAAGTACAGAAAAAATTGAAGTTGAGGTGAATGAGACTTAATCGACTAAGTCAAAGAAGGTTAGTCGACTAAGTCACTATTAGTTTTTTTCAGAACCATACTTTTTTAGCGGTAACTTTTTCTCCACAGCTAGATTTTCGTGCCCAATGGCTAGGACATTAAGTGTGGCTTCTTCAAAGATTTTAGAGTGGTGGGAAGGCCTTGAAATATATAAAAAATATTTAAGAACTTCAAAAAAAAAATTTGTAATCAATATTCAAGAGCCTTCAAGCCTACACCAAGTGCATTCATTGTGAGAGCTATCAAGTGAAAAGAAGAATTCATTTTTCTGAAGATTCTCTATCCTTCTAATCATCCTCAAAATGAAAAAAGCCAAGACGCAAGTATTGAAAAGCTTCACCAACTTCTCTCAATCATTCAAAAAGAAGAGTAAAGCAATCAAGCCTTCCATCTTCCAAACTCTTCTTCTTTGGGCTTCATTGAGTTTTTCTTTCTAAACTTCTTTTAATAGTATAATTGTATTATATTTATTTATAAGTTTCTTGGGATGAGAAACTTAGGATTGGTCTAAGCCTAAAGTTGAACATTGTAAAGGTTTGATTGGTGAACCTAGATCAAAATCAATTGGAGTTGATTGTTAGCCTAAAAAATAATCATTATAGAGGTTGTAGTTGGTGAGCCTAGGTCAAAACTAATCGGATTGGATTGTGAGCTCAAGAAAAATAATCGAACTGTAATCAATTAAGTAATTATAGTTGAACTCTCAAGTGATTCACTTGAGGAGTGGACGTAGGTGCCAAGGTTGGTATCGAACCACTATAAAAGCTTGGTCTCTTGTGCTTGTATTGTATTATTTTCATTGCTCTCATTCTATACTTAAATTTCACATTATTTCACCAAGCACTCAATATTAAAATTTAGCTAAATTAGTAATTAAAATTTTTAAAATATCCAATTCACCACTTCTCTTAGGTGGCCATCCATGGGCAACAAGTGGTATCAAAGCGGGTGCTCTATATTAGTTGTTGACCTAACGATCTTAGAGCTAAAGATTTAATGGCAAACTCAATTGGGACTTCATTAGTTGAAGGACAATCAACCAATAGACCCTCGCTTTTCAATGGAACCAATTATACCTATTGAAAAGCAAGAATAAGGATATTTATTCAAGCATAAGACTATGACATATGGAGTATCATAGTAAAAGATTCTTACACATCCACAATCATAATTGATGGCATGTCCATTCCAAAGCCCAAAATGGACTGGGATGAACTGAAAGGAAAATTCTGATTTTTCGATCCAGGTTCGTTCAGATCTGATCAGATCAAGAGATATATTTCAAAAATTTTTTCTTTGATCTATATCAGATCTGGAATATTTCAAATCTGATTCTTATTATTTTAATAAATAAAATAAATAAGGATAAATTAAATCAAATTTAATTTACCTGATTTGGGTAATCTTATTACCCTTTTGATGATCATGTAAGCAGCGGAAGATTCTGGATCTAGCCATGCAAGCGCCTGGCCTCTACCGATATTCACTCAGGCTGGATCTGGAGATCCTCTTCTTCTCTATCACATCTCCAAAAATTAGATCTGGATCTGATTTGGAGGATCTTCAAAACTCCTTTTGAAGATCAACAGTCGTCCTTTTGCAGCAGCGCAGCCTTCTTGCTTTTGATTGCCTTCCTCTTGCCTAAATCGCACCAACAAAAATCCAAAACTCCTTTTGAACGTGGAGAGCAAGGGGAGAAGGTGGTTTGGCATGGAGAAGGAGGGGAGAGGCAGCCTAGGGGCGTGGAGAATTGTGATTCAATCATCTCATGTTACAATCTGAGTTGGGTACAGGGTCTTATTTATAGACTAGCTGTGATCCAACTCCTCTTCTTCCCAACCAATCACAATCCTTTGTGAAATCAGATCTAAATCTGATTGGTGGGAATAGAGTCCCCTGGATTCCTCCTTAGGGGGTGCCTAAGATCAGTCAAAGTTGGTTCTTAGAAGAACTCTAATTGGAATCCAAAAAGGAGATGGAGTCCTTGTCTAACAAGGACTCCTAGGCACCTCCAATTTGGGCACACGCCTAGGGTGGCGTGCCCTAGGCGTGCGCCCTCTTTCTTGTCAGGTTCTGGTAGGGGGGACAGGCCCCCACCAGCTCTCCAATAGATGCATGACATGTGGTCAAAAGTCAAAGTGTCAATGGTCAATGTTTGACCAGTCAAAGGTAGACTTTTGACCAAAGTCAAAGAATAAGAAATGGCAGGTGACCAAAAATGGCAGATAATATCTTACAAAATAAGATAATCTTTTCTAACTTGGACAACCTCCAGTCAAACCATATGAAGGCCTCTGATTGAGCACAAACTTCTTTGGCTCAGATAGGACAACTTATTTATGATAGAAAAAGAAGAACGTTAGGTTCAATCGAGTGCTAGTACGATTTCCTTGAACCTAATTGAATCTCATTCAGATCAATTGAATTAGATAAGTTCAATTGATGATCACCAGATTCAAACCCTTGTTTGTGTAACCCAGTTAGGTTCAGTTCTGTATGGTAATGGGATATGTCATGATCTCTATCATCGACATCATTGAAACTCCTTTCGATGGATCAAAACTCTTCTGATTCGAATAGCTAGAAAATGATTGATCCTACAATCATTCTAATTGCTCCCAAATCCACTATGACAACCTAAGTATATGGTGGCAACCCATCAGAGCCTATGCAAATCTTTGGGCAGTTACTTATGTATTAAGTTCTTCTATCTGAGCCCGCCATCGATTAGGTTTAGGTGAACTCGTCAAACCCTAGTTTTTGTCATATGATGTAATCATTCGATTCGAGTCCAATGGAAAATCTAATAGAAAATCTTTTATTATTTCACTCTGCCATGGCCATGGGCTTCTGGATTTGATTCTCATGATTTCATAAGGCTGCTCCTCACCACCGAGGTAGATAGATTCGCTCTTGATGGCATCCAGTTCCTACAACGAACATGCTATAGCCAACATACACCTTATTCCATATGGCTAGGAGATCGAGTATGGTGTAGTCAAAACTATAACACCTCAAGGTGAACTACTCGATGCACCTCAGGTCAAAGAACCAGACACACTACTGAGCATCGAGTCAGTCATGATGAGAAGGTAGACTCCTAATGAACTTCGAGGTGGTCACGCTCCAGTGCCCTGTTCTTCTAACGAGTACTATACTCTGGCTCTGGTACTCACACCTAGACTCAAGACTCATCTACTAAAGAGAAGTGATTGTACACAACCTCTTCGATCAATTCACATCCTCTGATGATCCTATGGTCAGAAGCAAATTATGAGTTAATAATGATATTCATGTCTTAAATTTTCAGCTCTTGAAAATAGAATTATCATGCCATAACTCAAAGGATGATCACAGACACTAAATACACATATGTGATAAAAATATATCCATTTATTGATTTTAGTCAAAATTACAATTTTCCCTAGAAGTGTTACTTACAAGTGTCAAGCAATTCTGCTTCTAAGGTCACATATATTACACAATCTCTCACTGTCCTAAGCAATTGGCTACAAGTCTAAGTCCCATCTTCTCAAGGTGTGGCTTCGACTTCTGCTTGGGCCTAACGGCTTTGTAGAGTGTGGTTTTGGCCAACATTATCTATAAAGTTGACTCTCTTGACCTCGAATAACCTTTTTCGATGTAACGTGGATGAGGTGATATCACTATTTGCTTGAAACTCTTTCAGCTGACAACACCACATTCACACAAACAGACTGCAGATGTCGACTTTCGATCATTCAATCAGACATAAAATGCTGAGTCTGTTATCCCTGGACTTGGATTTCTCCATTACCAAAGACCAACATTATATCCTTAGTTCTTCTCAAGTACTTAAGGATACATTATTAGAAGTCCAGTGTTCTTCACCTGGATTTGATGATATCTACTTTTGACACTCACAACATGGCTAATCAGGTCGTGTACATAGCATGCATACATGAGGCTTCCTATTGCCAGAAGCATAAGGGATCTTGCTCATGCGTTCTATTTCCTCAGGTGTGCTAGGGCACATCTTCTTGGAAAGATAATCCATGTCTAGAAGGTATTAAATCCCCTCTTTAGAGTTTTCGCATTAAATCTCTTAGACTTTCCTCTATGTACATCTTTCTGTGAAAGTCCTAGCATCCTATTCGGTCTATCCCTATAGACCTTAATTCCTAGAATAAAGGATGCTTCACTAGGTCTTTCATGGAGGAATTCTGGACAATATATTGACTGGTCAACATGGAATATCATTCCCAATAAGGAGATGTCATTCCACGTACAATTACGAGGAAGACAAGCGCTCCACTGACCTTTTTGAAAACATGGTTCCTCTTTGTTTTTGATGAAATAAAATTTTTGATCACATCATTAAACGTATTTCCAGCTCCGAGATGCTTGCTTAAGTCCTATATATGGACCTTTGCAGCTTGCAACCTTGTGATCAGTATCCTGGATGTGAACTAGGGTGTTCATATAATTTCTTCCTCAAGTAATCCATTAAGGAATTCCGTTTTCACATCATTTGCCATATTTATCAATCGAAATAGACTGCAATAGGCAAACAATGTGCGGATGAATTTTAGCATAGCCACTGAGAAAAAGGTATCCTGATAGTCAATGCCCTTCGCGATTGACTATAACTTTTGCACTAAGTCTAACTTTGAATTGTCTCCACATTTCTCATCTGGTCACAATCTTTCTTAAGACATTTACACCAATAGTACTATACCTTCTGGTGAGATCTACCAAAGGTCCAGACTTTAGTTTGAGTGACATCGACGTCAATTCTGACTTCATTGCCTCTAACCATATTTCTCAAAGTCGATATCTTGATTGCGCTCGTTAGTTTTGGATTATCACATGAGATCCATTACCTACGAGAAATTTTCCTCTACTTTCCTCTGAAATAATACCTAATTATCTCTAGGGGATAGAAAACTCTTTCCGATCTACGAGGTGGAAGAAGTAGTGTTGCTTATTGGCTCAACCTGATTAGTTCATTTAGTCCTTAGCTCTTGCTCCTGTAGAGACTTTCTCATGCAGTTGACTGTTTCCAATGCCGCGTCTTGAATAAACTATTTTTTAAGAAGAATGATGGCATTCGACTCACAATCATATTGTGATCTTCTAGAAGTAGAATAATTATCTTTAATGACTCTTTAGAGATATCCTATGAATGAGTTCTAAAGGACTCTAATCTAACTTATCCGCTTGTTATCTTTTGACGTGAAGCTGGATCTCAAATCTGAGATGACTCAGACTTTGGTTTCTTACTCATGCCATATCTCATTACGTATGGTAGGATAGTTTTAGGGAATCCCTATTCAGATAGATATTGAGTTTAAAATGATGTCCCAAAGAAAATCAGGAGTTCTGTGAAGCCTCATCATGGATCGAAACCATATCAATGGAGTTCGTTCCTTCCATTCTGAAATTTCCTTGACGTGAGTTGTTCCAGTGGAGTCCATTGAGAGATAAGCCCATTTTCTTGTAGATAGTCAATAGAATTTCCCACTAAGTATTCACCTCCTCGATCTGATCGAAGACAACCTTAATGGTTTTCCTAGTTTTTTTCTACTTATGTTGAATTCTTGAACTTTAAAAGCTTCAACTTGTGTCTCATAAGATACACGTACCCTTACCTAGACAGATCATCGGTAAAGCTATGAAGTAGACAAATTCTCTAGCCGCACATCAAATGGGCCGCACAACATCCATATGTACTAGGCAAGTAGATCCGTGGTCCTCTTTCCCATGTTCTACAAAAGAAAGCTTAGTCATTTTTGCCATGAAGATAGTTCATAAATTGGATATGATCAAAAGTCAATGGACTCAATAGTCCAATTTTCTTTCAATTTGTTAATCTATCTTCTGCTATATGACCTAGTCTTAGTGCCATAGATATCTATCATTTGGACTATCCCTAGGTTATTTTTTCTTATGGCATTTATATTTTGCTCGATATTAAAAATAAATACATCAATATGTAACTAGTAAAGACCATTAATAAGGAAATCACTTACAATTTTATTTCTTTCATAAAGAATGTTACAATGGTCCTTAAGAAAACTAATTACATAGCCTTCTTGTGCTAAGCATGAAACAGAAATCAAATTCCTGCTTGCTGCAGGGCACTAATAACAATCCTTTAATACTAAATCTAAACCAGATGATAGTCGAAGAGGGATATTTTCACGACCACAACAGCAACCCTTACTCTATTTTTAATGCATAGGATCATCTCATCATCCCTCAGCCTCCTGCTATCCTCAAGATCCTGCATGAAAGTGCAAAAAAGAGCACTAGAATCAGAGTCAAGCACCCAACTAGATGTAGAAGAAATCGTAAGGTTAGACTCAATAATGAGCATACCTCTAGAAGGATCTGCCTTCTTATTCTTCAGGATGGCCAGGTAAGTAGGATAGTTTCGCTTTCAGTGGCCGTCAGTGTTGCAATGGAAATACTTTTCTTTATCAGCGGCCTTCTTCTTCAGCTCTGTCTTCTTTTTCTTTCCTCTTTCCATCTTCTACTTTTTTACAGACTTCTTCTTCTTTCCAAAAGTCTTTCTCTTGGAAGAAGTCTATTCCATAGCAAGCATTGAGCCTTTAGAACCTTTCATAAAAAGCTCGGCAGTAACCAGTATGTTCATAAGCTCGATCAGAAAATTTTGAAGTTTATGCATATGGTAGTTCATGATGAACTGCCTATATGCATCAGTCAAGGATTATAGAATTATATCATTCTACAGATCCAAGTCCAACTTCACTCCGAGCTTCTCAAGCTCTTCCAAATTCTTGATCATCATCAGACAATGATCTTCGACTAACTATCCATCATGCATTTTAGTCTTGAATAGTCATTTAGTGACTTGATACATGACTGTGCGACTCTATTCATCAAACATCTCTTGTAGGTGAGCCAACATTTGGTGGGCAGTCCTGATATCTTCATATTGGTGCTGAAGGTCATCAGACATCGAGCTCAACATGTAGTATCTGGCCTTGTTATCTTTATCTATCCACTTATCAAGAGATGCTCTCCATTCAGCGAATGGACGAGTTGGTAAGGTGGGGGGTCCTGATCCAATATATGAGTTAACTTCTTGGAATCTAAAATAATTTTGAAGTTTCATAGCCAATCCTTATAATTGGATTCGGTCAGTCTACGAGTGTCCAGGATATGTGCTAGTGGGTCAGACGCAGACATTTTTCTATAGAGAGTTAAAGTTTTTAGTTAGATATTATAATTAAGACTTGACCAATTTATTTAGAAGTTTTATTTTTAAATAAATTAGCTTTCATTATTTTTTTAGATCCCTATACTTTTTTTATAGAGATGCAAAAATCTCCACGATTAATAATTTCAAGTGGATGGTGCAGTCCCACCAACTGACTCATCACCTCACCTAATAGTTATTGATGATGGGTTAGCCAATGAGTGAACAACTCTTGTCCAATAATTTTTTAATCATGGTGCACCCAAACTTGATCTCTAATTCATGAATTTTATTATGTCTGAAATATTGATCCACTCCTTAGTTAAGTCAACCCACTATTTGCACAGATGAAATTCCTAATTGGGTCTCTCTCGTAATCCAAAAATGTGAGCCCAACATCCTCCCCGTAGCATCCATGCTAATAGATATGGTGCATTTTTTTTGGTACAACCAACCACAATCAATCTCTCGAGAAGGGCCCGCACATCTACAATGGTGGAAAATCTTAGACTTAATCTTTTCTTAAGAAGATTTGATTTAGGTCTCATTAAACTAGACTTGACATAGTCATAACCATTATGACTAACCTAGTGGCATGGGTTAGCTTGGATTATTGGCCACCTTAGATCAGGACTGAGCCAACAAATATGGTTAGATAAGTAAGACCAATGGAAGGGATATGCCATTAACTCGATAAAAATGCATTTGAGTCGCGTAGTCCTTAATTAAAAATCAGTCGATCGCATCAACCAAACTTATCTTAGACACCAAATTATTGAGCCAGAATCAATCAGGTTAGCCTACAATCCAGACTCTAACCACTGAGCCTAATTAGGTCTTAGCTTGATCGATCACTCACGTGACTCGATCTTGACCCAGACTTAATCCTATTAGGCTGGTTAATTTAAGCACTCTTGATCCCATCTAACCAACTCTTGATTCAGTTTGATCAACCGCTTAGACCTAATTGAGCTACCCCAGTCCAAACTCAATTTTATGAATATGTCTTAAATCTAAAAATTCTCAATTTTTAGACTTAACATATTTCATAATCTTAATTCTCAATTACGTTTAGGATTCATAAACAAAATATATAAATAAAATTCTAAGATTTCAGGATCTAGGGTTTTGCAGAAAATAAGTTTTTTTTGGGAGGGGGGGTTTCTGATTAAGGATGAATGCACAGCACCCCTACACATCATAAGAACATCCCATCAAATGAAAGAAGAGGACATTTAAATCCTACTTTATTCTTATGACTGAATGGCCAAGGAGAATGCCTTAATTAGAAATATGAAAACTATAAAACTAGTTAGATCTACATTATATATTTCATATATAAAATTAATCTAACTTTAAACATGTTTTGCATATATCTCATGTATCATATCATGCATATTTTTAGATCTAAATTATCTTATAATTATCTAAAAAATAAATTTAAATTGATCACATCAAAATAAATTCTATTCTAGATAATTATGTAGAACTATTCTACAACTAGTCTAAACATGCATTCATCATATCTCATATGAACCAAAAATTAAATAACTTTATTTTCTATTTTTTAGATCTATTATAATATTTATAATATTAAAAAATAATAAATAAATAGATCTAAAAATTATAACTTAATGAAATTAAATTATGATCATGCAAGACTATACATAAAATAATTCTATTCTACAACTAGTCATGCATCTTGTACAACTTAGATCTAAATTATTTAATTTTTAATTTTTTTAATTTTAGCTCTAATCACATATCATGTAATATCTAAAATTATCTAATTATTAGATTAAAAATAAATTAAAATTAGATCTAAATTATTTATGGGAACCTGGCTCTGATATCAGTTGAAGGAAAAATCTTATTTTTTGGATCAGGTTCGTTAAGATCTGATTTGATCAAAAAAAATATTTTAAATTTTTTTTAGATCTAAATTAAATTTTATACTTTTTAAATCTAATTTGATGGATCTAATAAAATAAAATAAATTAAATTAAATCAAATTTAATTTATACCTTGTTCTTGGGTAATCTTTTTACCCTGTGATGATCCTACTGATTGCTTGAGGTTCTGGATACAGCCATGCAATCATCTGATCTCTACCAATATCCACTCGAGCAGAATTTAAAGATCTTCTTCTTCTTAATTTTTTTTCCAAAGATTAGATTTAGATCTGATCTTAAAGATCTTTAAAATAATTTTTGAAGATCCGATATTGTCTTTTACAGCAGTGCTGCCTTCTTCCTTTCTTATCGCCTTTCTCTTGCCTGAATCGCACCAAACTTGAGGCCAAGGCCTCTTAGGTGTGGAGAGGAGAGAGAAGATTAGAGGTAGGCATGGAGGAGAGGGGAGAGGGCTATGTGGAGTGGGCAATGGGAGAGCTCTCTAAAACCTAGGTGCAGATAGGGTTTATATAAACCCTGCTGCGCCATGTAGTGCCACATCATCCCGATCAATCACGTCACTTCATATAATCAGATCTAAATCTGATTGGTGGGATGACATCATCTGATCTAATCAGATGAGACCTCCTCTCAAACATCCTTAGGTGGTGCCAAGACTGATCAAAGTAAAGTCTTTGGCACCACCTTGTTTGATATCATGAAGCAACCGAAGTCCCATCTGTATAGGACTCCAGGTGTCATCTTCCTTGGGTGCATGCCTTCCTAGGCATGCACCCCCTTCTTTCCTCTTTCTAGCAAGGGGAAAAAGGTCAAATCTCTCTCCTATGAGTGCATGACACATGGGCAGATGTCTAAGTATCAAAGATCAACGTTTGACCAAAATCAAAAGATAAGAATTAGTAGGTGATGGAAAATGGCAGGTGTTGTCTTAAATTTATCTCATAAATTAAGACAACCCTTTTTTGATCTGGACAAGCTCCAATCAGACCAAGTAAAAGTACCTGAGTTAGGCCAAATATATTTGGCTCAGTCGAGATAATTTTTGATGATTGTTGAAGGAGAACATTAGGCTCAATCATGTGCTAGCATAATTTTCTTGAACCTAATTGAATCTAATTCAAATCAATTGAACTGGGTTAGTCCAATTGATGATATGCAGATCCAAACTCTTGTTTGTGTGATCCAATTAGGTTCAATTTCATATAGTAATAAGATATGTCGCGATCTCTATCATCGACATCATCGAAATACCTTCTGATGGATAAAATTTTTTTTGATTCAGACAACTAGAATGATCGATCATCTAAATCATTCTAATTGCTCTCAAAATCCATCAGTGATACCTAGCAGTATATGGTGGCAACCCATCAGAACTGAAAATATACCTCTTGGTGCAGTTATCTATGTGATTAAGTTCTTCTATCTTGAGCTCCGATCGGATTATGGTTAAGGTGAACCTGTCAAACCCTAATATCCATCATATGAATTAATCATTTGATTCAAATCCAATGTAAAAATCTTAATAGAAACTCTTTCTATTATTTCACTCTACCATGGTCATGAGCCTATGGATTTGATTCTCGTGATCATCATAGGGCTACTCCTCATCTACCGAGGTAGATAGATTTCCGCTTGGTACAATTCAATTCCTACAATGAACATGCTATAGCTAACATACACCTCAGGATTTTGAATAGTTAGGAGATCAAGTCATGGTGTAGTCAAACTATAATTTCCTCAAGATGAACTGCTGATGCACCTCAAGTCAAAGAATCAGATATACCACTATAGCTTCGAGCTAGTCATCGACGAGAAGATAGACTTTCTGATAACTGCTCGAGATGGTTATGCTCAGTGCTCTCATTCTCTAATGAGTATCTGTACTCTCGCTTCGATGTCTCTACACCATAGACTCAAGACTCATCTACTATAAAAAAGTGATTGTACACCAATCTTTCAGATCTATTACCATCCTCATGGTGATCCTACGGTCAAGAGCATTTTATGAGTTAATAATGAAAATTCATGTCTTAAATTTTCAACTCTTGAAAATAAGAATTATCATTGCCATTAACTCAAGGGATGTATCACAGACACTAAATATATATTATGATAGAAAATAACCTATTTTATTATTTATAGTCAAAATTATAATTTTGCCCTTAGAAGTGTATAATAAGTGTCATCCAATTCTGACTTCTAGGGCACACATATCTAACAAAAAGTGCATTCTTGAATAAACTAATTGAAGAGAAAGTTTATGTTGAACAACCTCCAGATTTTGAAAATCAAGAATTGCCCAATCATGTTTATAGGCATAAAAAGGCACTCTATGGATTAAAATAAGCCCCTAGAACTTGGTATAATAGATTGAGCAAGTTTTTATTAAATAATAACTTTAGAAGAGAAAATATAAATAAAATATTATTTATTAAAAGAAAATCAAATAGTTTACTAATTGTATAATTATATGTTGATGATATTATATTTGGAGCTACTAATGAAGATTTGTGTAAAGAATTTGCTAGTCTTATGCTGGGAGAGTTCGAGATGAGCATGATGGAAGAACTTAATTTTTTTCTTGGACTCCAAATCAAGCAATCATATGAGGGGATCTTCATCAACCAAAGCAAATACATAAAGAAAATGCTAAAAAAATTTGGGATGGAGAACGTTAGAGGCAGTGGCACCCCTATGAGCATAAGTTGTAAGCTTGATCTAAATCCAAAAGAAAAAGCAGTAGATCCCAAACTATATAGAGGTATGATTGGATCTTTGCTCTATTTAACTGCAAGTAGGTCGGACATAATGTTTAGTGTATGCATGTGTGCATGTTATCAATCAAATTCTAAGAAATCACATGTATTAGCAGTTAAAAGAATCTTTAAGTATCTAATAAATACCTAAAATATTGGTTTATGATACTCTAAATAATCTTCATTAGATTTAATTGGTTATAGTGATTCAAATTTTGCAGAATATTATATAGATAGAAAAAGTATAAGTGGAACATGTCAATTTTTAGAAGTAAATTTGATCTCTTGATTTAGCAAGAAATAAAACTCGATAGCCTTGTTAAAGGCAGAAGCCAAATATATTACTGCTGAAAGTTGTTGTGCTCAACTATTATGGATCAAACAATAACTAGAAGACTATGATACTAGTTATAACAATATTCCTATTCGATGTGACAATTCTAGTGCTATAAACTTAATAAAAAATCTAATATTATAATTAAGAACAAAATATATAGAGGTAAGACATCATTTTATTAGAGACCATGTACAAAACAATGATATAACTCTTGAGTTTGTACCAACTAAAAATCAAATTATAGATATTTTCACCAAACCTTTAAATGAAGAAAGATTTTGTGCCATAAGAAAGCAATTAGGGCTATTTGATCCATATTGTTAAAATTATGATTATGTTTGTATGTTGGAATGATTGTTATGATGTGATAAATCTCTCATAAATCATGCTTGCATTAATTTCATTGAAAAAGGCATGGGTCACTGCAAAACCCCTTGGACTGAAACTCTAACCATTAGGTTCTATGCCGAACTAAGCAGATTAAGTTAAAAAAAATCTTAATTGACCAAGACTTAGTCGACCAAAAATTTAATCTTAGTCGACTAAGTGTTAGGAATTCTATTTATAAAATAGAATACCCATGGGATATTTTCTATTTTTCGTTCCACCCTCTCTTAGCCATCTCTCCTTAGAATCCTAGGGTATCTGATTTCTCTCTGAAAAATCTCAAAATCCAAGCCCCAAAAGCCTAGAGAAACTGGTATTGGATCTATGGTGTCGAAGAAAAAGCTCTACACTCATCCTAGGATCACTCCACTCCATCTTCGATCATATGAGCAAAGGATAAAGAAATGCTCAGATGCTACTGAGCAGGCTCAATCAAGTCCAATCTCTATTTCTCCTGTAGCATCACCACCTTCGTCTCCTCCTCCTCTGGCCACCCAATGCTCCACTCCGTTCACCACTCCCATACAACCTCCATATCAGGTCACGCCTTCTCCTTCAAAAGTGATACCATTTTCTTCTATGACAGTGACCATAGAAAGAAAGATAGACTTTAGTTTTCTAGAGAAACAAGAGTTTGAGATTGGAGAGTGCATCAAATTTCAAGTGTGGGAGTACTTATGTTTACTAAAACTGCCCACTTATCCAAATCTTATAAGAGAGTTCTATGAAAATGTAAGGATCGGCTCTCAATCTCTGGAAACTGAAGTTAAAGGGGTTAAGAAAAACTTGATCGTGAAAATCCTAGGGTAGTTACTGAAAACTCCAGTGGAAGGGGCTGAGAGGTTTGATGATTGCCAAGCAGGACTTTGTTTGATATTTAACCGGGATAATGTCTTGGATTTTGAAGAGATATTAGCAAAACATTTGAGTACCGAGCATCGTCTTCTACATCACATGGTATGCAAGATCTTTATCCCTTGGATTGGATGATTTGACTATGTGATAAGGAATGATATAGGGATTTTTTATCATATATTGAAGAAAGAAAAAAATAATTTTTCTATCTTGATGATGAAGATCATGCAAGAGGCAAGAATGAGAGCAAAACCAGCCCCACCTTATGAAAAATTTCTTACTATCATTTTAGAGAGTTTGATGTGGATATGGAGGGTGAATCTTTCAAGAAAATGAAACACTTTGATACCTACGATGAGAACTCCTTGAAGAGGATGGGTTTCAAAAAAATGAACGAGCAGTGGACAAAAGTTGATGATAAAGAGGAGCCCGTACTAGTGTCTGAGCCTATGCCGAGATCTGCAGGTCCATCTGTTTGGTCTGCGCGCTTTGTCCACCTTGAGGAGGATCAGGTTACAGATATTATGCACTGAGTGGTTGATGAGGTATCTAATCGATTTTCAGCTTTGGTAGAGTGTGCTGTGGAACGTGCCCTTGCCAGGCATCATCACTAGACTGCTGTGGATCCATCCTCCTAGAGTCATCATATTCCAATCTTAGATTAGGCCATCCTATCGTGGCATACGCTTGAGCTTAAAACCTATTTTGTACTTGGTGTGATATCAATAATGGTTTAAGTTCCTTTTAATATTTTGATGTATGCCTACTTGGCCTTATATTTATGCTTAAACTTTTGCTTACATATATGAATGAAACTTTTTATTTTCCTTCTTCAATGTCTTGTATCGTTTGATGTACTGCTCTTAATTGACAAATAGCTATCTTTTTGATAATGACAAAAAGGAAAAGAAGGATAATATAAGTGTAATCTGAAAATTCAATATAAAAGAACTCATTTCGAGCATTTAATTATTCCAAATATGAGAAGATATATTTTGAAATCTCAAGAATCGATTGGCACACATTAAGGGAGAGTAAATACAAAAATTAAAACTCAATTTGAATATAGTGATTATATTCAGGGGGAGCATATAAAATTTAATATGGCATATATGAATATATTGCATATAAATTGAATGCATGAAAGCTATTTTGATATTTGAAAGAAAGGTATACTCAAAAGATTTTATCATCATCAAAAAGAGAGAGATTGTTGACCCTTGAACTGATTTTGATGATAACAAAAATATTTGAGTATAATTTGTTAAGTTACTAATATTATTTTTGAGGATGTGTAGTTAATTTTCAAGCAGTTACAATGATATAAGTGACTTCTATCAATCAAATGAAGCATCATCAATCAAGAGGTTTTTGAAGAAAATTAAGACTTTACACATTATAAAAAGAATGGTTAATGAGAGATAAATTAAGTTTAAGAAGTAAGTCTAGCCTACAAAAGAAATTGGAGAAGAAAGACTGTCAAAATCCAAATCGCATGCTTGGCACGCATCTTAGTCGACTAAGATTAAAGGTTAGTCGACTATGTCTCAGAAAATAGCAAAGGCAGAAAGCACAGAAAAATGAGATTTCTAGATCCAAAGGACTCAGTGACTAAGTCTCAGAAGTTAGTCGACTATATCTCAGAAGACTGCAAAAGATAGACAGCATAGAAAAATAAAATCTCTAGACCCAGGGGACTTAGTCGACTAAGTCTCAGAAGTTAGTCGACTAAGTTAAAAAAGGTTGGTCGACTAAGTCACTGTAACGGCTAGTTTTTTCTAGAACTATACTTTTTCAGTCCCAACTATTTTTTAACAGTTAGATTTTCGTGCTCAATGGCTAGGACATTAAATGTGGCTTCTTCAGAGATTTTAGAGTGGTGAAAAGGTCTTGGAATATATAAGGAATATTTAAGAACTTCAAAAAAAACTTTTTATAACCAATGTTCAAGAGCCTTCAAGCCTACACCAAGTGCATTCATTGTGAAAGCTATCAAGTAAAGAGAAGAATTTATTTTTCTGAAGATTCTCTGTCCTTCTAATTATCCTCAAAGTGAGAGAAGCCAAGACATAAGCATTGAAAAGCTTCACTAACTTCTCTCAATCATTCAAGAAGAAAAGCAAAGCAATCAAGCCTTCCATCTTCCAAACTCTTCTTCTTTGGGCTTCATTTTCTTTCTAAACTTTTTTTAATAGTGTGATTGTGTTGTATTTATTTACAAGTTTCTTAGAATGAGAAACTTAGGGTTGGTCCAAGTCTAAAGTTGGATGTTGTAAAGGTTTGATTGATGAACCTAGATCAAAATCAATTGGGATTGATTGTTAGTCCGAAAAATAATTATTGTAGAGGTTGTAGTTGGTGAGCCTAGGTCAAAACCAACCAAATTAGATTGTGAGCCTAAGAAAAATAATTGAACTATAATTAATTGAGTGATTATAGTTGAACTCTTAAGTGATTCACTTGAGGAGTGGACGTAGGTGCCAGGGTTGGTGCCGAACTACTATAAAAGCTTGGTCTCTTATGCTTATATTGTGTTATTTTCATTGCTCTCATTCTATACTTAAATTTTATATTATTTCACCAAGCACTCAAAATTAAAATTTAGTTAAATTAGTAATTAAAATTTTTAAAATATCCAATTCACCTCCTCTCTTGGGTGGCCATCCTTAGGCAACAGGATGGATTGATCTGAGCCATTGCTGTCTTCTATAAATAGGATGGCAACCATTTGAGAATCATTTTATTGCTCCTTCAGTGTGGAGATTCTACTAAAAGATATTTTGGAAGCTTCTCAGTGCCCAGGCGATCAGAGAAGAAATGTGTTCTAGCCATCACCATAGCTAAGGAGAACCACTGAAGCTAGAGGAGAATGTCTCTTTTCCTCTAGGTAGATCTCCTCCTATGTTTAGGGTTTAGGTCATCTTCTGTTTAGGGTTTTCCTTCATTAGCTTTCTTTGACCAATCTTTCCTTCTTCTTTTTGTTTTCTTTTTTCTCTTAAAAATATCTTTTCAAGAGAGTACCTCTCACGACAGTGATAAGATAAGGGTAGAAATAGTCCTAAGTGACCCAAAAATCTAGTCTACCCAGGCCCAGCTCGATCTTGAGGTGGATGACCTATCTTGGGTGACCACCAGAGCCAATACCTTCGACGAAGATGGTTCAGAGTCTCCAGTAAGAGAATTTCTGGACTATCTCAATTTAGGTATTGAACCCTCAATCTTGATCAATTCTGACCTAAAGAAACTTAGGGATAAATATCTTATCCCTAGGAACTTCCAACTGATAGCCCCTAATCCGGATGACCGAGTCACAAAGCCTCCTGAAGGCTATATTGCTTTTTATGATGAAGCACTCCAGTCTGGACTATAGTTTTTCCTGCATCCTTTCATATGCAATGTTCTAAATTTTTATAGGTTACATCTGACCTAGGTCACTTCTAATGCCATCAGGATCATCTTGGGTTTTATTATCTACTGCAGCTTTACTGCTATAGAGCTTAAGATTTTTCTCTTCAGGATACTATTTATCCTAAAGAAACCTCCGATAAAGAAGGGTTGGTGGTATTTTTTGCCTCGACCTCATTTTAAGTTTGGTTCTTATCTCTCTTCCTCTATCCATGATTGGAAAAGTCATTTTTTCATTATTTCTTTTGATATCCCTTAGGGTTTTAGTTGTAGCTGGGTAAATCCTGGCTCAAATGGAATTCCAATAACCAAGTTTTATCTGAGAATAAAGCAATCTTTGAGGAGTTGCTGGGTATGAAGGTGCCTAAGCTTAACCAACTGGTGATGGACCAATCATTGTTCGACTTCGGCATCAGCCAAATCTCTCCATAGGATGAGTCTATCATTAGGTTTTCTTTATTTCTTTATGCATATGTACATTTTTCTGATCAGCGTGTCTCTTTTGTTATGGCAGTACTCATGAGGTTCAATCCCAAGAGGTTAACAAAGTAAAAAAAGAGGAAGCAGGAACCCATCAGTCTCCCTCCCGCAAAGAGGAAAAAAGAGAAAGAAGTTGCCGTTTCCATATAGACTTCTCTCCGATTTGCCCTAGTTTTTGCTTTAGGGCCGCTGATGATCGATGCGGCCCCCACTTTGTGTCAACGTTAATGATCTAAGGACATTGGCAATCTACCAAGATGGTCCGTTCGCCTCTCAAGAAACTAGTGGCTCGTTCGAGATCGACTGCACCAACTTTGACATCCGCCCGATAGTCTCGATCCTAGGGAGGATCGAGGATTCCTAAGGTCGATCCACCATCGACGTCTACCAACAAGCTTGACCTTGCTCAAGCTTCCTTGCTTGACATGCATGCCAAGGCTCGACAGGGACCTGCTATGTGCTATGATGCTGTAGTAGAATTTGAACTTCTGAAGGAGGGATCTCGGGCTAAAGGAGCTAATCAACTACGACTTCAATAGCATTTTGGATGTAAATCTTCTTCTTTTTTTTTTAACATTAGTTTTGTACCGACCTGACCTTTTTTCTTTCCCCTTTCAATATGCTATCTACTTCAAGCTCCTTTCTGAGTACATAGCATGGTTTTTTGATAATAAGAAGACTATGGATAAGACACTATAGTCCGTGAGGGACTGTAAGAGGGTGGTGGAGGAGAAAGCCACAAAAAAAGCCAAGGTCGCTGAGGAGTTGAAGAAGCAACTCCAAAAAAAATTAGCCACAATAAGAAAAAAGAATAAGATCTTGATGGATCATCAAAGAAAGGCCAATAAGGAGGAGAAGAGACTGCTGGAGCTGTAGCAGGAGGTCTCTAGGATTCTTGAACTAGAGGCCAAGGTGAAGAAACTAAAGGAGATCAAGTCCTCTCGAGATGATATAGTAGCAGCTTGGGATAAGACCCTCCTCATCTATCAGAGGGATGTAGAGAGGTTGAAGGCTACTGCAACCAAGGCCATGGAGGATTACAAGTCCTTTGAGGCCTTTCAAGAGGAGGTTACAAAGGCTTTGGAGGAGGCCTTCGATTGGAGGTTCAACAATTGCAAGAGTCTGATTAAGAAGCTTTTTCCTAATTTTGACTTAGTAGTATTACCCAAGAGGCTGCCCTCCCATTGATTCAGAGACTGTCGCCCAGTCGACATCAAATGCGGCCCCTTTTGCAGTTGCACCCTAGCTTGCCTCCGAGGTTGCCCTCCAATAGCTCTCTCTTGCTTCTGCCTAGACTCTAGCTATCGAGGTCATATCGATAGAGTCCCCGATCGATGACTAGGTGGCTACCCCTACGCAAGCTCCTCAGATGGATGCTTGATTTTTGTAATCTTTTCCTTTGTTTTGTTAACCTACTTCTGTATTGGCCCAGTTTGGGCTTTGTACAAATTTTTAGTAATGAAGGCCTTTTCATTTTTGACTATCTATCTTTGTTTGTAATGTCGGATATTTTTGATCTGATATTGCCGATATGGGCTAGAATAATTTTTTTATTTTAAGAATCTTCTAAGTTATGCATAATAGGTAAAAACTAACCTTAAACAGATTCATATCGATTGATCTCAGTCGGGTCATGATATAAGTTGATTCGGCAAGAGTACATAAAATCATATAATTAACTAGAAAACAAATTTTTAATTCGAATGTGGTAAAAGTTTTAGAAATACCCCTACTTGAATATGAGATTAGTAGGTCAGTTTTTTCTTTTATTATAGGATTCTAACTGGCTACTTCCCGTTCTCCTTCCTTTTTTCAAAGGATTTTGGGGAGTGTTTATTGCAGTAAAGTGGCCAACATTCTTAGCTCTGACTCAAATATCTTCAAGTGTGAGCCTAAAACTTAAGAGAGTTATAGTGAACTATGAGAATCCAATCAGGAGATTGGGTGTTCCATAGTTTGAGCTGTGAGATCCGATCTAGAGATCGGGTGTCTCATGATCTGAGTTGTGAAGTCCAATCCAAAAATCAAGTGTCTCACGATCTAAGTTATGAGGTCCAATCCGGAGATCAGGTATCTTACGATCCAAGTTGTGAGGTCTAATCCAAAAATCGCATATCTCACAATTTGATTTGTCCTCATTTTGCTGGATAGCATAGCCTCTTTTGGACAAACCTATCTTTATCTTATCCTCATTTGGCCGAATATCGTAGCCTCATTTGAATAGTTTTCAAATTTGTACCTTATCCTCATTTGTCCGGATAGCATGACCTCATTTGGATAGTTTTTTTTTTTAAAAAAAAATTTGTATCTTATTCTCATTTGGCTAGACAACATAGTCTCATTTGGATAGATTTCTTGAATTTGTATGTTATCCTTATTTGGCCGGACAGTGTGGCCTCATTTGGACAGCTTTTTTTTTTGAATTTGCTTGGTAATTCACCGAGGTGGCCAAAAGATGGTCCAAAGTTTTAGAATAGGGATCTGTCTTTATTGAAATAAAATTTTGGAGCTTTTATTCAGGATTCATTAGTTGTACATTATGAGATTCTCAGCATTTCATGTTCTTGGAATATTTGAGCCATCTAAATTTTTGATCCTGTAAGCCCCCGGGCATACCACTTCTATGATTTGGTAAAGTCCTTTCCAGTTTGAGATAATTTTTTCTTGTTCCAAGGGGTTTGAGACCTTTACTCGATGAAGAACCAAATCACCTTTATGAAAGATCTTTGGTTTTATTCGAGCATTATAGTATCTAGCTATCTTTTGTTTATAGGTTGCCATACAGATTTGAGCCCTCTCTCTTATTTCTTCTAGCAAGTTCGGATTGGTTCTTAGCCGATTTGAGTTGCTTTCTTCATGAAAATTTTCTATCCTCGACGTTGAAAGGCCAATTTCCATGAGTATCACTGCTTTTGTCCCAAACATGAACTTAAAGGGCATTTTTCCAGTTGGTCACCTGGGAGTGGTTCTGTATGCTTAGAGAACATTATACAGCTCATCCATCCAGAGGTCTTTGGCTTCAGTGAGCCTGGCTTTCAAACCTTGGAGAATTATTTGGTTTATGACCTCGGCTTCTCTATTTAATTATGGGTGTCCTACTAAAGTGAGCTTGTGGTTAATATGTAGTTTGGAACAAAATTTTTTTAATTTTGGATTGTCAAACTACCTTCTGTTATCGATGATAATCATCTGAGGTAGGCCAAAATGGCAGATAATTGACTTTCAGATGAAGTCTTGCATCTTTTTTCAGTGATTCTACCAGTAATTCAGCTTTCATCTATTTGGTGAAGTAATCAATGGCCACTACTGAAAACTTTCTTTATTTTGTTGCCACGGGAAAAGGTTCAACTATGTCCATTCCCCAGATGGAGAAAGGCCAAGGAGCTATAATTGATATAAGCTTGGCAGCGGATTGATGTTGAATATTTGCATGCCTCTGGCATTGATCACATTTATTGACAAGGTCAATAGTGTCTTTCTGAATAGTTGGCCAGTATTAATCCTATTGGATCACTTGCATGCCCATGACCTGCCACCCCCCAAGTGGTTACCATAGATTCTCTCATGGACCTTCCGAAGAGCATAATCAGCTTTCAAGGATTTTAGGCATTGAAGTAATGGGCAAGAGTATGATCTTTTATATAATCTTCCATCCAGAGTGACATACCATGGGGCTTATTTTTTGATTCTCCTCATCTCAGTAGGATCATTTGGCAGAACTCTCCTGTCTAAGTAATCTGCTAGAGGATCCATCCAGCTTGGTTCATGATTTACTTGAGCAATCATTAGAACTTTCATGCTAAGTTTTTCAAGAACTTCAATAAATACATTTTGGTTGAGTTTTGGAAAAATCCGACATGGCCAAACATGATAGCATGTCAGCTCGAGCATTTTCCAACCTTAATATTTGAGCGATCTCAAGGTCATCAAAATTTTTTGATAATTTTCTTACATTGTGCAAATATTTAGACATAATAGAATATTTGGCTTCGAATTGACCTCGTACCTATCCAATGACAAGTTGTGAGTTTATAAAAATCCTGAGTTTCTTAATATTAAGCTCTTTTGAAATTCTGAGTCCTGTGATGAGAACTTCATATTCAACACTATTATTGAAAGTTTTGAAGTTGAATTTTTGAGCATGCTCAATGATAGCTCCTTCTGAGCTAGCCAAGATTAAACCAGCTCCACTTTCTTGGGTGTTCGAAGCTCCGTCAATATGTAGAAGCCAATGAGAATCTTCAATAGTTTCTCTAAGGATTTTTGAAGTTTCTTCTTCTTTAGGTATGGAGCATTCTACCATGAAGTTAGCCAATATTTAAGCTTCCATAGAAGGCCTAGACCGATAATGGTTGTTGAACTTGCTGAGTTTAATAGCCCATTTGGCTAGCCGACTGGATGTTTCAGGTTGTTGAAGGATCGATCTCAATGGCTGATCCATCAAGACTATGATAGAGTGAGCTTGAAAATATGGTCGGAGCCATTTGGCAGAGGTAACCAAAGAATATATTATTTTCTCAATTTTAGAATACCAAGTTTTAGCATCCCATGATAATTTGCTGGTATAATAGATTGATCTGTGTATCCCTACATCATCTCGAACTAGAACCGAGCTAATCGTTTTAGATGAAACGGATAGATATATAAATAAATCCTCACATTCAATCAACTTTCATAGTATTGGGACTAAACCAAGATATGTTTTGAGGTTGTCAAAGGCAAACTGACATTCTTCTAACCATTTGAAGATTTTGATTTGCTTCAAAGTTTTAAAGAAAGGGAGACATTTTTTAGTTGACTTTGATATGAATCTACTGAGTGATACCACTCATCCAGTGAGCTATTATACTTCTTTTATAGTGCTTGGGGGCTTCATCTCAAATAGTGCTTGAATATTTTTGGGGTTTGCTTCTATTCTTCTCTAGATTATTAGAAAATCAAGGAACTTTCCAGTCATTACTCCAAAAATATACTTATTGGGATTGAGCTTCATCCGATATTTGGGAGCTCCCTAAATGTTTTTTCTAGATCGATGATATGTCGATCTTCGTCTATACTTTTTATCAACATATCATCAATGTATACTTCTATGTTGCGATCGATTTATGCTTGAACACTTTGCTGACCAGGCACTGATAGTGGCACCTACATTTTTCAAACCAAAGGACATCATTTTATAATAATATAAATCTTTATCACTGATAAAAGTTGTACTCTCTTCATCTTTAGGGACCATTCTAATTTGATTATAGCTAGAGAAGGCAGCCATAAAGCTTACTAGCTTGTGCCCTGAGGTGGCATCCATTAACTAATCAATTTTTGGAAGAAAAAAACTATCCTTGGGGCAGGCCTTGTTGAGGTCAGTATAATTAATACAAATCCTCCATTTATCGCTTGCCTTTTTGACCATCATAATGTTGGCAATCCATTTCATATACTGGGCCTCTTTGATGAATTTCACTTTTAGAAGCTTATCGACTTTTTCATTTATTGCCTTTTGTCTTACAAGAGCAAAGCTTCTTTTTTTTTTTACTTCACTTATGCATGATGATGTCGATGGAAATTCTAGGCATATCTGAAGCTGACCATGCAAATACATCGGCATTTTGTCGAAGAAAAGATATCAACTTGTCTCCGAGGTCGGTATTTAGCCAAGCTTTTATTTGAATAGTCTTTTCTAGATCTTCATCTAGCAGAACGATAATGAGTGGTTCAGCTGATTCACCATGGCTTTTTTCGTTCTCACCTTTAGCTTGATGATCGAGAATTTCAATCGGCAGAGCTTTGATGGGTTTCTTCATTTTTGAAGCTATCAAAAAATATTATCTACCCATCATTTGATCCCCACACATTTCTCCGATACCATCTTTGGTTGGAAATCAAACTAGCAGGTGGTAAGTGAAAACCACTGCTTTGAGGGCGTTAAGCCTGAGCCAGCCAAGGATAGCATTGTACACAACCAGTATCTTAACGACTAGGAATGTGAGCCGTATGATTGATCGATAGAGATCTTTTTCTGCAGTGACTGATAGTGTGACCTCTCCTTTGATAGCCACTGAGTCATCTAAGAACCCAATCAGCAGGGCATCTACTTGCTTTAATTTATTCAGAATATTCATCTTTAAGAAAGCATCATAGAATAATACATCTGCAAAGCTTCCATTATCTACTAAAATATTTTTTACATCATAGATTACTATTATCATGAAAATGATAGCAACATTATTATGAGGTGTTTGAACCTCTTGAACATCAGCATCGAAAAAGGAGACAATGTTATCAGCGCATTATCTTTTTGGGGAAGGACTTTCAGATGCCTTTAGAGATCCACCAGCCTTTGAGATAAGGTTGATAACTCCAGTAGTTGGCTGGTTGTGTTTGTTGGCATCATCAAGCTTTTGGCATTGTTCCAGAGCTTGATTTGTCCAATCTTTGATGTATTTGCTAAGGTAGACCTGGTGAATTAATGCCTTAATTTCATCCTTGAGCTGGCAGCACTCTTCAGTATCGTACCCATGATCCTGGTTGAAATGATAGAATTTACTTTTGTCTCTCTTTGTAGATAGGACTTTCATGGGATTGGGGCGATGGAGATATTCTTGATTTTCGATCTCCATTAAGATCTGGATTCAAGAAATAGATAGGGAGGCATAATTGTCAAACTTTCAAGATGGGATCTGGAACCTTGGATTTTTTTGAATCGCTCACTGATGCTCCCTTGATTCCCATGTTCTTTCTCATGGGGCCACTTCTTCCCTTTGTTTTTTTTCTTCTTCTTGTTCAACTTTTCTTCCTCTTCTGGCTAGGCATACTTTCGGACCCAAGTCAGCATGTCCTCATAATTTTTTGAAAAATTCTTGCTAAGGGAGAAAGTCAACTAGTAACTTTTGAGTCCTTGCTTTAAGACAGACATAGTGACAGATTCGTTAAAATCTTTTACTTCCAAGATGGCCACATTGAAGAGGGCCATATACTCATGGAGGGATCCACCCTTCTACTACACTATAAAGAAAAGGTTGTCTGTGTATCTTAGATGGAGGCAATTGCTTCTAAATTATAGGCCATGAAGAGCCTACTCAGCTGGCAAAAGAAGAGATGGAGTCCACAGAATCATTCTCGCAGACTTCTAAAGAGTGATAGGAAAGGCCATGTAAAGAAGGGTGTCAACGCTCTTTGAAGCCTCATGATATCTCTATACCTCTCAAGATAGTCCTGAGGGTCTATGGAACCATCAAATAACTCCTGTATAGACATCCTGAATCAGGAAGGAACTGGTTCACTCAATATTTCAGTAGAAAAAGAGGATGTGAGATGAAAATCCTTCTTACTCTAAGATGGATCCTTGAGCTGCACCTCCTTTAATCTTTTCTCAAGATCTTGAAGCTTCTATTCAAGACCTTCGCCCCATTGCCGCCTTTTGTTGTAGGAAGTTGATTTTACTTCATAGGAGTGCTCTTATTGATAAAAAAAATACTCCTGATGGAGTTCTTGAGGAACTGGAAGGTGACTGTGCCATGACATAGCTTCTTAAGAAATTGATTTTTACTATCACTCTGTTGTTTATTGGAGCTGCTGTATGACATTGGTGAGGGCCTAGACCTACTGCACCAACAATACAAGACAATTGGATATTAGCAATAGTATTACCAATGATAAAAATTTTCATCATTAATAATACTTTTTGCCATCACAACACTAGCAAAAAAATATTATCGACAACAAACCAAATTATTAGTGATGACAACGACCATCTTTAAAAGTATAAAAAATATTTTAAAATATTTAAATAAAAAAATATTAGTGATGGCAAATTTGGATTATTAGCGATAAAAATAAAGTCGTCGCTAATAACACAACAATTAGCAATGACTTTATTATTATTAGCAATGATAAAAGCTACCGCTAAAATTATTTAAAATTATTTAATTTTTTTATAATATTTAAACATAAAATAAAAATTAGCGATGATATTTTTGGATATTAGCGACGAAATTCTATCATCGCTTATAATTTTTTAAAAAAATATTTTAAAAGTTATTGATGATGGAATTAGCGACAACATATTTACCGTCACTAATAATTATAACCTTAATTCAAACCCATTTTGAATCCAATTCAAAATTCTACCAAACCTAATTTAATTAAGCTTTAAATCCAAATCCTATTTAGATTATAAAATTTAATTAATTTTAAATTAAATCAATATTAATTAAATTAAATCTAATTTAAATCAATTAGAAGAAATTGATTTTTAATATGGGTTTAATTCGAATCTAATTTAAAATCCTATCAATCCTAATTCAATTAAATATTTAATTCAAGCCCTACTTAGGCAATAAAATCCAATTACTTTCAAATTAAGTCAAACCTAATTAAATTTAAGCTAATTTAAATAATTAAAAAAATAATTTTTAATTTAGATTTGATTTGAATTTAATTTAAATTTGATTTAAATCTAATTTAAAATTCTATCAAATCTAATTCAATTAGGCTTGGAATCCAAATCCTACATGGATTATAAAATTCAATTGATCTCAAATTAAGTCAAGATTAATCAAATTAAAGTTGATTTAAATCAATTAGAAGAAAATTATTTTTAATTTAGGTTCAATTCAAATCTAATTCAAATTTGATTTGAATCCAATTAGAAAATCTATCAATCCTAATTCAATTAGACATCAAAATTTAAGTTCTACATAGATAATAAAATCTAATTACTTTTATATTAAGTCAAGCTCAATTAAATTTAATCTAATTATAAGCAATTAGGAAAAAATAATTTTTAATTTAGGCTCGATGCAAATGTAATTGAAACTCGATTTGAATCCAATTCAAAATCCTGTCTAACCTAATTCAATTGAATTTTGAATCCAAGTCCTAATGAGATTGTAAAACCAATTACATTCAAACCAAGTCAAGTATAATTAAATTTAATATAATTTAAATTAATTATAAAAAAATAATTTTTAATTTAGATTTGATTCAAATCTAATTCAAAATCATGTCAAATCTAATTCAATTATACTTTGAACCCAAGTTTTACTTGAAATATTAAAATCCAATTAGCTTCAAATTAACTCAAGCCTAATTAAATTAAATCTAATTTTAATCAATTAGGACTTGATGCATAGATTAATTAAGCATAAAAATTTAATAAAATTAAATATTAATTTTTAACAATCCAAAAAATGACTTGAAAGAAAAAAGTTAATATAAAAGAATTAGTATTAGCGATAGCTTTAGCGATAGTAATAATACCATCGCTAATAATTAAAAAAAATATTATTTTAAATATATAATTATTAGCGATGAAAATACTATTACCGATGGCATATGCCATCACTAATAATATTTTTCATATTAGCGACAGAAAATGATTATTAGCAATGGAAGTTGCCATTGCTAATAATCTTTCCGCTCTCATTTTTTTCTATCGCGCGCCCTCATTTTCTCCAACCCCACTGACCCCTCATTTCCCCCAATCCATCACCTACCGCATCCTCATTTTTTCACCACCCCCCTCCTGCCCTTCAGCTTTTTTATCCCCCCACCACCTTATCTCTCCCCCAGTCAGTGGCCTCTCGCTGACTGCATCTAGCCTGCCTTTTCGAGCCCCCGCCTCCTCCCACCTTTTCGAGTCCTCGGGCATCTCTCGTTGGCTACACCCAACTCGCTTACCCGAGCCTCTAGGCGCAAGCTCCCGATTTCTCCTGCCTCCTCCAAAACCCTGGCTCGCCATCCTCCCTCCCCCACCATTCGATTCCCCCACCACCCCCTCTCTCCCCCTGGCCGCCTTCTGCCTTCCTTTCCAAACCCTTGACTGCCTTTTGCCTCTTCGAATCCTCGACCGCCTCCTATCTCTCCGAATCCTCGTCCTTCATTCTTCTGCACCCCCTCTCTCCCCCTACCGGTAGCTTTCCTCTAGCCATTTCCCCCTGATTGCACCCGGCCTGCCTTCCCGAACCCTCAACTGCCTCCCACCTCTCCGAGCTCCTAGGCCCAAGCTCCCGATCTCCTGCCTCCCCAAAACCCTGGCTCGCCATCCTCCTCTCACCTATCGTTCGGATCCCCTCCGCCCCTCTCTTCCCCTGGCCACCTCTTACCTCCTTTCTTGAACCCCCAGCTGCCTCCTACCTTCTCGAACCTCCAATCTTTCGATTCATCCACCACCCCCTCTCTTTCCCAACTGGTGGCTTCCCCTTTGGCTGTCTTCCCTCGATTGCACCCGGCCTGCCACCCTCCTCTCCCTCATTGTTCGGTTCCTTCGCAACCCCCTCTCTCCCCCGACCACCTTCTGCCTCCTTTCCCAAACCTTCGACTACCTCCTTCCTCCCCAAACCCCCAGCCCTTCAGTTCACCCACCACCCCCTCTCTCTCCCAGCTGGCGGCTCCCCCATGGTCGTCTCCCCTTGACTGCGCTCGACCTACCACCCTGCTCTACCCTGCCATTTGGTTCCCCCACCACCTCCTCTCTCCCTCTGACCGCCTCCTACCTTCTTCCCCAAACCCCAGCCGTCTCTTGCCTCTCCAAACCTTCGGCCCTTTGGTTCACCCGCCACCCCTCTCTCCCCCAGCCGGTAGCTTCCCCTTGGCCTGCCTCTCCAAACCTCCAACTGCCTCCTACCTTTTCGAGCCTCCGAGCACAAGCTCCAACCTTCCTAAGCTTCCATTCATGGCCACATCCCTGAGCCTCAATCCCTGCTCGCGTGTTACTCCTCATGCCTCAATTCCTACATGCCAGCTCGTGCCTCAATTCTATACAGTAGCCCTCTTCTATTGTGAGTATTAGCGATAGTATTAGCGACAGCTAATACCATCACTATAAATTATTTTTTTATTTAAATTATATTAATCAAGCATAATTAGATATTAAAAATTATTTAATTATGTATTAATTTGTATGGAATTTGGATCCTAGCATGTAGAGTGCTCGAAAACATGAGGCCAAGACATACCCTGCGTACTTCGGTCTCAACATGTAGAGTGCTCAATCCGAATAAAGGTTCGAGTAGCATTGCAAACACTGGCTTGAGATGTGCCCTGCACGATCCGATCTCAGCATGCAAAGCGCTTGAACTGAGAAAAGATTCGGACTACAAACATAGGACAAGACGTGCCTTGCATGCTTCGATCTCGGCATGCAGGGTGCTGGAACTGAGGGAAGGTTCGGGCTGCAAACATGGACCCAAGATGTGCCTTGTGTGCTCTAATCTTGGCATGTAGAGTACTTGAATCGAGAGAAGATTTGAACTGCATTGTGAACATGAGGCCGAGACATGCCTTGCGCACTTCGATCTTGACATGTAGAATGCTCAAATCAAGGAAAAGTTCGAGCTGCATTACAAATAGGAGCCTAAGACGTGCCCTATGCGCTCCGATCTTGGCATGCAAAGTACTCAAATTGAGAAAAGATTTGGACTACAAATACGAGGTCGAGACGTATCCTGTGTGCTTCGGTCTCGATATACAGAGCGCTCGAATTGAGGAAAGGTTCGGGCTACATTGCAAACATAGACCCAAAATATGGATTTATACCAAACTACAAGCATTGGTACTTGTATGAGCATCAAGATGTGGGAGACAATTGCAAGGGCTTTGGAGGCTCTACTTGTCCAAAACTTTGCTGATATGCAAGAGCTTAATGGTGACGGCTTGAGTAGATGATTAACACATTTAGTGTTTGATCTGGTTATTAGTGAATATCCATATAATAATATTTTAGATAGCAACCACCATAGTCATGATGGACAGAGTTGCTATGGTTATAGTCATGCTTATTCTCTATAGAGTTGCTACTCTCTAGAGACTAAGCAAAGCTATAACTATAGCAACCCCTATAGTCCATCACGATTATAGCAATTGCTATCTGAAATATTATTACATGGGCTTCCATCAATAACTAGATCAAATCCACTAAATATGCTAATCATATGTTTGAGCCTGTCACCATTAAGCTCTTGCACATCAGTAAATATATTGGACAAGTAGAATTTTCCATCCATGCATATTGTCTTCCATATCTTTCTATGTAAGTATCAATGCTTATAGTTTGGACTTGGAGCTTGCCAGATGACTAGGTTATGCGAGCACATAAATTTTATTTTTTACTTATTATTTTATTTTTTAATAAAATTTATATTTCTGATTTGTAGCTCAAGGAGGTGGCTGGATGCTCGGAGATAGAGACTATGATGACTATCTATGCGAGATATGCCTAAATGGAGGTGATGTATTCTGTTCTTATTATTGTATGGTCAAGCTTGAATGATCTATTACATTGCAAACAATCACTTGCAGCCATCTCACTGTATTTTGGTGCAGAAGAACTTATAATGCAGGGCAAGCTTGGATGGTCTATTATATCGCAGACAATCACTTGCAGCCATCTTATGGTTAAAGGTGCAGAAAAATGTGCAATACCTTATTTTTTAATGATAGATCTGAGCCTTCTTCACATTTTCATATGCTGAGATTATAATATACTGCTAGATGAGAATCAGACAATGCTTAAATCAGAAGATCAAAAGACCAACACATTATCATGTATTGTGGATGAGAATTATTTTTCTACTAATACATTGCAGATGCTCACTAACAATCTTTGTTACACGTGAGTTAAATTTTGTTCATCTTGTTATGTTTTGATAGATATTTTGTTTGAAATAATTTTTAAGTCATCTACTTGCTTTGATTTTTATTTTTATTTTTAGATATTATACATCATGTCTTCTAGATGTCGGAGCCGTTCTAGCCAAGGATAGAGCTCTCGAGGATAGAGTAATCATGCAGCCAGCTCGCATGCTTTTGTACATCTCATACCGGATGATAGGGAGTTAGTAGTAATCCCACAGTCATATATAGTAGCGACTGACTCATTAACATAGAGTTGTGATCGAGGATCCGTCTAGCTCGTAGCACCTCCGACTCAGCCAGAGGATAGATAGCTCATTCACATTTAGAGCCACTCATAAGTACTACAACTTTAATTATTATATTTATAATTTAGCAATTCTAAAGTTAATATTTATTGTTTAAAATTAAATTTGCATCATGTTTAGAGGGTCTGGAGTATCTCATGTAGTTACCAATATCATCTAATGGTTGATGCTGGGGCCGATGAATGAGTTTTCTAGCTAGCCGTCTGGAGCACATAATGTAGCTTGGGAGAAGTTTTTGATAAGTCAAAACTAGTTTAATTTTTAAATTTATGATATGTTGGTATTTTAATTACATATAAATATACGCTTGCTTCTATCTTACAGGACTACTACTGATTCGAGACTCTCCAGGACAAGGAGGCTGGCTATCAGATCTTCGAGGAGGTGGCCACACGGAGGCTCCAAGATAGCCTTTATAGTCTCAGGCAGTCCACTATCTAGCACTCCAATTTTCAATCACCATTGGACTGAAAATCCTTCACAGATCACTTGATGTGGGCGGACATATGGTAGGCTCTCTACAACTAGTGGAGTAGTAAGAAGTACTCTGGTAGGCAGTAGAGGGTCTGACAGAACTGGACGGCCCAACAGAATTCGATCAGGCACACAGGCGACTCGGTCGATATATATGTTGTGACTGATAGACTGATATGAAATCAATATCAAAGCTCTTCACTAAAATTATAAAAGATCTTATATACATATTTTAATTAATTTAATTTTATTATTTACTTATTATAGGCATAGTAGCTGGATCATCCACTAGATTAGCTTCAGTTATGATGAGCCACACATCAGTCTAGGAGAACTGATGACTATTTAGATTCTATGTCGTGATAGATCATGGTAAGAACTTCAAACTTTATTTACTAAGTTGTTACATGATCTAATTTTTATATTACAACTAATATATTTTTTAACTATGTAGATGCGTTATGCGACGTATGTTGCTGAGAGGTGTGGCGATGATCCATCTTCTCAGCCCCCCTTGATCTTGAGGGATGGCTCAACGCCACTCGATCATAGCTTCAACCCTCCACTGCCTCAATATCCTTCGGTATCCTCACAGGTCTCGACATCTTAGACCTGGAGCGATGCGCATCTAGAGGCGATCGTGTAGAGCTTTAGAGCCAGCGACCTAAGAGCCTCCTGTATGCCATCCATGATATGGTCGTAGAGCTTCTCCAGGACTTACAACTGCATGATCAGCTAGGCTCATCATTCTAACAATTATATCAAATAATTATATTATTAAATTATTTTAATTATTTTAAGTTTTTATTTTTAGAAGCTTCGTATATTTAGGTTTGAGTCTAGAAAGGAGATTTAGGGGTTAAAAATTTAATCTAACTGTTCAATCGATAAGTTGAAGGTGTCTGTAGATTCGTATCATCGAATAAAATATGTAGAAATAATATATTCGATAATCAAAAGAATATATCGAAAGATACATCTTCATATCAAAACTTACTAATATTATTTTATTTTTTTCATTACAGGATGTTGGGACATCTAGCTCTCATCCACCAGCTATTGGAGAGGAGTAGGAGGAGGAGGCGGACGATGATAAGGATCGGACCTATTTTTTTTATGTATTATTTTTTTATATTGCTTGTAAAAAAATTATATAATTTTTAGTTTTAAAATAATATAATTAGTTTTTAATTTTTGATTATCATATTATTTTTAGATTTTAATTATAAAAGGTATTAGAAACTATAATTTATTATGATTAATTAAAATAAATTTTAAAAAATATTATTATTAATTTTTCTAAAAAAATTATAGTAACTATTATCGTTAGTATTAGCGATAATATCTATAGTCACTAATAACTATTAGCGATGGCATTACACATCAACATACTATTGCTAATATTTTTTAAATTAATTTTTTAATTTAATTTAAAATTAAATAAAATTAAAGATGACATTAGCGATGGAATAATTGATCGCTAATAATAATTAGTGATGGTATTAGCAACGAGAAAGCCATCGCTAATATTTGTTTAAATTTTTTTAAAAAATTATTTAAAAATTAATTAGAGATGGATTTATTCTATCTTTAAAGTCGTCGTCAATTCTATTATTAGCGATGGTGATTTTTGCCATCGCTAATAGGCTCAATTAGCGATAAGAATTTTTTAGATTGACTTTTACGATGGTATTAGCGATGGCATCACTATTAGCGATGGCAAACTGATTATTAGTGATAGTATTTCGTCATCGCTAATAATCTGGATTCTTATAGTGCAAGCAATTAAATTATTGTAGATCAATCATCATCGAAGGATAGGATTGGATCATCTCCGAAAGGACTCTTGGAGAAGACAGTCGGATTCTATGCCTTCTTTACCATTTCTATGAAATTTAGGTAAAGTTTCCTCCTTCTAGCGCCAATCTGTTGCTGCAATGCTTTAGATTTTTGGAGAACACACGCGCTAGAGAGCTGAATTGGGTTGAGTCATTGTGGATCATGGACCAATCTACAAGAAAGTTCTAAGTACAGTGGGGTATCTTTTAATTTATGATCCTCCGATTCCTAAGTTAGCTAGGGTCTTGAGAATAGATAGTGAAAATGGAAAGATAAAATATACAAGAAAGGAGAATTTAGGTAAAAAATGTATTTCAAGCTTCCTTCAGCAAGAAAGTCGAGATTGATTTCAGCAAAGTCTTGACTCTGTGAATCAGAACATACCTTCCAGAAGGATATCCTGCTCCTCTATTTATAAAAAAATTTGCTTAGGCCTTAAAAAAAGTTTGTTAGGCTATTAGTTTATTATGACGAACTTGCCAGCTTGATAGTAGCTGTGGGCCGTTAGCCCACATGAAGTCTGACCGTAGAGTAACTAAAAAACAACCACAGGCTAGCTGGATGACAGTTGTGTGGAGGTTGGAGAGTCTCGGATTCTTCTTGATGTTGGGTTGGATGCCATATTGATAGGTTGGCTTTTAGCTGATCTCACTTTAGGATGATGCTGTCGCTGGTCACTAGTGAGATCGATGGTAAATTGATCTCAATAGAAACACTTTGGTCCACCTGGATGAAGACTGCCTGGATGGTGAATTGCTGATCTCTGCCTGTGTGGCCATTTGCAAGATGGTTAAAGATCGACCTCATTTAATGAGCAAGTTTTTTGAATCCTAGCATGGTTTTGAGGGCAGTAATTTGCTGATTCGGCTTTATCTATATGATGTATTACCGATCTGAATTGTCAATGGAGTAATATGCTTGGTTTTGATATGGAGAGTTCTAGGTCGATATTTTGCTGACCAAGGTTTTAATGACCGTTAGTTACCATACTCAGTATATCATTAGATTGATAATCTTTTTGATGCTGCCACGTGGCTGGTGGTGATTGGTTGCATCAACATCATCGAAATTCTTAAATGGTTAAGGTCTTGATTGAATAAACAATCTAACAAAAATATTCTAAAATCTTTCTGTCTTAAAATTCCTTTTCAACCTGATCTAATCCAATCAACATAACCAAATACAACCCAAGCTGAACATGAGATTGGATTGGTTTAAATTAGATAACTCTTGAATGATCTTAGATTATGTTGGGTTAGGATTAGAAGACAGTTGAGTTATACCATGTTTTAATTTTAGTTTTTAGACTAGCAGGAGCTAATCCCTACCCACTACCTTATACCCATCCAACCCTCCTTAGGCCGAAGCCTGGGCTCCCAGTTCGGCTGAGCTACTGTTCTTAGAACTGAAGAAATTTATGAATGGAGGGTCCAAAAGCAAAGCTGAGGCTACCCAGAATCAAACCCCTGATCTCTTATTTTTGGCAGCAAGATGCAATACTACCCAAACCAAAAGTCGAGTTAGCTCTTACCTCAATCCAACATGCTCGAGCTGCAACCCTAATTTAGTCAAATTTAATGAGGGTCTATTCCTAGTGTAAGAAAAGTGCTACAGAATTTCTCACATAAAAAACTTTCTCATGCAGGCTTTGGCATTTTATTTTGCGATTCCACTAATCTCTCATGAGCTAAACCTATTCTCAAAGATTACACAAAACCCCCGTGGCCCACAAAATTATGCTTTGCGTCACGAGGCCGACGATAGTTCACTCCAAGCTGAACCGCGCTTTGTCATATTCTACGATAGTCATCTGCACTTTAAGGAATTATCCTTTTTTTTTTTTATTATTTAAATGGTACAATGAAGCTCTCCGATCCGCAGCTTTATTCACCTCCACGAAGATATGGGCAGTTCCGTACGACCGCCGGATGAAGGCTATTGTTCTCAAATCCTCCGAAGTAAGGAGAGAGCTAATGGGATGATCTGGGAATCAGATGGCAGCGGATTACCGTCTTTTAAGGAATTATCTTCATCACTTCCTTTTGATTGGAAAAAGAACTCGTGTAAATTAATCAAACAACCTAATTGAGATTTCTGCACACAATGTCTTATGCTGGACCAAGGAAATCGGAGCATGCAATAAACGGTACATGACCACGCGTCAGATATCCGTATGGTGGTACATCTAAGATTTACCGTATGAGTTGCACAAATCGCGTTGGTCCCTAATTTGAGGACAAGAACGAGCGACGATGCTGGCTCCACATAAAATGCGCGATGCCGCATTAAAGCGCGAGGAAGAGGAAAATTTTATTCTTCGAAATTTCAAATGCATCACACGTGATGGCCAATTAGAGTGGGAAATGACTAAGGTTCCTTTTTGAAGGCACATGGGCTTCGCTGCGTGCAGCCATATTTTTTTTTTATTTTTTTTATTTTTTTTATTTTTTTATTTTTTGGTGAGATTAGTGTGCACAGCTTTGATGAAGTACAAAATCGAACGTTTTTTCTTCTTCATTTTTTTTTTCTTTTCCACTGCTTTTGTCTTCCACATGCATAATAATTAGATTGATTTGGATTGCTAAAATGGTAATGGATGATATTGGGGGTTGCCAATCTACCATCCGATTTATCAATCCAGCCAACAAATCATCAGACATTGATGAATATTCACCGACTGACGATCGATGATGGATGATAGATGATCGATGAGTTATTCGATGAACCATCGATCGATCGATTCGATGATTGATGTTTCACTAACCCAATCGATTATTGATCAATTAGTTAAAGAACGGCAATTAACATCCGATCAATCATCGTCACTGAGTAGACTGCCCGAAAGATCAACACTTATCGATCCATCAACTATTTCATCGATATATTGATGAGAGCATCGACATATGACCATCCGATGAATAATTAGACTGACAACCGATAATCCATGATTGCTTCTTCCGATCGACTAACCATCGGTCAAAAATCATTAAGGCAACAATCGGCTTAAACCCTTCGACCGACGATCAGTTAGCATAAAGTCAGCCGATCGATGATCCATCGATCGAACAATAACCGACCGACGATCGATCGGCACAAAGTCAGCCAACCGATGATCCATCGGCAGAAAATCAATCGATCAATGATCCATTGGCATAGAATCAGTCGATCGATCGATGATCCATCGGCTCCAAATCAGCTGACTAATCGATGGAAGCTCTCTAAACAACCTATCCGATTTTCGATCGGCCCTACAAAATTGTCCCCAAGAAGAACGGGCAACAATGATTAGTGGATAGTTTTAATTACTCATCTATGATCATACTACACTGAAAAAAGAAGGACCCACGTACTCAGCGGCTATCACTCCGATACCTATAAAAGAAAGATAACTTGATTAGTTTGGAAGGACACATCTAATACTTTTAGAGTAATCTCTATTATTTTGCTCCTAGATTTTTGTTCGACTAGTCTATCCTACTAACTTAAGCATCGGAGGATCCTCATCGGAGTCAACTTCGGTCAGTGCGGACTTGTCTTTATAGATTTTTCGGCATTGATTCACAGGCATAGGTGGATTAACCGCAACAGATAGGCACGCCAGGTAGGAGAAATAGAACAACAAATCGATAATTAATCTTACAAATGGTGAAAACTCATGCTCGTAACTCAATCAGCTCCATCGGCCAGTCATCCCGATGAGAGGCGCTTCTCCCTCCACTGTCAGTAGTGGCAGAACCAAATTCTTCGCATCCGATAGCCACGATGGATGCACAAGCCCAGCAACTAGTTGCATTAATGCAGTAAGTCCGAATGCTAACGGAGGCTGTCCATGATCTTCAATAGTAGCCGCATGCAGTGGTGGAAGGCCCAGCGATGCAGGCAGTACCGTCTAGGCATAATTATCATATCTCGAGGCACTCCACCACCCCTCCATCGAAGCGAACATCTCGATGTTCCTGCTGGATGGAGGCTCCATCTCCTCGCTGCTCGTGAGGAACCATCCATCGATCCCGATGCTCCATTTCCCTATCTTTCCATCGGAGTCAGCACAAGGAGAAATGGCTACGAGATTTGACCACCTCCTCCTCCACCAGTTCCTCGGGAGGATCAACCCCAGGAATGTCTCATCAGCAGTAGTTTGATAACTAAGAGCAGAGGCTTAAGAAAATTGATCGTTGATTGGTCCGAATCCAGGAGGATATGACAGGAAGGTCCTCGGACGGTCTTTGTATCTAAGTAGCTCATCATTTTTGCTTCTGCATCTTGAATAATCCGATCCCATCATGATTCAAGATGCCACAGGTGGAATCGTATGACGGCTCCACCAACCTAGTTGATCATCTCTGGAGCTATAAAACTTTCATGATGATTTAGGGGGCGAATGGCGTGCTCATGTGCATTGACTTTCCAACCACCCTATGAAAAGCTGCTTGAGCCTAATATTTCAGGCTTCAATCAGAAAGCATCAACTCTTTCGGATAGCTTAAGGACTCCTTCATGGCTCACTTTAGCACTAGTAGAAGGATGCCACAAACTTCCGACACCCTCTTCTTGATCAAGCAAGGAGAGGGAGAAACTCTTCGGGCCTTCATGACTTGTTTTAACGCCCTCACACTTGAGGTCTGAAACCTCAACGAGGACGTGGCCATGAAGCAGGGTCTACGGGATTTTCAGTTCACCTACTTGCTGGATAAGAACCACCTCCGAACTTATGCCAAACTTTTGAAGCGCATGGATAAATACATTCATGCAAAAAAAGATGCTTTTAACCGGCGCCAATAAAATGAAAAGGGTCAAAAAAAGAAACAATGGAAGAACGATGCTTCGATCGGACACAACCAACCCATTCCGAACAAAGAAGTGGCATTTTTTCTACTAAATCCTATGCCGACTAATATGAAGAGTCAGTATGACACTTACACTCTCCTCTCCACTCCACATGTGCAAATCTTGATGTAGATTGAAGGAGAGAATTACCTTCGTCGATCCCCATCAATGAAAAATTGAAGCAAGGATAAGAGGAAGTACTGTTGATTTCATCGCGACTATAGCCACGATACCGAATGGTGCTTCTAGTTGAAGGATGAGATCGAAGCTCTCATTCAACGGGAATTTCTTGCTAAGTTTTGACTCGATCATCCGACCTAGCCCCATGTCGATCAACCACCAGTGTCGGAAGAGATTCATCCAAATCAACCAACGATCGGGGTGATCAACATGATCTCTGGGTGATCAAGGGCTAGGGAAGCAACATCTGAAGAAGAATCAACTAAGAAATGATCATTTGCTTCCAAACGATAGAAGGTCATCGATGAAAAAATGGACAAACTTTTCGACAGTTAAATATTACAATCGACCAACGGTCAGCATACCATAGTCGGCATGATTCAACAATCGACTGATGGATGGCGATCATCAGTCGATATTTCTTTCAAAGAAGACTATGGGTCAGCACATCTTAAACAATCGGTATAGTTAATCAAGATAAGTCGGTCCTTTGCAACATAACAATCGATCAATTGGAAAGAAGACTATGTTCTACAACTCAAATAGCCGACTCATAAACCAACAAGCAATACTGATGCATAACTTTCTTACAAAATAATAAAGGAAGAAAAATATCAAGCTACTGGTTGTGAACTAGTTGATTTACCCCGATTAGTAAAGAACACAATCTTTACTGATTTGGCTATGGCCAAATCGAGGGACAGTTGACTTGCACCCGATCATCATGATCAAATATTGGTTGGTAAAAAATCAACTAAAAGTCGGTTAGAAATCAACACAAGGTTGGCTTATCCCCAACCTATGAATATCTCAACAAACGACTAAGTATTGACTAGTTAGAAAATTGACTTTAAGTCGGTTAAAAACTAGCTGATGATTAGTTACATGAAACCAACTAATGATCAACCGATCAACCAAAATTTTTATAGATAAACTTCGTTCATCTAGACTAAATTAGGAAGACTCAACTCATTTGACAAAGATGAATCAAAAGCTAATGGATGATGTTAGTTCAGATTCTACTACTAGATAATAGGTAATTATTAATGACAGGCGACAGAATGAAGCTTGAAGTAATGCCACATGTCAACTCCCTATGTTCGGTGTGAAGTACAAAATTATTACACTAAACTTGAAAGTAGGGGGCAACTTTTGAGGGCTGTCAATCTGTTGCTCGACTCACCAACCCAGCCAACAAACCATCAGACATCGATGGATGTTCGTCGATTGACGATCGACGATGGATGATGCATGATGGATGGTCGATGAGTTACTCAATGAACCACCAACTGATCGACTTGATGATCGACGTTCCACTAACCCAGTCGATTGTTGATCAATTAGTTGAAGGACGGTAATTAATATTCGATCAATCATCACCACTGAGAAGGCTGCTCGAAAGGTCAACACTCATCGATCCATCAACTATCCTACTAACACATTGATGGGAGCACCGACATATGACCATTCGATGAATAATTGGACTGATAATTGATAATCGGTGATTGCTTCTTTCGATCGACTAACCGTCTGTCGAAAATCATTAAGGCAATAATTGGCTTAAAGTTCTTCGATCGATAATCGGTTGGCACAAAGTCAGTAGACCGATGATCTGTCGATCGAACATCAATCGATCGATGATCGATTGGCATAAAGTCAGCCAATCGATGACCTATGGATAGAAAATCAATCGATTAATGATTCGTCGACATAGAATCAACCGATCGATTGATGATCGATCGGCTCCAAATCAGCCGACTAACCGATGGGAGCTCTCCAAACAACCTATCTAGCTCTCGATTGATCCTACACAACCACCTCCGAGAAGAATGGACAATGATGATTAGTTGATAGTTTTAAATACTCATTCATGATCATACTATACCAAAAAAAGAGGAACCCACGTACTCAGTGGTTATCACTCCGACACCTATAAAAGAAAAGTAATCTGATCAGTTTGGAAGGATACATCTAATACTTTTAGAGTAATCTCTATTACTTTGCTCCTAGATTCCTATTCGACTAGTCCATCCTACTAACTTAAGCATTGGAGGATTCCGGCTGGAGCCAACTCTGGTCAGTGCGGACTTGTCTTTGCAGATTTTTTGATGTTGATTCGCAGGCGTAGGTAGATTGGTCGTAACAGATGGGACAAATTCAGATTGAATCAATTTCATGGAAGATCAAAATTGGAAACATAAAAAAGCTTTCAACTTATAATGGATTCATTTATAGCTGGGTTGAAAGGATTGAAGACATGCTAAACTGATTTATTTTCATGGCTATTGCTACTGGACAATGAGTTGGAGCCGACAATGATGAGTCGAGGATGGTGATTTAAGAAGTCAGAAAGCTAGCCAAAGATTTTGATGGAGTTGACAATGGTCAAATATTCGGTTGAATCTTCGGGAGTACCCTGAAACACTATAAGCAAAAAAAGTCTGCTTGTCAGGGTTTTTCTATAAATATCCTCCGATATCTAAGTTAGTATTTCTCGATGGAAAAGAAGAGGTTTCAAATGGAAAAGAGCATAAGGAAAGATAGAAAAGCCAAAGTTTATGTTGGAGGTTTAAGTGGTAACTATAGAGAGAAAAAAGAGAACTCTGTGAGTTTATGAAAGGTTGTTCCCTCCAGGACTTCTACTTAGCTTGGAACTATGAGAAATTCTTATCCCTTTAAGGTTATGTGTTGGACTCGGTGACTTAGTTAAACCTCTAATTTGAAAAAGACTTCTTCAAAGATTCCCAAGGAGTGGTTTATATAGGCGAGTGCTGAAACCCACTGCAATCAGGATCTTAGGATGTCTAAGGGAGTTTATTTAGAATAACCTTTTACGTATCCAGGAGATACTATATGATATGGTAAGATGCAGATCTCATAGTATGAGAGGCCATTCTATCATTGTAAGCCAACTATCATTAAATGAAAGGAAATTTGAACATCTCCACATACCTTCAAAGTAGCTACATAGTAAAGACTGGTTGACTGAGGTGAGGGCTTTGTGGCTGGTTTGTATCAGGCTTTGGGCAGTGCTATATTAATTCGATTGGATTCGAGGTATATCACTTACTCCTCACTTTCGAGGCCAAGGTTTTCTTTGAGAGCTCGGGCTAAGGTGGTAAAAGAGCCGACCTAAATGATCGGCTATGGGATTATATGCAGAGCTGTGATATATAGCATGAAGCTATGAACTGATCCATTGAGTTAAACATTATAGTTGAGCTATGTGGTCATACGGTGAGTTGCATCGTCTTGGTCACTTTTTAAAGCTGCCAGTAGAAGTTTCTGGATATTGCATTAACCATAAATATGTTGGAATTCTCCACTTTCCAAAGTAGCATCGTGACTATAATGAAGACAATTCAAGCTAAGGAAAGGTGGCACAAGCTAATGAGGAGGCTACTTAGAATGCCGAGAAGACGGCCCTTGTTGAAAGAAAGTCAACCCAAGTTCAGCAGAGGGTGGTCCAGGCGAATTAAAGAGGCTACTCACTGAGCAGTCAGTGACTTCAAGCAGTCTTTCGCTTACTTTTTTAACTTTTTCAATTTAGCTAGAGCCATCTGGTATGGGGCTTTGGAAATTAGACCAGTACCAGGAATCAAGTTAATGGACAACTCAATCTCCCCATTAGGAGGTAGCCTTGGTGGATCTTCTAAAAAGACATCAAGAAATTCTTTCACAATAGGAATGTTCTCTAACTTGGGCTCCTCTTGTTAGGTGCCTATGATAGTGGCCAAAAATCCTTCATAACTCCTCCTAAGGAGTTGCTCAGACTATAAGGCTGAGAACACTTTCGAGTGAGAGAATAACATACTACCCATAAAACTAAACTTTGACTAGCTAGGGACTTGAAACTGCACCATTTTCTCAAAGAAGTCAATAGTGACATGAGATGCTATCAACTACACTATTTTCTAGTCCGATCGCTCTCCATTGATATCAATGTTGGACAATATATATATATATATATATATATTTAAAAAACTTTGTTGTATATTGGGTGATTGTTATATTACCTTACTTGAGTGGATCAAACTTATAGAATTTTTGAAAATAGATACTTCTAGGAAAGTACTTATTGTGAATAAATCCTTCCTAAATAAAGGGTACATCATCTGAACTTAAAATTCTCTTCTCCATTTTCCATCAATTAGTTGCCTCCCCTTGTAGCATGAAGGTGGTAAAACTGATCTTTTCCTCAATATGACATTTCAAGTCCTAGAAAGCTATTTCTATCTCTTCCTTTATGGGATTAGAAGTGCACATGAATGCTAGTGGTGCATATTTTTTTAAGTCCATCAATTAACTTGATAGTCTTGCTAAGTCCTAGTACCTTGTCACTGTTGTTGTGGTTATTGTTAATATAGCATTTGTTGTTGCTGTAATTGAACTCAAATTTAGGATCCAGTAGGTCTTGATCCCAAATTTAGGATCTTGTTATTCTTCCATTTAAAATAACATTATAACTTGTTGTAATGACATACTAAATGCTAGAGAAATACAATCTTTGTAGATAGCTTTATTGCAATGGGGTGAAAAGAACTATATTATGCAATGCTAAAAAATTGTGCAGGCTCTATGTGAAGTTGAAGGTACTAAGTTATCATCAAGGCCACTCCATATGTTGGTAATAAATGCCATATGGATCTTAGAGAAATAGGAGGCCAAATGCTGGGAACTCACATCCTGATGGTATTACACTGTTTAACAACAGGCATATATTGTGAAATAAAATTTAGGATAAATTATGTTCCTGGTTCTTGAACCAAGATGGATTTTATTAAAATATCTCTAAACTATAAAAAACTAAAGTTTAGTCCCTGAACTATCTAAACTATTTATATGTTGTCCTCAGATATGATTATGGTGGTTTTCTCTTATCAAAAGTCCAATGTGGCAACTACAAATACTTACGTGGAGTATCCTTTGCTTACATGGCTCAACTGGCATTAACATATTTTCAAATATTTTGAAATATGCAACTAATATGGCCAAAATATTAGAAAATATGTTCCAAATCAATCATCTAACTTATAAATGATTGAGTTTTATTTTTATAATTATATATAAATTAATCATTAATAAAAATTATTTGACATTTTTCATCATAAGTTTGAGCATCTTCAATATCGAACTCATATGTTATGATAAAAGTACTTAGAACTACTTCTAAAATGATAAAGAAGGATTTATCGTATGGTTCTTAAACATGTTCATGATCAAATGATACATTATTAATAAAGATGATAAATGTATTAAGAGTAGGTCATTATGTGTCATATGGATTAATTATCCTCTTAATCTAGAAGTGTGGTGATATTGGTGTGGCATGCATGTAAGATATAAGAGTATATCTGCACTGAACATGATCAATTTCAGAATACTCTACTATCAAGAGTGTATTCATAGGGATATGGATATAAGTATCTCTCCAACTTGAGATTACCATGATGATTTATAAGCAACTCACTATACTTTGGTGCTGAACTATCTGAATTTCTAATTTAATGATGGAAGATTTTTGGATGCGGTCAAATACTTATTAAGTCGGTGCATGAGTTAAGAATGGACTAACCATCCCAAGTAAAATTGGTGAGAATATCTCAATGTATTTTAGTTTAGCAAAATCTTGATCAGAAAAGTTCTTGTAAGAAGTTAAGATTGATTAGGTTAAGATACTATAAGGATGAATTGATCAAGAGTTGACAGTTTAAACTCTAAAGTCATCCTAAGCATCGAAGGTCAAAGGGATAAATTATATGGTAACCATATGCCAGTAGATTCTAAGTATTGCTTTGATATATTCGATTTTATCTAGTCATCAGGTCTCATTGCTAGATGATCATTTTGATTGGTATAAAAAATTTATTCATGCACTATCGATTTAGTATTCGAACCCATGGAGTTATATATACTATAAGTTTCGATCTGATTAACTGACTGATCAACGATTATGAATCATTATAAAATATAATTATCAATATGATTGATGATTAATCTAATATAATTAATTATAAAAAAATTAATTAATAATTAGATTATTAATTGACTCAATTTGATTGAGTTATGAGGACTACATCAAGTCTAATTGAATTAGATTCAATTAGATCAGAGCCGATTAGGTTATTAGATGACCTAATGGCTAAGAAAGATTAAATCCTGATTTGATTAGAACTTGGACTCAATTAATTCTTGATTTAATCAAGATGATTAAAGCCTAATTAGATTGAGTTTATTCATATATTTGGGTTTGATTAGATAAATTTTGATTTGAGCTAAATAGGATGAAAACCTAGAGTCCAAGTTGGGCTAAACTCTTCTTGCACCATATCACATTGCCACCCCATCTTTCTTAATGCACAATCTAGTTGTGTGTGAGAATTGATGATTCTAATCACCCCTTAGAGTTTAGGGTTGGTAAAGTTTCAATTAAAAATAATTTTGAATTGGAGTTTATTTCAAACTCAAACAAGCCTCCTTATCCATGTCGCCTAGCCTTCTGTAAAGCTCATCTTTTTGTGACACAAGAGAGGCTTTTAGGCATGCAAAATTAGAGGGTTTTTTGCTAGGGCATGAGGCTTTGGGTAGGGTACCTTGGCATGTGAGTTCAAGAGGAAGTCGTTCCTCCTTGGATGAGTGCCTAAGGTTTTATGAGAGAAGGCAGTTCTCTTGTATTCAACCTCATAATTTCTTCCTCCTCATCAGTCATTAAGAAAGTCTTTGTAAGGACCTAGCACTTTGGGAGCTATTCAGATTGGGCTTCGCATGGATACCCTACCCTTAGAGGCCATTCGTGTGAGCGGCTAAAGCAACGATTAGATCCACGAGATTTCAGTAGCAGCATTCTTTGACCCACAATCAGGTATGAGATAGGATCTCAGTAGATTAGATCTATTTTAGTTTCAGATTTTATATGCATCATATCATGCCATAGATCCTATAGTAGGGTATTTTTAGATTTGACCTAGTGCATCTTATATTAAATAGTTTAATTTAAATTTCTTTCACTGCATATTTTTTTTAAAAAATTTGAAATCGATGCATGAAATCTCTATAAGTTTTTCGACAGTGGTATCAGAGCCATAGGTTCTTTATGATATAATATGCATGCATATGATATAAAAATCTTATTTTTATATTGCATAAGATGCCTATGATCTGATTTAGATATGATCTAAAGTAGTGATCAGATCTGAAATGATTTTAATTAGTTCTAAATTTTTGCATGTTACATATATGATATGTTTGATTAGATGACTTTCTTGTTTAGTAAGATTAAGTTCATCACCAGGCCATCCAGTCATAAGAGAAAGTAGGATTTAAAAGCCCTCTCTTTTCATTCGATGGGATTCTTTTATGGCATCTAGGGGTGTCATTATTATGTCTCATGAAGAAAAACCACAAAAAAGAAAACTTATTTTTCTGTAAAATTCTAGATCTTGAAATCCTATGACACATTGTATGTGATATAAATTATGTGAAAAGAAATAACATCTAATTTATGTAAATAAAATCTGGAATCATAAATAAGTTTAGATGAAATCTAAAAAGAATTTATAATTGATTTTATTACTGTTCATGCAAAAATCAGAAAGTCTAAAACTCTATAATAGTTGCTAGCATGCTTGCAAGGGTCGACTCATTTTTTGTTGGAGTCGACTCCTTCCCCTAGTGGGTCAACTCCTTTCTGTTGGGATTGACTCATTTTATGCAGACGATTTTTCATGCTTTTTGTATTGTCATGGGGGTTCGACCCACAAGTCCATCCATTGTGATGGGTCGATTCCTTCCAAGAAGGGGTCGACTCCAATCTTCTAAACAAAAAATTAAATATATATTTTATGTAGAAAATAAAATTATTTTATTTATATACTTAATTAAGAATTAAGAGTTAAATCTTTAGATCTAGAATTATGAATTAATATTTATTGATATTGCATAAAATATTGCATATATGGGTTAGCTCATATTTGGTCTTTAACTGGATAAGATCCAGGTGTAGAAATCATGTAGATAATAAACTAAGTTTAGAAATTGATCAAATCTAATTAATAGTTAATTCTGATTAAGTCAATTCTTCTCTTTAGATCAATTTAATAGTTATAGTTGATCAAATCCATTATTTTGATTTACCAAATGGACCTGATTATGGCTCAGTGGCCAAGTCCGAATTATCAGGTTGATCAAATTGAAACTTATTAACCAGTTGATATCTAAGGTAAGTTTGGTAGTTTTGATTGATGATATTTAATTGGAAGCTACTCACCTAGATTGAGTCTATGGCGAGTTAATGGCATATCCCTCTCACCGATCTCACTTACCTGGCCAATTTGGTGGATTATATTTTGATTGGATCACTTAATGATTCAAGTTGATCCATGTTACTAAGGTTGATCAGTATGACTGATTTAGGTGCCTCTGAACTAGCTAAGTCATTAGTCCTTTTTAAGACTTAGTGAAGTCAGTGGGAGAATTATTGACTGCTGGTTAATCATTTCTATTCTTCTCAAAATACTTAATTAAATTCTTTAAATTATTAGATCCATAAAATAAAATTATTATGGATATAATAAAATCATAGCCTCCTATTAAATTAGATGATAACAAGTTTATTAGTATGATAGTCATTAGAGGTCCGAAGATTTGGTACTTACCTGCTATTGAAATTATGATTCATAATATGATAACTTAGTCGTGTCTCTTTGATAGATGGTTGGGTTAGCTTGCCAAAATTGGGCCTAATCATTCGTTGGTTAGACGCACTGAGCATAGTTATATTAATAGTTGGACCTAACCAAACTTTTCAGTAGAGACCAAAGTCTATTGAAAAGGAACCTAAGGTAAAATTAATTACTAAAAATTATTTAAAAAAATAATTGGTTAATAACCTATCTATAGATGTACATAGGTTGGCCGACCAAAGTCGAGCTTGTGTGCAATCTATATAGATTCTAGTATCCTATTGACCCTATGATTGATTTTGATGATTGCCAAACTTTGAGTGTTTGAGTATTTAACATGTATTTCATGAGTGGATGTAGGTCTTTTCAGATATTTATATTGAAGAATTATTTCAAAAAAAGATTTATAAAAATTCATCAAGTCAAGAACTTTGAAAAAAAGATTTTTCTTAAGCTTCCAAAGATTAGAAGAAAGAGAGCTCTTTGACCAAAACAAGAAAGACATAAAATGGAATTCAAAGAAAAATTAAATCTCTTTGATTGAAAGCAAAAATTTTTTAAAATAGTCTTGGAGCAGTTTTTGAGATGTCTCAAAATTTTTTCGAGAGCTCTCGAGTGGACTGGCACGTCCAAACGCAGTTCTGACATGATTTTGAGAGGTCTCGAGTTGAACTCGAGATGTCTTGATCTTAGGAGATAGAAACTTAGTTTCTATGCTCTGAGAGTGAGAGGTCTCATAGGATTCTCGAGAAATCTTGCAGTTCCAACAAGACGTCTTGATTCAGAATCGAGAGATCTCAAAATCTGATGAGAGGTCTCATAAAAAATCGAAAGGTCTCATTTTGCACGGATAGCCTTCAATGGATAGTTTTACAATAATTATTTTTCGATCCCAACGACTATTTCAGAGCTCCCAATGGCTAGAACTCTCACTCCAACCATCTCTAAAGGTATTTAAAGATGGAGAATCAATTGGAAAGGAAGTATAAAAGGATTTAAAGAGAGATTCTTTTATTTTCAATGAGTAACATTGAATATCCAAAGAAAAAAAAAAGAGAGAAAAGTTGTGTACAGATTTTAGCAAGCCTTCAAAGCAATCTTCTTCAACATCTTCTACATCCTTTCAAGCATAATTTGAAGAAAAGCCAAGCTTCAATTAAGCACATCATCAGCTTCCTCTTTAGGATTTAAAAGAGCTTAAATTCTATTTTTAATATTGTGCTAAAACTTTACTTGTATTTTTTATTTCTTTTCAAGTTTCTTTGGGAGAAAGAAACTTGGAGATTAGGCCCGTTCAAGCCCAAAATTGGATATTATAAGTTTTGATTGGTGAGTTCAAAAAACCAACTAGGTTAATAGTGATCCCAAAAAACTATTAGTACAAGATTTTGGTTGGTGCTCCTGAGAAAATCAACTACGTTTGTTTATGAGCTTAGAAAAATAAACACACTGTAATCAAGAGTAGATTATAGTAAAAATCTTAAGAGAAGTTTGGAAAGTGGATGTAGGAGTGGATTGCTTTGAACCACTATAAAATCTTGTGTGTTTGTGTTATATTTTTAATTCTTGCTTTACTTACTTTATTATTTGCTTAGATTAGCTTTCAAATTTTTTCATAGTATTTATATATCCTAAAATTGCTGCTGCTTATATTGTTTACATTTGAACCACCCTACTTAAGTTAAAATCAAAGCACATACTTGTTTAGAAAGTAAATTTAATTAAAATTTTATAAGAACCCAATTCACTCTCTTCCCTCTTGGGTTGCTACCTCTAGGCAATAATTGGTATCAGAGCAGGTGCTTTGTTATTGAGTATTGATCTAACCATCTAGGGCAAAAGATCAATGGCAACCCAAATGACATTTTTGTTTAATGAAGGATATTCTATAGATAGACCTCTATTTTTTAATGGTTATAATTATATCTATTGGAAAGCTAGGATGAAAATCTTCATACAAGCACATGATTATAAATTATGGAAGATTATAATAGATGGCTCACACACGACCAATGCATTGAAAGAGCATGATAAAGAAATGGTCCAACTTAATGCTAAAGCCATGAATATACTTTATTGCTCCTTAGAGTTAAATGTATTTAATGCAATTTTTTCATGTATTTTAGTAAAACATGTATGGAAGAAATTGAAAAAAACTTATGAGGGAGCAAATCAAAAAGAAGATTCAAGCTCCCAAGAAGAAAAGAAAGCTCACTCCAACATATATCTCACGGCTTATAAGGATGGAAAGAAAAATAAGAAGAAGAAAGCTTCAATTAAGGAGGAGCAAAGCCAAGAAAAGAAAGATGAAAGAGAAGAGCAAAAAATAGATCAATTATGCTTGATGGATAAAGAGAAAGAATGTATCGCAAATCCTTATCTCATGTCTAATGATAATGAGGTAAACATTAGTAACTCTTTCGATTTTACTTTTGATGAGTTATTTGAAGCCTTTAATGATTTAATAGATGAATACAAAAAACTAAGACCGAAAAATAAAGAGCTTAAAAAATTCAATCTTACTTTGGCTGAAGAGAAAAATAAAGTCTTATGTGAAAAAGAAGATCTTATGAAAGACAAAAAATATGGCCAAAAAAAAGAAAGATTTCTTGAAACAAATTAAAACTTTAACTAAGAAAAAGAAAAATCTTGCAAAATCTGAAAAATTCTTGGTTAAAGAAAAAGAAAAGCTTTTGAAATATGAAAAATCTCTTTTAGAAGAAAATATGAAACTAAGAAAAAAATTTAAAATTTAAAATTTATGCTTGAAAAGTTTATACGTGGATCTCAAAAGCTTCAATCAATTTTAAATAATCAAAAGGCTATTTTCAATAAAGCTGAAATTGGGTATAATCTATTAAGAAAATAAAAATTTATGAAGAATATGTTTAGCAAAGCTTCATCTAAAAATTATTCAATAACATATTTCAAATGTAATAAAGTAGGTCATAAAATTTTTGAATGTAATATTAAGAAAATTGATCATACTTTAGTCAAACAAGTATGGATTTCAAAAGGAACCATAAGCTCTGAATGTAATATTAAGAAAATTAGCCATACTTTAGTCAAACAAGTATGGATTCCAAAAGAAACCATAAGCTCTAACATCCATGGACCCAAGATGACTTGGGTACCAAAATCTAGTAAAAGATTTTGTAGGTACACTAAGGATCTAATGAAATGAAAAAAAAAAAATTTTGATGGATGCCTTAAAAATGAAAATGGATGGATGATGCTTTTGGGTAAAATCAAAGTTTTTCTCACATCATACCATCAATGTTTATTTGATTAATTCTATTGATTCTAATAATCTATGTATGTAGTTTCATATCATATTTACTTGCTTGAAATACTCTCTATATTTCGATGAGATTAGAATGATTGATTGATTTTGATGCTTGAAATGATTTGAATACTTTGATTTTTAAATCAACATGCTCTTTATATATATCATGCTATGGATGAAGTTATTTTATCTTAAAATTTAGCATGATATCTTAATCCTCCCCATATCAATTTTATAATTAATGAATTTAATTTAAAAAATGCTTAATTGGGTGTGAATATTTTAATTTCTAAACCTACAAGAAAAACTAATTTTTTGCTATTTCCTATAGAAAGCTAAATTATCAAAATTCTTCTAAAAATTTGAAACTTTCTAGTTGAACTGAATATATAAAGCCTTCATCCAGTTTTCTCTTGATTTGATCTTATCCTATTTGATTATCGAAATTCCCCTAATTGATTAATTTTTTATTTTCTAAATTGATTTGAATATCTTTCTTGATTATTGATTTGATTATCCTTTCCTATCTTAAAAGAAAATTTATTGATGAACATTCTTATTTTATTTTAATTAATTAATTTTAAAATTAAATTTAAAAAATGATCTTCTTGAATCTTTTAAAGTTAATATTAAGCAAGATATTTCAAGAAAGTTATCATTTATCCTTAAAGCTAAACATTTAAAAAGGACTTTAATTTTAAGTAATTGGTATCAAACAGCTTACTAATTGTCATGTATTTGATTGATCTATCTTTTGGCAAAAAAGAGAAGAATATTTTTATTTCAAATCTAGTTTTGCACTAATATATCATTTGATATAATATCGTTTGAGATAAATTCAAAAATATATATCTTTTTTGAACTTATGATTGCTTGATATTTCTTAAGAAAAGAAAGGGTTAATCTTTTTGAAGAATTACTAAAATTTTTTTTATGATTTATCTTGATTGATTTGCTGATATCAATTTAAATTGATTTATCATTCAAAATTCTCAAAACTATTTAATTTGAATTAATTCATCTTTATCAATTCAAAACTAAAATCATTGGTATCAAGCTAAATTTATAAATTAATCTTTAATTGGTATTGAATTATTAAGAAAATCATGATTCGGTCAAAATTTTAGTTTAATTGGTATCAAGAAGTTTCTTTTTAAGAAAATTTTTACTCTTGATATCATTGGTATCATTCTTGACTTGCATTTTATTGTATTAGTTTTTAGCAAAAGAATTGGATATAATATCTCAAATCTATTTTATATTGATATACTTATGATATAATATCTCTTGAGACAAATTCAAAGAATCTCATACATTTTTCTAAACTTAATTGAGTGAATGTTTTGTTTGATTAATGCTTATTTTACTCAATTGATACTTATACTTTTAAATTATATTTAATTTTAAAATAACATTATTTGCTAAAGTAAGGGGGAGAAATTATTAAAGAAAAAATGATCAATTATTTGAAAAAAAGCTTTAAAATTAAAAATATTTTTTAAATTTAAAAAATCTAAATCTAGTAGTTAAATTCATGTTTAATCTGCTTGATATGAAATAAAGAGGAGAAAAAAATTGAAAAGTAAATTAATCTTGCTATAAGTATAAAAAATAAGAAGAGTGATATTATCTAGTTTTGATTGAAAATTCTAATTAGCTTATATTAAGGTAAATGAACATTGATTTCATTATACTTTTAAGCCTTAATATGATGATTCCATTTGATCTATATGCTTTTGATTTGATTGTCAAATTATTTTTAAAAACTATTTGGAGTGGAAAGAAGTTTGAGATATATTCTTACTCTAAACAAATTGATTTTGATATATTCTTATAATTTTGAAGCTCATTGATAAATATAATACTGAATTTTTTATGTGCCAAACTTTAAACTTGATTTGTATGATCATTTTGGCAAATGATAAGAGTTAAATTGAATTTGAAAATATATTTTTACTTCAAGGAATAAATTTTTAAACATAATTTTGAAACTCATTTGAGAATTAAAATTTAATCCTGAATTTTTGATGTGCAGTGCAAAATTCTTATGAATTATTTATATTAAAGTAATTTTTGTTAGATATGTGTGCCCTAGAAGTCAGAATTGGCTGACACTTGTAATACACTTCCAGGGATAAAATTATAATTTTGACTATAAATAATAAAATAGATTATTTTTTATCATAAATGTGTATTTAGTGTCTGTGATACATCCCTTGAGTTAATAGTAATGATAATTCTTATTTTCAAGAGTTAAAAATTTAAGATAAGAATTTTTATTATTAACTCATAAAATGCTTCTAACCATAGGATCATCGTGAGGATGGTGATTGATCCGAAAGGTTGGGTACAATCACTTCTTTATAGTAGATGAGTTTTGAGTCTACGGTGTAGAGATATCGGAGCGAGAGTATAGGTACTCGTTAGAGAATGAGGGCACTGAGCGTGACCACCTCGAGCAGTCATAAGGAAGTCTACCTTCTCATCAATGACTAACTTGAAGCTGCAGTGGTGTATCCGGTTCTTTGTCTTGAGGTGCATCAACAGTTCACCTTGAGGATGTTATAGTTTAACTACACCATGACTCGATCTTCTAGCCTTTTGGAATCCTGAGGTGTATGTTGGCTATAGCATGTTCATTATAGAAATTGGATTGCACCAAAAGAGAATCTATCTATGTCGGTGGATGAGGAGCAACCCTATGATGATCATGAGAATCAAGTCCATAAGCCCATAGCCATGGAAGAGTGAAATAATAGAAAGAGTTTTTATTATGGTTTTCACATCGGACTTGAATTGAATGATTAAATCATATGATGGAAATTAGGGTTTGACGAGTTTACCTTAACCCTAATCTGATCGGGGCTCAAGATAGAAGAACTTAATCACACAAGTAGCTATACCAAGAGGTTCATTTTCAGTTTTGATGGATTGCCACTATATATTGCTATGTGTCACTGATGGATTTTGGGAGCAATTAGAATGATTTAGATGATCGATCATTCTAGTTGTTTGAATCAGAAGAGTTTTGATCCATCGAAAAGGTATTTCGATGATGATGATGATAGAGATCACGACATATCCCATTATCATACAAAACTAAATCTAACTGGGTCACATAAATAAAAGTTTGGATCTGGATATCATCAATTGGACTAACCCAGTTTAATTGATTTGAATTAGATTCAATTAGGTTCAAGAAAATCATGCTAGCACATGATTGAGCCTAACGTTCTCCTTCTACTATCATTAAAAGTTATCTCGACTAAGCCAAATTTATTTATGCTTGCTCAGGTACCTTTACTTGATCTGACTGGAGCTTGTCCAGATCAGAAAAGGATTATCTTAATTTATAAGATAAATTTAAGATAACACCTACCATTTTCCATCACCTGCTAATTCTTTTCTTTGACTTTGGTCAAACGTTAACCTTTGGCACTTAGACATCTACCCATGTATCATGCACCTATAGGAGAGCAGATAGGGGCTTGTCCTCTTGCTAGAAAATGGAAAGGAGGGGGTGCATGCCTAGGGAGGCATGCGCCCATGGATAGGGATGCCTGGAGTCCCATACAGATGGGACTCCAGGTTGCTTCTTGGATTCTACTTAGGTGGCGCCTAGGAATAGACTTTGACTAGTCTTAGGTGCCATCTAAGGATGAATTAAGGGGGCTCTCATCTGATTGGATTAGGTGATATCATCCCACTAATTAAATTTAGATTTGATTGTATGAAGCAACGTGATTGGTCGGAATGATGTGGCACTGCATGGCGCAGCAGGATCTATATAAACCCTATCTGTGCCTAATTTTTATAGAGTTCTCTCTTAGCCCACACCCCAAGGCTGCCCCTCTCCCTCCTCCATGCCATCTTCTGGTCCTCTCTCTTCTCTCCATGTCCATGGGATTTTGGGCTCCAGTTTGGTGCGATCCAGGCAAGAGAAAGCTGACAAGAAAGAAAGAAGGCAGCACTGCTGCAAAGACGATTACAGATCTTCGAAAGGAGTTTTGAAGATTCTCTAAATTAGATCTAGATCTAATATTTGGAGAGGTGATAAAGAAGAAGAAGATCTTCAGATCCAGTCTAAGTGAATACCGATAGAGATCAGGCACTTGCATGGTCAGATCTAGAATCTTAGGCAATCAGCAGGATCATCATAGGATAATTCGATTATCCAACAACAAGGTATAAAATTAAATCAAATTTAATTTATTTTATTTTATTTTATTAGATCTATAAAATTAGATCTAAAATATCTCAGATCTAATCTAGATTCAAAAGAGAAATTTTTAAAATATCTCTTTTGATTCAATCAGATCTGAACGTACCTGATCCGAGAAATCAGAATTTTTTCTTCAATTTCTACTTAAAGCAATGAATTTAAAAATATAACTATCTTTCGCTTTGATTTTATTTTGCTTGATACATACCTTTTTCGATCTTAATTGACTAAAATTTTTTTAAAAAGAAAAAATTGAATATTAAAGTATATACTACACTTAATTTCATGATTAAATCCTTTAAAAAGCTCTATTCTCCTTAAAGCTAAAAAGTGCATATCCAAAAATCAGATTAAGAAAGGTCATATTCATTTACAAAAGGGGAGAGCCTTTATTATTTGAACTCAAGCTAAGTTTTTAAAGAAAAAATATTTTATTTTAAAAGGAGAGATGATTTCTTCGATTTAACTTCATAAATTTGATATATCTCTCAATTTAAAGCTTTGATATTGATTTTGATGATTTTGCTTATTTCTTTTCATAAGCTTTTTGATGTTGTCAAAAAGAGGAAGAAGATTTGTTAAGTATATGCTATGTAAGCATATACTATTTAAATGTGCTTAAGCCTATACATTTCATGATATTACTTGAAATATTCAAATTTAAGTTAAAAGAGTTTTGGTATTAGTTTTCATGAAGAGTGTATTTATAATTATGTATATCATTACTTCATGATTTATATTAATCAATTTATTAAAACACATTAAATTTTATTTTTATATATATACTCAAAGTTTTTGCCATCATAAAAAAGGAGGAGATTGTTGATCCCATGATTGATTTTGATAATTGCCAAACTTTGAGTGTTTGAGTATTTAACATGTATTTCATGAGTGGATATAGGTCTTTTCAGATATTTAAATTAAAAAATTATTTTAAAAAAAGATCTACAAAAATTCATCAAGTCAAGATCTTTAAAGAAAAGATTTTTCTTAAGCTTAAAAAGATCAGAAGAAAGAGAGCTCTTTGATCAAAATAAGAAAGATATAAAGTAAAATTCAAATAAAAATTAAATCTTCTTGATTGAAAGCAAAAAACCCTCAAAATAGCCTTGGAGTAGTTTTTGAGATGTCTCAAAATTTTTTTGAGAGATCTTGACTGGACTGGCACGTCCAAATATAATTCTGGCATGATTTCGAGAGGTCTCGAGTTAAACTCGAGATATCTCGATCTCAGAAGATAGAAACTTAATTTATGTACTCTGAAAGTGAGAGGTCTCGCTGTTCTGGCGAGACATCTTGATTCAGAATCGAGAGGTCTGAAAATCTGATGAGAGATCTCATGAAAAATCAAGAGATCTCATTTTACGTAGATAGCCTTCAATGGATAGTTTTGCAATGACTATTTTTCGATCCCAACGGCTATTTTAGAGCTCCCAATGGCTAGAACTCTCACTTCAACCATCTTTAAAGGTATTTAAAGATGGAGAATTATTTGAGAAGGAAGTATAAAAAGATTTAAAGAGAGATTCTTTTATTTTTGATGAGGAATATTGAATATCCAAAGAAAAAAAGAGAGAAAAATTATGCACAGATTTTAGCGAGCCTTCAAAGCAATCTTCTCCAACATCTTCTACATCCTCTCAAGCATAATTTGAAGAAAAGCCAAGCTTCAATCAAGCACATCATCGACTTCCTCTTTAGGATATAAAAAAGCTTAAATTCTATTTTTTATATTATGCTAAAATTTTACTTATATTTTTTATTTTTTTCAAGTTTTTTTGGAAAAAAGAAACTTGGAGATTAGGCCTGTCTAAGCCCAAAATTAGATATTATAGATTTTGATTGGTGAGCCCAAAAAATCAACTGGGTTAATAGTGATCTCGGAATACTATTAGTATAAGATTTTGGTTGGTGCTCCTATGAAAACCAACTAGATTTATTTATGAGCCTGAAAAAATAAACACACTGTAATCAAGAGTAGATTATAGTAAAAATTTTAAGAGAAGCTTGAAAAATGAACGTAGGAGTGGGTTGCTCCGAACCACTATAAAATCTTATGTGTTTGTATTATATTTTTAATTCTTGCTTTACTTTCTTTATTATTTGCTTAGATTAGCTTTCAAATTTTTTCATAGCATTTGTATATCCTAAAATTGCTGCTGCTTATGTTGTTTATATTTGAACTATACTACTTAAGTTAAAATCAAAGTACATACCTATTTAGAAAGTAAATTTGGTTAAAATTTTATAAAAACCTAATTCACCCTCCTCCTCTTGGGTTGCTATCTTTGGGCAACATACCCACTAAGAAATTAATGCAATTTCTTGGTCGAGCTCGTATGCAGTCTGTGTAGATTCTAGTACCCACTAAGGAATTAATATAATATCTTAAATTGGAGGTAGAGGCTATCAATTCGTATAAAATAGTGAGAGAACTTTTAGACTAAAGTCTATGCCTTTAGGATTAAATGATTCATATACTAATTAGATTCTTATTTTTCTTTCAGATATGGCCACTTTTTCATCATTCTGATCACTATTGGATAGTGATAAGTTGATAAGATCCAATTTTGATAGTTGGTATCAAAAACTTATGATTGTCCTAGAGTATAACCGAATCTTGTATGTGATAATGGATCCAGCACCTCAGGAGCCTCCTACTTTGAACGCCCATGGTGCAGTCCGAGATATTTACTTGAAGTAGCTCAACGATAAAACTATGGCCTATTGCATAATGCGGGAGGCCATGAACGATGAGTTTAGCTATAAGTTTGAGGATGCTCAGCTAGAGGAGATGTTATAAGTGTTAAATGAATCCTTTAGCATGCCTGATGACATTAAGAGGCATAAGACTAGTTGTGCCATCTTCAACACTCGAATGAAGGATGGGGCATCAGTCATAGGTCCTATACTATATATGATTGAGATAATCGAGCACCTAAGAAAGCTTGATTTTTTCTTGTAGGAGCAGCTTGGAAAAGATATGATTTTGAATTCTTTGCCAAAATCCTACCTCTCTTTTTTCAGTCATTATAGAATGATAAAACCTGTAGTATACTACCATGGTTTGTTGGAGTTGCTACAGACTTTAAGAAGGATCACCAACTCCATAAGAAGATGATGAATTTAGTGGAAGGATCTTCTTCTAGGTATCGACCCTTTGGGAAAGGAAAGAACAAGAAGAACAAAAAGATTCAAAGTACCAAGGCATCTAAGCCCAATCAAATCAAGAAGCCCAAGTTCGATCAGAGTGAAGCAGAATGCTTCTACTACAAAAAACTAGGATACTGAAAGAAGAATTATCCTCTATACATTACCTCACTAGATCCGAACAAGCCAAATAAGAAGAAAAAGCAAGCATTACTGAACAAGGTAATTATATGATAACATATTGTAACTTCTCTATTTATGATTCTACTACCTAAGTATTGGATATCGATAGTCTTATTAATATTTACAATTCATTGCAGGGACTTCAGATTAGTAAAAATTTGAAGATGGAGAGAGATTCCATAATATTGGAGATGGAAGATCAATTCTAGTTTTAGCTTTAGGAATTATCAAGCTTGTATTCAAATAAAAAATCATTGTTCTAAGTGATTATCATTTTTGTCCTAGTTTCTTATTGAATGTTATTTTTGTAGGCCAATTGGCTATGAACAGTTATAAATTTTCAGTAAAAAATAATCATTGTGATGTCATTATGAATGTTGTTACTGTGATGAATGGACAAATGAGCAATGAAATTTACATGTTACATGGCCTATTAGTGTAACATACATGTCTAGCAAGCACTCTAGGATAGATGATGTCTCTGATATTTATATTTGGCATGTAGGCTAGATCATATTAATAAAAATAAATTAAATATGTTAACTCAACAAGATTTTTTTGAAGTTAGCGATTGTGAATCAGTACCAATCTGTGAGTCTTGTCTTCTTAAAAAAATGATCAAATCATCTTTTATGAAAAAAGGTGAGTGAGCTAATCAACTTCTGAGTCTAATACATACTGATATATGTGGACGTATGAACATATATGCTAAAGATGGATATGACTATTTTATTATATTTATAGATGATCTATCTAGGTATGGATATGTCTATCTTATGAAATATAAGTCTAAGTCATTTGAAATGTTCAAACAATTTTGTAATAAGATGAAGAAATAAACTAATAAGAATATTAAAATTCTTCGATCAGATTAAAGAGAAGAATACCTTACTGGTGAGTTTCTAACATATCTAGAAGAGAATGAGATTCTCTCCTAATAGATCTCTCGTGAGATATCACAATATAATGAGGTGTCCGAAAGGAGGAATCAAATCCTATTGGACATAGTTCAATCCATAATGGGTTTTGCAAGTCTGCTGATTTTGTTTTGGAGATATGCACTAGAGTTGGCTTGTTACTTACTGAATAAGATTCCAAGTAAGTCTATAAGTAAGATACTATATGAGATGTAGCACCTTAAGTTCTGAGTTTGTCCAACTTATGCTAAATGATTGAAAACAAAGAAGCTCAGACCTAGGTTTGACAAATGTTTATTTATTAGATACCTAAAAGAGACTAAGGGATATTTATTCTATCATGCTGATGAACAAAGGATGTTCTTCAACAATAGGGCAGTCCTTTTAGAAATTTTTTTTTTGAAAAAGAAACTAATGCCTCTAAAGTTGAACTTAAAAAAGTTTGATAGGTAGAAGAACTGACATAAATAACTGAACCTCAATTGGATTTGATTAGATTAAATCCGAAGCCTAGTGTAGAGCCATTTGTAAGGTGATTTGGTAGAGTACCATATCAGTCAAATAAATACTATAATTTTCTAGTTTGGAATGGTGATCTTATTGAGCTCGATGAGAATGACGAGGATCTGATCACTTATATGGATGTTATGGAGAGGTCTGACTATGAGAAATGACTAAAAATCATATAGTCAAAAATAAAGTTCATGAAAGTCAATAATGTATGGACACTCATTGATCTACCTAAAGGGATAAAATTCATAGGGTGTTAGTGGATCTTTAAAAAAAAAGGACATAGATCGAAAGATGGAGACCTATAAAGTCTGTCTAGTTGCCAAGAGATATTATCAATATTATGGTATAGACCATGATGAGATATTTTTTTCTATGGTAATACTCAAGTCTATTTGGATCATGCTTGTAATAGCTACACATCTGGACTATGAGATCTGATAAATAGATATGAAGACAACTTTCCTAAATGGAGAGCTAGATAAAGAGGTGTATATGATATAATCTAAAGAGTTCACATCCACAAATGAGTCTAACGTATGCAGGCTTCAAAAATCTATTTATGGACTGAAGTAGGTATCTCAAAATTGAAACATGTATTTTAATAAGATAATTAAAACGTATGTATGGCTTCATTAAGAATGGAAAAAATTCTTTATATATAAGTAGGTTGATGGTATAGTAGTTGTATTTCTTATTTTATATATGGATGATATTATTTTAATCGAGAATGATGTTTCTACATACATTACAAGAAATAAAAAGATGGCTGTCATCATAGTTCTCTATAAAGAATTTAGGAAAAGCATCCTACATCCTAGGAATGAAGATCTATAAAGATAGATCTAAGAGGCTACTTGGGCTCTTTCAATCCACATATATTGATACTATGCTGAAATAGTTTAGCATGGAGAATTTCAAGAAGGGCTATATTTCAATAGGCCATGAAATTTTTTTTCAATGAGAAATTATCCGACAATCCCTCAAGAGAGAGCATATGAGTATAATTTTATATACCTTGGTAGTGGATTCTATAATGTATACCATGATATGTACATCAAATATGACATAATCACTAGGGGTAGTAAGTAGATACCAATCTAATCCAGATGAAAACCAATAGAAGGTAACAAAAATCATCCTTAAGTATTTGAAAAATACAAAGGATCAATGGCTTATTTATGGAGAATTTAACTTGAAACCCGTGGGATACACTGATTCCAATTTTCATTCAGATCATGATGATAGCAAAAGCGTATTGGGATATGTCTTCATCCTAAATGGTGGTGTGGTTTACTGAAAAAGTTTCAAGCAGCACACCATAGTCGATTTAGTATACGAGGCAGAATATATTAATTGCAGCATCGAATACTACAAAAGAAGCTATCTAATTGCAAAAGTTCATCAACGAGCTTGGAGTGGCACCTTCCATTGATGGTCTAGTTTTGCTCTACTATAACAGTACTAGTGTCATAGCTTAGACAAAAAAATTAAAGGCCCATCAGCATACAAAATATATTCTGTGTCGCTACCACTTTATCTAAGAGATTACGAATTGAGATGGCATTGATCTTCAGAAGATTGATGGAAAGAAGAACTTGACTAACCCATTAACTAAAGCCCTTGAATCAAGAAGTTTGAAGATCATAAGTTGAAGATGGATATTTGATACTATTTCGATTAGTTTTAGTCCAGGTGAAAGTTGTTGAAAAATATATCCCAAAATCAATTATCTAACTTATAGATGATTGAGTTTTACTTTTATAATTGTATATAAATTAATCATTAATAAATACTATTTGACATTTTTCATCATATGTTTGAGCATCTTCAATATAGAACTCCTATGTTATGATAAAAATTCTTAAAACTACTTCTAAAATGATAAAGAAGGATTTATTATGTGGTTCTTAAACATATTTGCAATCAAATGATGTATTATTAATAAGGATGATAAATGTATCAAGAGTAGATCATTGTATGACATATGGATTAGTTATCCTTTTAACCAAAGAGTGTGGTGACATTGGTATGGTATGCAAGTGAGATGTATGAGTATATCTATACTGAATGTGATCAATTCTAGAATACTCTACTGTCAAGAGTGTCTCCATGAAAAAATGGATATAAGTATTCCTCCAATCTGATATCATCATGATGACTTACAAGTAATTCACTATATCTTGCTGCGAAACTATCTAAATTTTTAATTCAGTAATGAAAGATTTTTAGATGTAATTAAGTACTTATTAAGTTAGTGCCTGAGTTAAGAAGAGGTTGACCCCTCTAAATAAAATTAGAGAGAATATCTCAGTATATTTTAATTTAGCAAAATCTTGATTAGGATAATCCTTATAAGGAGTTATAGGATTGATTATGTTGAGACACCATAAGGATGAACTGATTAAGAGTTGATAGTTTAAACTCTAAAGTTATCCTAAGCATTAAGAATCAAAGAGATGAACTATACGATAACCATATGTCAGTAGATTTTGAGTGTTGCTTTGATACATTCGATTCTATCCGATCATCGGGTATCATTGCTAGATGGTCATTTCAATTGGTATAAAAAATTTATTCTTATACTACTAGCTTAGTGTTTGAACCTATAGGATTATACTGAAGGAAAATCCTGATTTCCCGGTCTAGGTTCGTCCAGATCTGATTAGATCAAGAGATATATTTCAAAAAATTTTTTTTGATCTCAATCAGATCTTGATATATTTCAGATCTGATTCTTATTATTTTAATAATAAGATAAAATAAGATAAATTAAATCAAATTTAATTTACCTGATTTGGGTAATCCTATTACCCTGTAGATGATCCTGATTGCAGTGGAAGGTTTTGGATCTAGCCATGCAAGCGCCTGGCCTCTATCGGTATCCACTCGGGTTGGATCTGGAGATCCTCTTTTTCTCTATCATGCCTCCAAAAATCAGATCTGGAGGATCTTCAAAACTCTTTTGAAGATCTGCAGTCGTCCTTTTGCAGCAGCGCAGCCTTCTTGCTTTTGATCGCCTTTCCTTGATCTGAATCGCACCAACCTAAGTCCAAAACTCTTTTTGGACGTGGAGAGCAAGGGGAGAAGAGATTATGGCATGGAGAAGGAGGGGAGAGGCAGCCTTGGGGCGTGTCTAATTGCATTCTAATTAGGGTTGGGCGCAGGGTCTTATTTATAGACCTCTTGTGATCCAACTCCTCTTCCTCTCAACCAATCACAACCCTTTGTGAAATCAGATCTAAATCTAATTGGTTGGAATAGAGACCCCTGGATTCCTCCTTAGAGGGTGCCTAAGATCAGTCAAACTGGATTCTTAGTAGAACTCTGATTGGAATCCAAAAGGGAGGTGGAGTCCTTGTCCAACAAGGACTCCAAGGCGCCTCCAACTTGGGCTCACGCCACCCTTGGCGTGCGCCCTTCTCCTTGCCAGGTTCTAGGCAGGGGGACAGGCCCCCACCAGCTCTCCAATAGGTGCATGACATGTGGTCAAAAGTCAAAGGGTCAATGGTCAACGTTTGACCAATCAAAGGTAGACTTTTGACCAAAGTCAAAGAACAAGAAATGGTAGGTGACCAAAAATGGCAGGTAATGTCTTACAAATAAGACAACCTATTCTGACTTGGACAACCTCCAGTCAGACCATATGAAGGCCTTTGATTGAGCACAAACTTCTTTGGCTCAGTCAGGACAACTTATTTATGATAGTAAAAGAAGAACGTTAGGTTCAATCGAGTGCTAGCACGATTTTCTTGAATCTAATTGAATCTCATTCAGATCAATTGAACTAGATCAGTTCAATTGATGATCATCCAGATTCAAATCCCTTGTTTGTGTGACCCAGTTAGGTTCAGTTCTGTATGGTAATGGGATATGTCATGATCTCTATCATAGACATCATCGAAACTCCTTTCGATGGATCAGAACTCTTCTGATTCGAACAGCTAGAATGATCGATCATCTAAATCATTCTAATTGCTCCCAAAATCCACCAGTGACACCTAGCAGTATATGGTGGCAACCCATCAGAGCTGAATGCGAACCTCTTGGTGCAGCTACCTGTGTGATTCAGTTCTTCTATCTTGAGCCCCGATCAGATTAGGGTTAAGGTGAACTCGTCAAACCCTAGTCTCTGTCATATGATGTAATCATTCGATTCGAGTCCAATGTGAAAATCTAAATAGAAACTCTTTCTATTATTTCACTCTACCATGGCCATGGATTTCTGGACTTGATTCTCATGATCATCATAGGGCTACTCCTCTACCACCGAGGTAGATAGATTCCATCTTGATGCAATCCAGTTCCTACAATGAACATGCTATAGCCAACATATACCTCAGGGTTCCATATGGCTAGGAGACCGAGTAATGGTGTAGTCAAACTATAACACCCTCAAGGTGAACTGCTGATGCATCTCAGATCAAAGAATCAGACACACTACTGCAGCATCGAGTCAGTCATTGACGAGAAGGTAGACTCTCTAATGACTACTCGAGGTGGTCACACTCAGTGCCCTCATTCTCTAACGAGTACCTGTACTCTCGCTCCGGTGTCTCTACACCATAGACTCAAGACTCATCTACTAAAGAGAAGCGATCGTACACCAACCTTTCGGATCAATCACCATCCTCGTGATGATCCTATGGTCGGGAGCTGTTTATGAGTTAATAATGATTATTCATGTCTTAAATTTTCAACTCTTGAAAATATGAATTATCATTACCATTAACCCAAAGGATGTATCACAGACACTAAATACACAGGTGTGATAGAAAATAACCCATTTCATTAATTATAGTCAAAATTATAATTTTGCCCCTAGAAGTGTATTACAAGTGTCAGCCAATTCTGGCTTTTAGGGCACATATATCTAACAATCTCCCACTTGTCCTAAAGCCAATTGGCTACAAGTCTAAGTCCCATCTTCTCAAGGTGGGCTTCGATCTTCTGCTGGCCCAACGGCTTTGTAAGTGGGTCTGCCACATTATCTGCGGAGTTGACTCTCTTAACCTCAACGTAACCTTTCTCAAGATAATCGTGGATGAGATGGTATCACCATTTGCTTGGAACTCTTTCAGCACAAATAGTCTGCCAGATGTCGACTTTTGATCATCTATATCGGACATGAAGTCCGAGTCTGTGTATCCCTGGATCAGGAGTTCTCCGTTACCAAAGACCAACATCATATCCTTAGTTCTTCTCAAGTACTTAAGGATACATTTCACAGAAGTCCAGTGTTCTTCACCTGGATTTGACTGATATCTGCTTGTGACACTCACAGCATGGGCTATATCAGGTCGTGTACATAGCATGGCATACATGAGGCTCCCTATTGCAGAAGCATAAGGGATCTTGCTCATGCGTTCTATTTCCTCAGGTGTGCTGGGGCACATCTTCTTGGAAAGATGAATACCATGTCTGAAGGGTATTAATCCCCTCTTAGAGTTTTCCATACTAAACCTCTTTAGTACTTCCTCTATGTACATCTTCTGTGAAAGTCCTAGCATCCTATTCGGTCTATCCCTATAGACCTTAATTCCTAGAATAAAGGATGCTTCACCTAGGTCTTTCATGGAGAATTCCTTGGACAACCACATCTTGACTGATGTCAACATGGGAATATCATTCCCAATAAGGAGGATGTCATCCACGTACAATACGAGGAAGACAACAGCGCTCCCACTGACCCTTTTGAAAACACATGATTCCTCTTCATTTTTGATGAAACCAAACTTTTTGATCACATCATTGAAACGAGTGTTCCAGCTCCGAGATGCTTGCTTAAGTCCATATATGGACCTTTGCAGCTTGCAAACCTTGTGATCAGTATCACTGGATGTGAAACCTAGCGGCTGTTCCATATAGATATCTTCCTCAAGATATCCATTTAGGAATGCCATTTTCATGTCCATTTGCCATATTTCATAATCGAAATAGGCTGCAACAGCAAGCAATGTGCGGATGGATTTTAGCATAGCTACCGGGGAAAAAGTATCCTGATAGTCAATGCCTTCGCATTGACTATAACCTTTTGCCATCAGTCTAGCCTTGAATGTCTCCACATTCCCATCTGCACCAATCTTTCTCTTGAAGATCCATTTACACCCAATAGGTACTATACCTTCTGGTGGATCTACCAAGGTCCAGACTTGGTTTGAGTGCATCGAGTCGATCTCTGACTTCATTACCTCAAGCCATTTCTCGGAGTCGATATCTGATATCGCCTCGTTGTAGGTTTTGGGATCATCTCCATGAGCACCATTACCTATGAGGAATATTTCCTCTACATCCTCTGAAACAATACCTAAGTATCTTTCAGGGGGACGAAAACTCTTTCCGATCTACGAGGTGGAGGAGGTAGTGTTCTTATTGGCTCAACCTGATTTGGTTCCACTTGGTCCTTAGCTCGTTCTGCTTGTGAGACTTTCTCATCAAGCTTAATCTGCTTTCCAATGCCGCTATCTTGAATAAACTGTTTTTCAAGAAATATGGCATGTCGACTCACAATCACATTGTGGTCTTCTGGAATGTAGAAATAGTATCCTAATGACTCTTTAGGATATCCTATGAATCGAGTTCTAAAGGACCTAAACTCTAACTTGTCCGCTTGTTGTCTTTTAATATGAGCCGGACAACCCCAAATTCTGAGATGACTCAGACTTGGTTTCTTACCGTGCCATATCTCATACGGTGTGGTAGGAACGATTTTAGAGGGAACCCTATTCAGTAAATAGATTGAAGTTAATAATGAATGTCCCCAAAGAAAATCTGGGAGGTCTGTCAAGCTCATCATGGATCGAACCATATCCAATAGAGTCTGATTTCTCCATTCTGAAATCCCATTGAGTTGAGGTGTTCCTGGTGGAGTCCATTGAGAGACTATGCCATTTTCCTTAAGATAGTCTAGGAATTTCCGGCTAAGGTATTCACCTCCTCGATCTGATCGAAGAACCTTAATGGGTTTTCCAGTTTGTTTTTCTACTTCATGTCTGAATTCTTTGAACTTTTCAAAGGCTTCAGACTTGTGTCTCATAAGATACACATACCCATACCTAGACAGATCATCGGTAAAGGTAATGAAGTAGACAAAATTGCCTCTAGCCGGCACATCGAATGGGCCGCACACATCAGTATGTACTAGGGCAAGGAGATCAGTGGCCCTCTCCCCATGTCCAACAAAAGGGAGTTTAGTCATTTTGCCTTGAAGACAAGATTCACAAGTTGGATATGACTCAAAAGTCAATGGACTCAATAGCCCATTTTTCTCCAATTTGTTAATCCTATCTTCTACTATATGACCTAATCTCAGGTGCCATAGATATTTGTCATTTGGACTATCCCTAGGTCGTTTGGCATTCACGTTTTGCTCGATAGTTAAAACAGGTACATCAATATGCAACTGATAAAGACCATTAACAAGGAAACCATTTGCAATTTTATTTCTTTCATAAAGAATGTTACAATGGTCCTTAAAGAAGGTGATCACATAACCTTCTTATGCTAAGCATGAAACAGAAATCAAATTCCTGCTAGCTGCAGGCACATAATAACAGTCTTTTAAAACTAAGTCTAAACCAGATGGTAATCGAAGAGGATATGTTCCCATGGCTACTGCAGCAACTCTTGCTCCATTACCGACGCGTAGGATCATGTCTCCATCCCTCAACCTCCTGCTATCCTCAAGACCCTGCATAGAAGTGCATAGGTGAGCACTAGATCCAGAGTCAAGCACCCAACTGGATGCAGAAGAAACCGTAAGGTTAGACTCAATAACGAGCATACCTCCAGAAGGACCTTCCTTCTTGTTCTTCAGGGTGGCCAGGTAAGTAGGGCAGTTCCGCTTTCAATGGCCGTCGCTGTTGCAATAGAAATACTTTCCTTTGCCATCGGCCTTTTTCTTCGATTCTGCCTTCTTCTTCTTTGATCCTTCCACCTTTTGCTTTTTCACAGACTTCTTTTTCTTTCTATAAGACTTTCTTTTGGAAGAAGTCCGTTCCATAGCAAGAACTGAGCCTTTAGAACCTTTCATAGAAAGCTCAGCGGTAACCAGCATATTCATCAACTCGGCCAAGGAATTTTGAAGTTTATACATGTGGTAATTCATGATGAATTGCCCATATGCATCAGTCAAGGATTGCAGAATAATATCGTTCTGCAAGTCCAAGTCCAACTTCACACCGAGCTTCTCAAGCTCTTCCATGTCCTTGATCATTGTCAGACAGTGATCTTGGACTGACTGCCCATCACGCATCTTAGCCTTAAAAAGTCATTTTGTGACTTGATATTTGGCTGCGCGACTCTGTTCACCAAACATCTCCTACAGGTGAGCCAACATTTGGCGAGCAGTCCTGATATCTTCATGTTGGCGCTGGAGCTCATCAGACATCGAGCCCAACATGTAGTATCTGGCCTTATTGTCTTCGTCAATCCATTTTTTCAGAGACGTTCTCTGTTCAACAGATGGACGAGCTGGTAATGTGGGAGGGTCCTGGTCCAAAACATGTGTTAACTTCTCTGAACCCAAAATAATTTTGTAGTTCCTGAGCCAATCTTTATAATTGGGTCCAGTCAGTCTATGTGTGTCCAGGATACGTGCCAATGGGTTTGACGCAGACATATTCCTATAGAGAGTCAAAGATTCTAGTTAGATACTGTAATTTTGACTTGACCAATTCGTTTAGGAATTTTATTTTTAAACAAATTAGCTCCCACTATTTTCTCGGATCCCTACACTCCCTCTGTAGAGATGCGAAAATCTCCGCGATTGATGATTTCTAGTGGGTGGTGCGGTCTCACCAACTGACTCATCACCTCACCTAACAGTTATTGGTGATGGGTTAGCCAATGAGTGAACAACTCTTGTTCAATGATTCTCTAATCATGGTGCACCCAAACTTGGTCTCTAATTCATGAATCTCACCGTATCCGGAATATTGATCCACTCCTTAGTTAAGTCAGACCCACCATTTGCATAAACTGGGTTCCTAATTGGGTCTCTCACCGTATCCAGAATATTGAGCCCAACTCATCCTCCAGCCCATAGCATCCAATGCCTAATAGACATGGTTGCGTCTTCCCGGTGCAACTGAGCCACTGTATCCAGCCGAGAACAATCAACCCCGGGAAGGGCCCGCACGTCTACAATGGTGGAAGACCTCGGACTTAATCTTTTCTTAGGGAGAATTGATTCAGGTCTCATTAAACTAGACTTGGCTTAGTCATAACAATTATGACTAACCTAGTGGCATGGGTTAGCTCGGATTATTGACTACCTCAGATCAGAACTGTGTCAACAGATATGGCCAGGTAAGTGAGACCGGTGGAAGGAATATGCCGTTAACTCATACAAGAATGCATTCAGGTCGAGTAGCTTCCAATTAAAAACCAGTCGGTCGTCTATGCCAAACTTACCTTAGACACCAAATTGTTGAGTCAAAACCAATTGGGTTAGCCTACAATCCAGACTCTAACCTCTGAGCCTAATTAGGTCTTGCTTGATCGTGACTCGATCTTGACCCAGACTTAATCCTATTAGGCTGGTCAATTTAAGCATTGTTGATCCTCTCTAACCAACTCTTGATTCGGTTTGATCAACCGCTTAGACCTAATTGAGCTACCCAAGCCCGAACCCAGTATTATGAATATGTATTAGATCTGAAATTCTCAATTTTAGACCTAATTAATATTCCATAAACTTAATTCTTAATTAAGTTGGGTTCATAAATAAAATATGCACAATAAATCCTAGGGTTTCAGGATCTAGGATTTTGCAGAAAGTAAGTTTTGGGTTTCTGATTAAGGACGAACACGCAGCATCCCTACACGTCATAAGAACACCCCATCGAATGAAAAGAGAGAGCCTTTAAACCCTTCTTCGTTCTTATGATCGGACGGCCAAGAGGAACGCCTTAATCAGGAACATGTAAATCTACAAAACAGTATAGATCTATATCATATATCTCATATACAAATTTAGATCTAATCAAGGCATATTTTGCATACATCTCATGTATCATAATCATGCATGTTTTCAGATCTAAATTATCACATAATAATCTAAAAAATTAGATTTAAATTGATCTAATCAAAATAAATTCTAATCTAGACAATTATGTAGAACTATTCTACAACTAGTCTAGTCATGCATCTATCATATCTCATATGATATTTAAAATTAAATAATTTTTATTTGCTATTTATCAGATGTTATTATAACACTTATAATATCAAAAAATAGTAAATAAGAAGATCTAAAATATGATTTAATCAGATTAAATCAAAGACATGCAAAACTATTCTATAGAACTATTCTATTCTAGAACTAGTCATGCATATCTTCATGTTCTTAGATCCAAATCATTTAATTTTAATTTTTTTGATTTCAGATCTGATCACATCTCATGTGACATCTGAAATTACTTTATTTTCTAATTAAAATAAAATTAAAATCAGATCTAAATAATTTAGAACCATGGCTCTGATACCAATTGAAGAGAAATCCTGATTTCTCGGTCCAGGTTCGTCCAGATCTGATTAGATCAAGAGATATATTTCAAAAATTTTCTCTTGATCTCAATCAGATCTTGATATATTTTATATCTGATTCTTATTATTTTAATAATAAGATAAAATAAGATAAATTAAATTAAATTTAATTTACCTGATTTGGGTAATCCTATTACCCTATAGATGATCCTGATTGCAGTGGAAGGTTCTGGATCTAGCCACGCAAGCGCCTGGCCTCTACCGGTATCCACTCGAGTTGGATCTAGAGATCCTCTTCTTCTCTATCACGCCTCCAAAAATTAGATCTGGATCTGATCTGGAGGATCTTCAAAACTCTTTTGAAGATCTGCAGTCGTCCTTTTGCAGCAGCGCAGCCTTCTTGCTTTTGATCGCCATTCCTTGATCTAAATCGCACCAACCTAAGTCCAAAACTCTTTTTGGACGTGGAGAGAAAGGGGAGAAGAGATTATGGCATGGAGAAGGAGGGGAGAGGCAGCCTTGGGGCGTGTCTAATTGCATTCTAATTAGGGTTGGGCGCAGGGTCTTATTTATAGACCTCTTGTGATCCAACTCCTCTTCCTCTCAACCAATCACAACCCTTTGTGAAATCAGATCTAAATCTGATTGGTTGAAATAGAGACCCCTGGATTCCTCCTTAGAGGGTGCCTAAGACTAGTCAAACTAGATTCTTAGTAGAACTCTGATTGGAAACCAAAAGGGAGGTGGAGTTTTGTCCAACAAGGACTCCAAGGCGCCTCCAACTTGGGCTCACGCCACCCTTGGCATGCGCCCTTCTCCTTGCCAGGTTCTGGTAGGGGGACAGGCCCCCACCAGCTCTCCAATAGGTGCATGACATGTGGTCAAAAGTCAAAGGGTCAATGGTCAACGTTTGACCAGTCAAAGGTAGACTTTTGACCAAAGTCAAAGAACAAGAAATGGCAGGTGACCAAAAATGGCAGGTAATGTCTTACAAATAAGACAACCTATTCTGACTTGGATAACCTCTAGTCAGACCATATGAAGACCTCTGATTGAGCACAAACTTCTTTGGCTCAGTCAGGATAACTTATTTATGATAGTAAAAGAAGAACGTTAGGTTCAATCGAGTGCTAGCACGATTTTCTTGAACCTAATTGAATCTCATTCAGATCAATTGAACTAGATCAGTTCAATTGATGATCACCAGATTCAAACCCTTATTTGTGTGACCCAGTTAGGTTCAGTTCTATATGGTAATGGGATATGTCATGATCTCTATCATAGACATCATCGAAACTCCTTTTGATGGATCAGAACTCTTCTGATTCGAACAGCTAGAATGATCGATCATCTAAATCATTCTAATTGCTCCCAAAATTCACCAGTGACACCTGGCAGTATATGGTGGCAACCCATCAGAGCTGAATGCGAACCTCTTGGTGCAGCTACTTAGGTGATTCAGTTCTTCTTTCTTGAGCCCCGATCAGATTAGGGTTAAGGTGAACTCGTCAAACCCTAGTCTCTGTCATATGATGTAATCATTCGATTCGAGTCCAATGTGAAAATCTAAATAGAAACTCTTTCTATTATTTCACTCTACCATGGACATGGATTTTTGGACTTGATTCTCATGATCATCATAGGGCTACTCCTCTACCACCGAGGTAGATAGATTCCATCTTGATGCAATCCAGTTCCTACAATGAACATGCTATAGCCAACATACACCTCAGGATTCCATATGGCTAGGAGACCGAGTAATGGTGTAGTCAAACTATAACACCCTCAAGGTGAACTGCCGATGCATCTCAGGTCAAAGAACCAGACACACTACTGTAGCATCGAGTCAGTCATTGACGAGAAGGTAGACTCCCTAATGACTACTCGAGGTGGTCACGCTCAGTGCCCTCATTCTCTAACGAGTACCTGTACTCTCGCTCCGGTGTCTCCACACCGTAGACTCAAGACTCATCTACTAAAAAAAAACGATCGTACACCAACCTTCCGGATCAATCACCATCCTCGTGATGATCCTATGGTCGGAAGCTGTTTATGAGTTAATAATGATTATTCATGTCTTAAATTTTCAACTCTTGAAAATATGAATTATCATTACCATTAACCCAAAGGATGTATCACAGACACTAAATACACAGGTGTGATAGAAAATAACCCATTTCATTAATTATAGTCAAAATTATAATTTTGCCCCTAGAAGTGTATTACAAGTGTCAGCCAATTCTGGCTTCTAGGGCACATATATCTAACACATACATACTAAAAGTTTTGATCTGTTTAGGTAGCTGATTAATGATCATTGTAAGATATAATTATCAATATAATTCATGATTAATCTAATATAATTAATTATAAAAAAATTAATTAATAATTAGATTGCTAATTGACTTAATTTGATTGACTTAAGAGAACTGCATCAAGTCTAATTAAATTAGATTTAATTAGGTCTAAGCCAATTAGGTTATTAGATGATCTAATCATTAAGAAAGATTAAATCCTGATTTGATTTGAGCTTAGAATTAATTAATTCTTGATTTGATCTAGAGAATTAGAGCCTAATTAGATTGGGTTTATTCATATATTTGGGTTTGATTAGATAAGATCTAATTTGAGCCAAATAGGATGAAAATCTAGAGTCCAAGTTGGGCTAAACTCTCCTTGAGCCATATCACATTGCTGCCCCATCTTTCTCAATGTACAATCTAGTTGTATGTGAGAATTGGTGATGCCAATCATCTCTTGCCACCTACTTTTGGATAGAGTTTAGGTTTGATAAAGTTTCAATTCAAAATAGTTTTGAATTGGAGTTTGTTTCAAACTCAAACAAGCCTCCTTATCCATGCCGCCTAGCCCTCTATAAAGCTTATCCTTTTGTGTGACAAAAGAGAGGCTTTTAGGTGTGTAAAAGTAGAGGGTTTTCTAATGGGGTGTGAGGCTTGGGGTAGGGTTCCTTGGCATGTGAGTTTAAGAGGAAGCCATTTCTTTTTGGGTGAGTGCCTAGGGTTTTATGAGAGAAGGTTATTCTCTTATATTTAGCCTTATAGTTTCTTCCTCCTCATCAGCCATTAAGAAAGTCTTTGCAAGAAGCTAGCATCTCGGGAACTGATCAAATTGGGCTTTTCATGAATACCTTTAGAGGCCATTCATGTGCATGGCTGAAGCAACGATCAAATCCACGAGATTTCAGTAGTGGTATTCTTCAACCCATAATCAAGTATGAGATTGGATCTCAGTAGATTAGATCTATTTCAGTTTTAGATTTTATATACATCATATCATGCCAGAAATTCTACAGTATGATGTTTTTGGATTTGATTTAGTGCATCTTAGATTAAATAGTTTAATCTAAAGTTCTTTTATTATATATTTTTTAAAAAGATTTTGAAATTGATGCATGAAACCTCTACAAGTTTTCCAACACAAAATCTCTAATTTCAAAAAATATCCTCTTCTTCTCCAATCGGAAACCATTTTCTTATCTAGTTTGAATAAGATGGCCAATTTTTGCCATAGTTCTACCCAATCATCTGGCATTTATTCATCATCCGATATTTCTTTGTTTCTCATTTTCTTTGGCATCTTTCTTTCCCATCAAAGTCAGGTATGCATCCTAGATTTGTGCAGGTCTTGGTCTCATGTATGTCTTATTTTTGAAACCCTATTTTTCCTTATTTCTATCCCATTATCTATGCGAGTTATCCTCTAGTTGCAATCTCTATGGATAGAAGTCCAACAGTTGAGTCTAATAGCTCCCGCCGGTCCAAGCTTCAAATGATGAAGGAGAAAGTTTTTCTTCTATAAGCACCAAGCTCAAATAAGGACCTTATGGACAAGAAGAAACCAAGTCAAAGGTTCTTTTGTTGCCCATAAATTGGGGTATGAGTTATCTTTTACCCTAACTCCACTTGATGTTTTCCCTCATTTTGACTTCCAAAAGTGCTTTTGTGTAAGGAAGGTATTCGTGTTGTGACTATTTTGAATGATATGATAATGAAATCTATCACATAGAAAGGTGGTCACAAATCAGCTTAAAGAGAAAATAGATGAGATTATGAACCAAGTCGAATACTACCATACCAAAAAGAGGATGTATTATGGAATTTGTAATTCTCTTGGTTGATTATTGGCCTATTGATGTTGAAGAATCATCAATAGCACTATAACTTGGGGATACATTGATTTTGATGTAGATAATGTTGGAGGTTCATAGGTGTTAAATGAGATATTTATAATGAATTAATCTAGAAATACAACTGAAATTTTTTTGTGCTTAAACTATTAGTTTTTTTTCTGAAGTATGCTGCAAAAAAATACTTGGTATGCTATGGAGGTAACCAAAATCTGAGCAGGACTAAATATATCATTGTAGAAACATTGAGGACCAAATAAAAAAAATTAAAAAGTACATAGATTGATGAGATATATATTGTGTAAAAAACACTCTATAAAATCATAATAGTAATTTATCAAAACCTAACTTATATATGAACATAACTATGCAATTAACAGTTATCGGCCACTTAATATATTGAATAGATTATGAAACATTTGAAAAAAAATAATATCATTGATAACAATGTAAAAGTACCATTCATTATACAATATGATTTAGCAATACTTATCTTGGCACTATAATACATCAAATGAAATGGGATATCCATTTATATCTTTTAAAATACTATACAAAAATAAAGTATGAAAACCAACACTATTTACATCCAAACAATAAGATGCCTATCACTTACAACTATTGCAATAGTATTTACAATATAGTGAAATCATAAAATAGCAGATGAACTAGGTCCAACCCTTGCACTACTAGTAGATCTATTCCTTGCAGTCCACTCAGATATTGAAAATATAGCCCTCCCACTAGTTAAAACTCTAGACCTACATGCAATAGCAAATTTAGCCCTCCTACCCCTAATTATAGCCCTTCCAACAGCAGATGAAGCCTTTCCAATAGTAGAACCAGCTCTTCCAGTAATAGATCCAGCTCTTCTAGCAATATATCCATCCCTTGTTGTAACAATTCTTTCATAAGATGTAGATTCACCTCTTTCAGCAACACCATATCCATGTGCAGCCCTCCCAATACCAACAATGCCTCTATCTACAACTCCTTTGCTTGCAAAATTCTTATGTAGTAGAGGCCTCCTAATACGAGCCATCCTAACTACAACCCTCCTGCCACCAGTATGACCGCTCTCAATAGCAGTACCACCCACCTATGGAGCCTCAGTCCTAATAGATATAGAGCCTTGTAAGGTGGCATTAGGGATGGCATTAGGCTAGATTCTGGATGGATTTCTAACTATCCAAATCCAAATCTAAATATCCAATAAACTATCCAAACCTAATCCAAACACTATCAGAATTGGATTTTTTTTGCCCAAATCGATCTTTATCGGGTATCGGATAATTTGGATTTATCTAGCCAGAACCCAATTATCTTACATTAAGTGTTTTTTTTTTAAATTTCTATCAACTCTAAAGCCATACTACCATTCCATAAATTATATCTATCTTAAACAAATAAAATTCAATAACACTTAGTTTCATATTCAATCAAAATAAAATTCAAACTATCTTAATTAAATAAAATTTTAATAATGCTTAGTTCAATAGTATTTAGCTCTATATTCAATCAAAATAAAATTTAAATGCAATACAAATTTAACGGACCAAGACATTCAACAACAAAAGAAGAAGAAAAAGAAAGAAAGGGAGGAATGAATATCTAAGTTAAGATTTAGTAACTAGTAGGTAGTAATTGATAAAATATATTTAATATAATATATATTTTAAAATACTAAAATAATTTGAGTCAGGTTTAGGTCAGGCATTGGATCAGATGCATAACTATCAATTCCGATCCAAACCCAAAGTTAAGCATTCAAGTTTTATCCAAACCTAGCCCAAACCCAGTCAATGCATTGACTATCCGATCCAATCGGATTGGATCAGGTCAGATATCCATAGATTTGGATTTTGTTATCATCCCTAGGTGGCATAATGAATTAGTCAGTATGTAGTTCTCATTATTGATGTCTAAAATATGTTTTTTTCTGATATATTCTGATGCAAGCCTAAAATCCATGAGTCTTCCACTGCTGCTCCCATGCCCTTGGCTTTCATGTGCCAAAGTAGAAGCATCATTAGTTCCTTACTTATGTCTTGGATTATCTCTCACTACTTGTCTCCTATAAGCCATTAAGTTATGTCCTCATAAATGACATCTTCCATACTTTATCCTCATATTTGTCTTTCTTATCCTACTTGAAATGGGGTGTTGTGGTTCATCTATATCTCCTTTGCTTTTTGGCCTATTAGATGGCCTCCCTACTATTGGTGGTAGTTGAGAGACTAAGTTATCTTAGGCCACATATTCTGTCTATTAAGTAGTTTAAGGAAGTGAGAATATATTCTCATATAAATTTTTCTATTGAAGTAAATATTCACAAACTCCTCCGGCCTCTTTTTTAAGAAGTATATGCACTATATATCATGTGCACAAGGTATACTAGTCAATTATCAGATGAAATAGCTGCATTCATGCTTATCTAAATCCATAATATACTGATTAGGACCATGTTCAACCTCATACATACTGCCACCAACTCATATTGCTAGAAAATATCTTGAAACTTTCTTATTATTCTCTAGCTTCTTCATGATGTTAGGACAAAATGGATACTTATGTTTGCGCATCAATTCTCTCTTTTTAATTATCTTTGATATTATAGCCTTGCATATCATCTCCTATAGGCTTATCCCTAGCATGTAACATGTAAGTATTAAAAGTCTCAAACAAATTATTTAGGAGCATATCATATTTTGGCCATATCCTAAATACATGTCTAGACCAGAATCTTATAGGACAATGATCAACCATCGATATGTAGCTGGATCAATCTGTTTGATCAGATTAAGTTGAAACTCAAAATCTGCTCTTATTGTAGCTCTTGCTACCTTCCATAGAGCATCCCTAGGTACCAATAGCTTGAACTTTGCCTTAAAGTTGGCATACAAATATTGTACGCATAAGTTAAACCCTAGGAGTAGATCATTAAATGTAGATAGTAAACCCTACCATAACCATAAAATATGATTAATATAGAGACTCTCATAAATAAATTAATCTTTGTCCCATGTAAATATGTAAATTATGATTGTATCTTTTACGGTCAGATATGGATGTCCGGCCTTCAATCCTATACGAACCAATATCAAGCTGAAGAAGCTCCAGGAACCAAGATCAGTTATCTTTAGATTAGTTTCAACAATAGCCTAGGCAATTGGGTACATACCAGCATTTCTACCAATCCCAATTGCAATAATTAACTATCTCAAATATGATCCTTTGAGGTGACAAGCATCTAGAGCAATTTTAGGCCTGCAGTCATCCAAAAATTAAACCTTGCTAATAAGTAGTAAAACAAATAAAATCTTTTGAAAATTGAGAGTCTATTAGGCTACTGTGTATCAAGAAGCATTTTTTCTATACTACTTTCATTTTGTCTTTCTAATCTCCTCAGCATAATCTCATAGTCTGCTATATTGCACTGTTATGAAATCATATATCATCTCTATAGCCTTCCTCTTTTCTCAGTAAACTTGGGATCTTGATATTTATGCTTTCAAATATTATCTAGCCTGCACAACCAACTTACTTTACTTCCAGAAGGCTGACTTTTGAGTCTTTCAAGATACTTATTGACTAGGTAACTTGATTTTTATATTCTTATTCTAAACCTCCTTACAATAAGCGTGCTCACCATGATGACATTTAATCTGTGTAGTGAATCTATCCTGCATCAAGAAAGCATGCAATTTTTATCTATAATTGTCATGGCATATTTCTCTTACCCTCAACTTATTAATTTTCACCAACTTAACATTGTGCCCCTCATTAATTGCATGCTCTTTTATTGCTACTTTTAGAAAGGTGAAGCTATTATTTCATGTCCAACTTACATTGAATATTAGTCAAATCTATTTTCTCTCTAAAAATATCAAAGATATCATCTCTATCTTCATTTGAAATTTCATATAAATCTAAATCCTTAGACTACGTAGAGTCTGAGAAAACATCTTGCTGGCTTTCACCCTCTTTAGCCCTAAGTTCTGTCTCCTCATCATCACTCCCCACATAATCATTGTCACATAAGTTATCCATGTTAATACTTCTATTATTCTCACTTCTACTTTCTTCAGCCTCAACTCTCTTATTGCTTCAGCACTAACATTCTCACTTCCTTTCTCCACAGCTTCTTCATGTAAATAAATGGACACATACTCTAAATTAAGCAATGACTTGGCAACTAAATAAGGTTACAATTTCTCATGCTGTGTTGGCTTTGGCATAGCTTCCTGTTGACCACTTACAACTTTATCTCCATGTTCCACACAAACATGTATCATGCCATCTAGAGGAATGTCTAAAATCATGCCTAAAATATTTTAATCACTAAAAATAAACTTCAATTCATTATTTAGATCTTTTTTTAGCTTAACATTGTAAAATTAAGATAAATTAGAAATCCTAATATCCCCCGACATACTCTCCATCTTTAGAAAAGAGATTGAACTTTCCACCATAATAAAATATGATAGAAAACATGTCAAAAGCTATATCCACCAATACTCTAGGAACCAAATTATATATTCTTTGAAGATTAGTGAGCCTTAAAAAAAGGACATATACTATGAGGACCATAGAGATACATTATCTTACAAAGAAGAACAAAAGAATGTATAGGAAAATAATAATTATATGTAGATTAATATATGAGAACGCATCTTAACAAATGAATGCATGTTAAAATAAGATTGTATGGTGCAACCATGAAGTATAGGTACAATAGTAAGCAATGTACTAGCTAACAATATATAACCTATGAAAAAGATTTGATTATTTTTCGATGTGGACCATTTAAAACCTCGAAATATACTCTGAGGAGCATAAGATATGTAGGAACATAAGAAGTATAAGTATAATAATAAGCAGAGCATATACAAGAAATAACCTATATGAATAAATTTAGATTGGTTTTCCTATGAAAGTTTTTGGATCATTTAAATTATTGATATATACTTCAAGGACCACATATATACTCTAAATTACAACACCCATCATCTTCAATTCAACCTAAACAAAGCACATAGAGCACAATCTCAATTGGCAAATAGAGCACAACAAAACTTCAATTAGTCATTATGAAGTATAAGTATAATAGCAAGCAGAGTATACAGAAGAAATAACTTATGAATAAAATTAGAATTATTTCCTTATAAATTTTTTGGATCATTTAGAATATTGACAGATACTCGGGGAACCACAGACAAACTCTAAATTACAATACTCATCATCTTTAATTCAGCCTAAATAGAGCACATAGAGCATATATAGTTTTAATTGATAAATAGAGCACAAAAGAAATCCTCTACTAAATCTCTTCTAAACCCATCTCAACAGTCCTAGGGTAAAAAGGCAAGCACACCCTAGTTGATGAGGATACATAACCCTCTATAGACTCTCTTTGTCCTAAACTCTTAATTTCATACTAGCATACAAAAATAATCAAAATTTTTAAATTTTTAGACTCTAATTGAAAAACATGACATACATATGCATATTATAAACTTAACATTATAAACCTAAAAAGCATAGTTGAGTTCAATAGGGAAGAAAGATGCCAAAGATAATGGGAAAGAAAGAAATCTTGGTCGACGAACAATGCAGAAAATGAATGCCGAATGCATGACTCTGATGAATATTGCCGAATGATTGGGTAGAATCATGGTAAAAATCAACCTTCTTATTCAAGTGGGGAAAAAAGAACAGTTTTCGATTGGAGAAGAAGAGATGTTTTCTGAAATTAGGGCATAGGTGGGAAAATAGAGCATAAAACATCCATTGGAATGGTTTAAGCTATGTAATCGCCTATTTCGATCACGTCGGTAGTATTTTTCAAAATATTTTAAGCCACGTCAGTATCAGTTGAGCCATATGAGCAAAGGATACTCCATGTAGGTATCGGTGATTGTCGCATCCGACTTCTGATGAAAGAAAACTATTAAAATCATATCTAAAGTCAATATTAAAATGGTTCAGATAGTTCAGGGACTAAATTTTAGTTTTTTATAGTTTAGGAACCTTTTAAAAAAATCTGACTTAGTTCAGGGACTAAGAACATAATTTATCCTAAAATTTATTTTTAACTTAGAACTTGTAAATATAGTTAGAATCTTCTAATAGGGGGCATCCTCTATCTATAATCTGATGGATAAGATTTGCACTATTGCTAAAACCAAACCTAACTAGTTTTGCATTGAGACTCATTTCATTATGTTAATTTCAGGATGGTTTCAGCTCGGGCTCGGATTAGATTGGTTAGAGTTAAAATATGCTTCTTTGAGCTTGAGTTATAATTAGAAAGCCTAGCCTAAGTTTTAACTAGAATAACATTAATTTGTGGGCCTTCATGCTCTTCATGTAGGCCTGGATGCGGATAAAGGTCAAAAGCCTCACCTTTTGTGCTCTAACAGCACACATACTATATCACCTTTGGTTATAAGACGACTGGGGTTAGCTTATCTTTGTTGTTGGCAAGTGATTGAACCTTGCATATTGGAACAGAAAGGATCTATAACGGATGCAACCTAATCAGTCACAGGAAATCAATATACCCCTGCACTTGCCAACCTTTAATTTAGTCACCCAGCTCAGAATTAAGCTTTGGAGAGGTAGCGGCAATTAGGCGGGTGTGACTACTAAGGCAAGCTCCAATTCACAGAAAATAGTAAACTTATTAATTACTCTATTCTTATGAAAAGTGAATCAAGTTTTTTTCTCTTACTACACATTTTTGGTCCCAATATTCAGTCTAAGCAAGTGCAAACTAATCGTATACTCATATGATAAATTACTCAAATATGACTAAATTTCCATCACCCATATGTTCACCATCATGGATTGCATATTTTAGTCTTAGACAACTCCATGTTTGTCAAGAGGAGATATTAGAGGATAGCTTGCATACAAATATAGGCATAAGGAAACCTGGCAATGCATGACTTCATACACGCTTCCTCTAATGTTTTGTCATGCATGGTTGCATGCAACTGAAGGCAAACTAAGAAGCCATTCTTTTTTGTGAAGAATAATACCTTGATATTACATTTTTGAGAAGGCTGATGCATCTAAGAATTAGGTCTGGCTACCATAACTGTGATAGATTACATCTCTCAATGATGAGTGGCAGTTCATCAAGAAGTTCATTTATTTAGAATCTGAAGAATAATGGCCTCTGCAGCCCTTACCACTTCTTTATCATGCCTGCTTTCGACTATAAATATGGAGGGTATCATATGGTTGTGGCCAGGTAATGTAACTAATGACCAACTTCGCCACCATCCTCACCCATCAATCGAAAACCACTTTCCCTTGATATAATGGATTAGGAGATCCAAGATCGGAGGCAAAATGCAATTGCTTCATGTGACCTTGAAGCTTTTTCATTTCAGATTCTCTTATTTTTGAAGGTTTATGTTGGTTTTGTTCTATTGAGATCCCTTTCCTCAACAAGCTTCCCGTGTAACATGCTTATGTCTCTGTCTACATGTCCACTTCTTTTCTCCAGAATATTCTATCTTCTTCACATGTGATTCATTCAGCTCGATGTTACGACCATAATATATCCTTGGTAGGTAATAAAGCAGCTTTCAGCCTACATTTTGTCAGTGGGCTTTCCAATAAACTAATGTACTGAATAATTCAGCACCAAGGACTATATCTTATATCCAAAATTATTAGGTCTGTCCAAAGTTTGATGTGAAGTCCTTGGACGGCCGTAAAGATTCCTCTACAAAATCGCTTTTTATTACAGCAAAAAAGATCAGAAACTTTGGGTTACTCCTCTCTTCGTTAATTTTGCTGTCAGCGTGATCAGCAGATCCAAGAACAAGATATTTTAACAATAAAGCACTTATCCATATGCAATTCAAAAAGCCAAACCTTGTAAATTAATTAAAAGGCATCAACTTCATCCATTTAATCTCACTTCTGAAAGTTGCTACTTTTTACGAGAAAAGAAACTACAGTTTAACGAAACAAGGCCCATCCATCCATATGCTGATGATGATGATGGACCATTGTAAGGATGCAGTACATTATAATTGCATGTGCTCGCCCTCACGCACCTTGGACAGCTTTGGCCATGGCGTAGGCAGCAGCGGAAGCAAGTGCACCAATGAAGGCTGTCTGAATAGCACTTAGAAGGGGGCGGTTGCCAGTGAAGTGGCCCTTCATGTAGCCAAAGATGAGAAGCGCCACGACGGTGACACAGACTGATGTCAGCATCGCCTTCTCAGCTGTCGTGATGAACACGTAGGGCAAGAGGGGCACCATGCCACCCATTACATATGCCAGGGCAATTGTTAGAGCACTCTGCAATGCCCTCCTTGGCTCGGGCTTCTCCAGGCCTAGTTCGAACCTGAAAGAAAAGATCGGTTAAGGTCATAGCTTCATAATAACAGTTGTTCCACCTTCTTGGAGTTGGCTATGTGTTAGGCTTTGTTCATCTAGATTCTAGTTATCCAAGCGCATTGATGTCACTCTATTATTTGGAAAGGTGATTGCTAATGCTGTTGTCATTCTGAGGATGTTCCTCCTGACTTGCTTATTGTTTGGGAGAGGTCAAAAGAAGGGGATGACTGGATCATGACAAAATAGGAATGGCAATTTTATGTTGGCTAATATGCGCATAATAAGCAGTGGACATAATTTTGTGATTTTATTGAAAGTCATTCTTCGATTAAATTGGAGTAATGACATACGTATATTCTAGATAAAAACACCTATGACACCTTCAGGTACCATGTTTTGCACCATGACCTGCAGGCGTCAAAGCATAAACCTCACAAAAAAACAAGAATAATTTACTCAAATGCCTAAGGTACGTCCTGTATTCTTACAATCTACGCATATAATATAAAATTGGAGGCACTAGCACTATTTAGTAAGATATTCCTACGGGACCATTTTTTTTATTAATATACTTATTTTTTTATAAAATATACTCCCTATATCACTTTAAAAGAGCAATTTAATACATGTAGATAGAAAAGAAAGCTGAAGATAGATCTAAAATCATGTGACGTGAAATAGCAAGAAAGAACATGGCATCTACAAAGTATGAATTCAAATCAATCAAAGCAGAAAAAAACGATTCCTGTAGCCGACTCCAATTACTTTGGGATTAAACTTAGTTAAGTTGAGTTGAAATGTAAAAAAAAAGATAAATACCTATTTCAAATCGTAGGCCAGTCTATGTCACATGCATGGTCATTCTATAAGGATCCACCTTATAAGACCCAATATTTATGGCAACTGCATAGTTGTTAAGAAAAAACAGGTGTAATATTTCTAAAAAATTTTTAGTATTTATACCTTAAAATCTCTCATGCTTTCATCAAACCAAAGTACCATTTTTAATTTAAACTCAAACTTCCGTCCAAAAATAACTAGATTTGTGAACTTAAACCTTATGTTTGGTAAAAAGGATGGATTGGAGGAAGAATAAATAGGGCGAAAATATGGATGAGGGAGAGGATAGATGATCTTTTATCCATCCAGCTATGTATTTGGTGAAGCATAAAAGGATAGATGTGAATGCTTCCCTCCTCTATTTGATGAAGAAAAAATCAAAAGAGGAAAAGATGATATTTATTTGATAATTTTACTAAACTATCCTTTGATAAAGAAGTATTATCATTATCAATTTATAATACTTATTTATATTAAAGAAAAAGAATAATATATAAACTTATAATATTCATAATTTATAATTATATAAAAAGTATATAAATATTTAATTTTAATTTAGTTTCATAAATTAATTATATATAACTTTATTTATTTATATATATTAATTATATAAATAACTAATTAATTTAAATGGTTAATTAATTTTATACAAATAGTTAACTAAAAATAGTGAATATAAATAAAAATAGAGGATACTAACCATTTACTTATCATTATAAAAATTATATACTAAAATTAATAAAAAAATAATAAAATTTAATAGTATAGGATTAATAGTGTAGATGAATAAAAATGTACATTAAAAAATGATTAAAAAATAAAAAACTGTTAGGATTTTGTCGAAAAATTAATAAGACATCATTTGTCAATTTAGAAACCACTCGTCGCGTACTCCATCCATCATTTTTTGCCTCCTTTCAACATAGGAGGAGGCAAATTAGTAAGCTGGGATGGATAGATAATTCGTCTTTTTCTTTCATCTTTTTTAAAATTTTTTGAACCAAATGATGAATGAAAGCTACCTATTCTTTCAACATCATCCATGTTCTCTCTCATGACCTCAACCAAACACTATAAAAATGTTCACCATGAATGTTATTATCTTAACAAAAGGAAAAAAATGGTAAGGAGCATATAATAAGTTGATTCTTTTGTGGTAGCCAAAAAAAAAAAAAAAGTTTCTTCAATAGAAAGAAACTTGAATGCTTTTACAGATTAAGCTCATCCACCAAAAGAAACAAAAGTCCAATATTCAAAGAATCTAGCAAAGAACATAGAAAACGTTGAACCTAGTTTTATTTTTTAGGAAAAACTCACTTTACTTTTGTATTAGTAAAAATAGGTAATTTTTTTATATTTGGACTTGAGTAATCAATAAGCACTACTCTCATAGAGAGGCAAATCTGAAGTTAAAATAACAGATATTGATAATAGATGCACACCAAATATATATAGGAAGCTCCATATTTATAAACATTGTTGTGAGCAAGCATGAGAATAGCGATATAATGGTCCACTAAAAATCAAAACATACTATATATGCAAATCTTTAGTAGTCTCCCATGGTGTTGCCCCTACATCTAAGTACAAAATGAAAAGTAGTCTAAAATAAGTTTACCACCTGCGTGCATCTGGGGGCAGAGTCAGAATCATCAAATGCATATTCTTGGCAAAATAAATAAATAAGTCTAAACCCCCTTTTTTTTTCCAAAAACAATCTGCAAAATTTATATAAGAAAATTAATAATATTTTGAGTGCACCTTCCCACCCAGCTAGAGAAGATCAATGTAAATATGAAAAATTAAGCGGTCTTTTCATACATATTTCCCTCCTCCATACTCCACCATGAAGTTCTAGTGTCCCTGCCGAAAAGAATAGCTTAACCAGTTCCACAAAAAACGGAAAAGATCCACTTACCTCATCATGAACTCGAGCCATGCCTGTGGATTTTTCCGGAGGGAGTTTACAATCGGAGTATACTCGTGCGGCTCGAGCCCATATTGGGACAGAATCTCCGCGATCTCCGCCGCCTCTGATCAAAATCCGACCGTCAGATCAAGATAAAACGGCAGAAACAAGCCCCTGCAGGATAATGAAACGGTGTACCCGCACTCACCGGTATCCGGGACGGTGATGATTTCCTCCTGCTCCCGCTTCAACTCCCGCATGTAGTGGTCCGCCTCGCTCTTCGCCGCCAGATACCTGCCACGTGTACAAATCAAACCCAAAACAAGCACCACAACAAGCCAATCCGGACCGCTGATTCGGTGAACCAATCTCTCCCCACGTCGTCGGGGCGGTTCCGGTGGACTCTAGGGATCTCCCGGTGCGTTTACCACCAAAAAAAAAAAGAAAAGAAATCTCCGGCCACGGCCTTTGAAGCCACCACGGTCTCGGGACACCACTGCAGATTTCGTTTATGGACGGGTCCGAAGGCGGTGGTAACCTCACCGAAGACGAGCGATTAATTGGTGATGGGATAGGGGTAGAGGGGAGGAGAAGAAGTACCCGCCGAGGCCCATGGAGATGGCGCCGGCGGCGACCTCCGCGAGGCCGGCGGTGAGGATGATGGAGGAGGGGACAGACGTGCCGGAGAGGCCGGCGGCGAGGGCGAAAGGGACGGTGAGGCCGTCGGAGACGCCCATGATGACGTCCCGGACAACCTCCCCCGCCGTGAAGTGATTCTCCTCATGCATCTGCAGCAACTTCTCCGTCGCCGACGTCGAACCCAGCGCCGCCACCGGCGTGGTTTTGGTCACCGCCCTGCCTTCTTCGAGCACCATTCCTCTTCTTTGGTCTCTTCGAGGTTCGGTTTTTTATTCGCTTTGTTTGGCAGTGGAGAAGGCAAGACGGTTCCTTATATACTACGGGCGCGTGTGCTGCGAAATCGGGGAGTGTTCAAAAGAAGACAATAGAATCGTGTATTTTTACGGAATTGCCCACAAGGGGTTTGTATCTGGTTGCGTAGTAAGCAAGAGCAGGAAGTACTTTACAGATCATATGCCGTACTTTATAGATCATATAGCAGTTGCATTACAACGTTGTACATATAACAAATACCAAGCATGGTAAAGTTAATTACATAAACGGTACATCGCATAACTAAGAAGACAACTGGAAGTCACACCTGGTACTAATAAACAGGGAAAATGATAATGTCTCGTGATATGGTACCGTCCACCCTTGATCACTGGCTGTGCAAAAATGAGAAGCTTGATGTATTTTTGATCTACGTGCAATGTTTGCATTCATTCCTTTGGCGTCGTTTATTGCAAATGTGATTATACGGTGGATTGGAGGAAATCTTATCTCATCCACTGGCTTTTGTATATCATCATACTTTTGAGCCACCATTGGCCAGGAGTAAGACATTCTGAGGCTATTGGATGAGGTGTGGTGCTTCCCATCCATTATCCATCTTTATACTACGATATTCATATATGGCAATACAAATTATTTTCTTAAATTTTATAACCATCATGAATGTACAATAATTTAGAATAGTTGTTGCTTAATTAGTAAATTTTTTATACTAATTATTGATAGAGAAATTAGATCGTCACTGGAATTACTGGAGTGGTCGTCAGAGAGCTCAACGGTAAAACCTGCAAAACAAAATCCTGATTGGAGGTAGGTGACTCCGGCATGGATTCCTTAATGATCAAGTCAGAAATCTACCAATAAGAATGGAGTACTCAGAAATTAGAAAGTTTCAAGAAGAAAACGTATCTGGAGAGTCCTATTTATAAATAGAGCTATAATAGATTAATAGTAATTACTGTAACTAACCGTTAGTGGATAGTTTGGATGGTTCTAATTCTGTTATAGAGGATAAAAGAGCAATCGTAATCACCTGATATTGGCCAACTGTAGTCCAGTGGTGGCACGGATGAAAAAATATCTTTTCTTATTACTGATACTTGAAAGTCGAAAGTTACCGAGCTTTACAGCCGACTTTATGGACTATATTTGTTTTACGAAATCTGAGATCGGATAGACTAAATTTGAAGGTCTAGTTACTTGAACAGGACCTGTGCTTTAGACCTTGAGGTCGGATGAGCCTGAAAGCTGGACGAACACCAAGTTTCTTGGCCAGGACTGCTTCAGGATTACTTAAACTGATTTAAGGAAGGTTAGTTGAAGGTTCGGCCATGTTTGAGGTTAGATCCTGATAGAAACTACTATTTCAGAATTGTTATCATTAAGCTTGAACTGAATATCAAAGTCAAGAAGCTCGACAGACATTTAGGGTCGGACATCAGTAAGAGATCACTATCATTTTAGGATAAGCTATCACTAAGCTTAGACTGAAGATTGAAACTCACCGAACTTCGAGGCAAGCCTTTTAATATTAATCAGAGCTCGGAAACTGGCTTTGTTGTATCTTAAGTTAGGCTGTGTTAATGGCCAAATGGTGCCTTCAGGAGGTCGATGATAGCTGGTTTGTAGGAACTTCAATGGGGATCCTTTTTTTTTCAATACTTGTCCCTTTGCTCCTGAGTTCAAAATTGGGATGAAGAAAGTACCATCACCTTCGATTGTCGAAGTCTAATTATATTTTTTCACCTTTGAGATGTGACATTTCTTGGATAATTGAAGCCTGCATAGAAATCTCATTATTATAGAATGACCCAAGATGATTTTGGATTTCAAAATTTTCTTTGGCACAAAGCTCGATCGTACAATGCAATAATTGCACCGCTGACATCTACCGCTCATAATGAAGCCAGATACGTTGCAAGCTTGGATTAGGTGGTGATGATTCAGAATCACGATGGTTTTAGATTTTGTCAGATATTTAAGGTCCCTCTTTTCTCTTTTTTTCTTATTCTATTCTCTTTCTTCTTGAATTCTTGCTTTGCAACCATCTTCTCTAGCTCTGATCACCCTACTTCTTCCATATTCTTCTGATCTTTGTCATCTTCTTTCTGTTTTCCTTCCATGATTTTGATTGTCCCATCGAGCCTCCTGCAATTCTAGGTTAGCATTCTAACTCACTTTTTTATTTTCAGCAACTTTCTCTTATCTTTTAGGACTCCTTTTCAAATATCTGCTCTTCTCTTATCTTCCTTTGTTTCTTCTTCTAATTTTTTTTAATTTTTAATTTACTTTCATCTAATTTTTCCTTGATCCAAAATGACTTTTCTAAACCATAATTTCTTGGTCTTCTAAAAATCCTTCTGAACGAGATCCTCCCAAACTTAGATGAGTGATTGGCCCCAAACTCGGGCACGAGATCAGATTGACTTTTATGCCCAGAACCCTAGCTTCCACTCTTACTCTTGATGATCTATCCTTCATCCAAGCTTGGTTTGGGGTTCCCCTCGAGTACGAGCTCAAGTTATCGGGGCCGGTGGCAGAATTTGTGCTCTTCTTCTAGGTCGGCTTGGGCTGTACTCGGAGACCTTCCAAGTCGAACTTAGATTACCTATCCCATCTTTTATTCTCAAATTTTTTTGCTTTTATAACATGTCTCTATCCTCTATTATTCCCAATTCTTTTCATTTCATTATGGGATTCCTTACTGCTTGTTTCCTTACCGAGGTCCAACCAACCATACCTTTATTCTAAGCTTTCTTTACCATTAAGAACCATCCTTTTGCCAAAAAATGGTGGTATATATCCCCATAAACCAGAACCAAAGATCTGATCAAGGAGGCTCCTTCCTCCATTCATGGCTGGAAGGAGTAGTTTCTTTTTGTCTTCCACCATATGATGGGGGCTTCCTCATTGGGCTCAACTAAGGGAATCAGTTTCCAAGGCATCAAAGTTAGGAAAGCAAGACTTCGAAAATGCAAAGATCTTGCGAGAATATAAAATCCCCCTACTAGCCTAATTGTTGTCTAATCAAACTCTTTTCAATCTCAGTCCTTTAGATCCCAAAGAAATAAATTTAAATTTCTTCTGATCTTTTGTTCTTTTTAACTTTGGTTTGCTCATTTTTATAGAAATGATGCCTGAGAAATTGGCACTACTGCAAAAGGACCATCAAATGAGGAAAAGAAAGGATGCCAGCTTGAGAGAAGCATTAAAAAGAGTCAAGCCTTCCATCTCGAGCCTAACTTCTTTAGTTCATCTCACGACTGCAAACCTGGAGGTCAGGGTGGCCTCACCGACCCCAACAATGTTAGCCAAAATTATCGAACCACCATCCCCTACTAAGAAGAAAAAGAGGGGCGAAGAGCAGAAGAAGAAGTATGTCACCAAGAAACCTCGACCAAAGAAGGACATTGGGGAGTCAAGTGGTGACAACATCAACTAGGACACTGCCACTCATGACAACTGGAGGGTCGTCTAAATCCTTCTGGAAGATAGCTTGCTCCCCATCGAGATAAAATTCATGAGCTGAAACTCCAGGAGCATAAGAAGGGGACAATTTCTGCTTTTCTCGAGATAAGCACTTCATCATTTGTTAGCTTTAAGTATTTCGTAGTGAGAGAGCTAATTCTATTATTCACAGATGGGCCATTTTTTATCCATTATTGCTGCATCAACTACCAATCATAAGGCCAATGTTACCAAGGCTAAGAAAGACATCATGACTGCCAAGGCCAAGGCTTCCAACCATAAAGCTAAGGCTAAGCATTTCAAGGAGGTGCTTAAAGAGTTTGAAAGGATCTCGGCAGAGGCCAAGGAAGAGTTGGCCAAAATGAAAGGTGTCCTAGAAGAGGCATAAAATTGTTAGATATATGTGCCCTAGAAGTCAGAATTGGCTGACACTTGTAATACACTTCTAGGAACAAAATTATAATTTTGACTAAAATCAATAAATGGGTTATTTTCTATCACATATGTGTATTTAGTATCTGTGATACATCCTTTGAGTTAATGGCAATGATAATTCATATTTTCAAGAGTTGAAAATTTAAGACATGAATAATCATTATTAACTCATAAATTGCTCTTGACCATATGATCATCACGAGGATGGTGATTGATCCGAAAGGTTGGTGTACAATCGCTTCTCTTTAGTAGATGAGTCTTGAGTCTACGGTGTGGAGACACCGGAGCGAGAGTATAAGTACTCGTTAGAGAACGAGGGCACTGAGCATGACCACCTCGAGTAGTCATTAGGAAGTCTATCTTCTCATCAATGACTGACTCGATGCTGCAGTAGTGTGTCTGGTTCTTTGACCTGAGGTGCATCGGTAGTTCACCTTAAGGGTGTTATAGTTTGACTACACCATTACTCGATCTCCTAGCCATATGGAATCCTGAGGTGTATGTTGGCTATAGCATGTTCATTGTAGGAACTGGATGGCATCAAGATGGAATCTATCTACCTCGGTGGTAGAGGAGCAGCCCTATGATAATCATGAGAATCAAGTCCAGAAGCCCATGGCCATGGTAGAGTGAAATAATAGAAAGAGTTTCTATTTAGATTTTCACATTGGACTCGAATCGAATGATTACATCATATGACAGAGACTAGGGTTTGACGAGTTCACCTAAACCCTAATCTGATCGGGGCTCAAGATAGAAGAACTGAATCACATAGGTAGCTGCACCAAGAGGTTCGCATTCAGCTCTGATGGGTTGCCACCATATACTGCTAGGTGTCACTGGTGGATTTTGGGAGCAATTAGAATGATTTAGATGATCAATCATTCTAGCTGTTCGAATCAGAAGAGTTCTGATCCATCGAAAGAAGTTTCGATGATGTCGATGATAGAGATCATGACATATCCCATTACCATATAGAACTGAACCTAACTGGATCATATAAATAAGAGTTTGAATCTGGTGATCATCAATTGAACTGATCTAGTTCAATTGATCTGAATGAGATTCAATTAGGTTCAAGAAAATCGTGCTAGCACTCGATTGAACCTAACGTTCTTCTTTTGCTATCATAAATAAGTTGTCCTATCTGAGCCAAAGGAGTTTGTGCTCAATCAGAGGCCTTCATATGGTCTGACTGGAGGTTGTCCAAGTCAGAAAAGGTTGTCTTATTTTGTAAGATATTATCTGCCATTTTTGGTCACCTGCCATTTCTTGTTCTTTGACTTTGGTCAAAAGTCTACCTTTGATTGGTCAAAGGTTGACCATTGACACTTTGACTTTTGACCACATGTCATGCACCTATTGGAGAGCTGGTGGGGGCTTGTCCCCCTGTCAGAACCTGGCAAGAAGGAGGGTGGCGTGCGCCCAAGTTGGAGGCGCCTAGGAGTCCTTGTTGGACAAGGACTCCACCTTCCTTTTGGATTCCAATTAGAGTTCTTCTAAGAATCCAGTTTGACTGGTCTTAGGTGCCCTCTAAGGAGGAATCTAAGGGACTCTATTTCCACCAATCAGATTTAGATCTGATTTTACAAAAGATTGTGATTGGTTGGGAAGAAGAAGAGAAGTTGGATCACAGTCAGTCTATAAATAAGACCCTGCGCCCAACTCAGATAAGAACATGATATGATTGAGAATCATAATTTTCACGCCCAAGGCTGCCTCTCCCTTCTTCCTCCATACCAAATCTCCTTCTCCTTCTCCTCTCCACGTCCAAAAGGGTTTTGGACTTTGGTTGGTGCGATCCAGATCAAAGAAAGACGATCAAAAGCAAGAAGACTGCGCTGCTGCAAAGGACGACTACTGATCTTCAAAAGAAGTTTTGAAGATCCTCCAGATCAGAATCCAGATCTGATTTTTGGAGATGTGATAGAGAAGAAGAGGATCTCCAGATCCAGCCTGAGTGGATACCAGTAGAGGCTAGGTGCTTGCGTGGCTAGATCCAAAACCTTCTGCTGCATACAGGATCATCAACAGGGTAATAGGATTACCCAAATCAAGTAAATTAAATTTGATTTAATTTATTCTTATTTTATTTTATTTATTAAAATAATAAGAATCAGATCTAAAATATTCCAAATTTGATACAGATCAAAGAAAAATTTTTTGAAATATATCTCTTGATCTGATCAGATCTGAACGAACCTGGATCAGGAAATCAAGATTTTCCTTCAAAAATATCCTAAAAAAGGCAAAATCTGATCTGACCTCGGAGAAGGAGAAGAGGAAAGCTATCGAGTCCGAGGCCACTGAGGTTAGGAAGGAGGAGGAAAAGAAAATGGCTGAGGCCAAGCACCTAGTAGTGGAAGAGTTCAAATTTTCCAAGGAATTTACTATGATCAAGGTGCAATTCACTAGAAAAGCTTTCGATAATGACTTTGAGACCTGTCGGCAAAAGGTCACGAGCCATTATCTTGAATTGAACCTAACTTTCTTGGAAGGTGAACTGAGTGATGTCCTGGCTACCGAGCCTTCTGCTGAGGTCGGGGAGCCCGTAGAAGTGCCTCCAATTTTCAAAGTCGAAGCTAGGCAACCCCTTGAGGTTGAGCCAGGCTCCTCTACTATCCCTTAATCTGAGGTCGGGGACAACTCTTAATTATATCTTTTTCTCTTTCTTACCTATGTAATTAAATTTTTGAGTAATGAAATTTTATTTTCTCATACCTTGTCTTTCGTGTCATGATGTTTTTGTGCAATAGACCATTGTTTGTGGATTCTGCCACCAAGCTCAAGCTTGGACTATGGCTATTTCTTTATCCCAAGCTATTCTTTTAAGGACTCGAATATAATCTCTGGAGAAAGAGATGCATCAACCTAATAATAAATTAGCTAAAGCTGAGAAAGAGCTTCAGAGATTAAGAAAACATCATAAGGTAGCTATGACTAAGGTTAACCATCTGCGTCGAGTAGTCAGGTAGGCCTATACCTATAAGAAATATTCATCAAAGAGATCTCAAATATCTGATAAGCTTTAGTGAGTATCCAAGCTTGCCAGCGAAAGGACTTGGCACTTGACTGCAAAGGTGAGCTTCCTTGAAGGTGAACCTAGAAATGCCAAGAAAGATATCTAACACCTAAAGGAGGACGTACATCGATCCAAGAGTCATGGAGAAAAGAAAGCTTCATACTTTGCAAGTGCATTAGTGATTTTTCTACTTATAGGATGCTGTCAGGATGGAGCACTCATAGAAAGTTTACATATCCTTATTGCATGGAGAATACAAAATCATTTCAACTTAAGCATGGTCGTAAGCCCTGCTTGCAGTTAAGTAGAGTAGGGATCCAATCGTACCTCTATAGAATTTTTTATTTATGATCTTATCATTTTCATCTTTGTTAAGTTTGCATGAGGGGCTCATTGGTGTGCCGCTCTCTTTTTCATTTTTTATGCCAAACTTTCTCAGCATCTCCTTGATGTACTTTATTTGGCTGATGAAAATATTTTTCTTTAATTATTTGATTTATAGTCCAAGGAAGAAGTTCAGCTTTTCTATCATGCTCATTTTAAATTTATCCTACATTAACTTTGCAAACTCTTGACAAAGAATTTCATTAGTAGCTCCGAATATGATGTCATCCACATATATTTGAACTATAAGAAGGTCATTATCTTTCTTTTTCAAAAATAATATAGTGTCCATACTTCCTATAATAAAATTATTATATAATAAAAATTTACTTAATCTCTCATACCATGTTCTAGGTGCTTGTTTAAGTCCATATAGTGCTTTATTTAATTTGTACACATAGTTAGAAAGTGAGTGATTTTTAAAATCGGGTGGTTGTTCTACAAAAAATTTTTCAGTGATATAACCATTCAAGAAGGTACTCTTTACATCCATTTGAAATAATTTAAAGTTCATATAGCAAGCAAAGGCAAGTAAGAATCTAATATCTCTAATCTTGCTACAGGAGCATATATTTCATCAAAGTCAATCCCTTCTTCTTGATTATATCCCTTAGCAACTAGTCTAGCTTTATTTCTAACTACATTTTCATGTTTATTTAATTTATTCTTAAATATTCATTTTGTGCCAATTATGGATTGATCAATTAATCAATTTATAAGGATCCATACATTATTTCTTTCAAATTGGTTTAGTTCATCTTGCATAGCTAGCATCCAATTAGAGTCTTTTTTAGCTTCTTCTATGTTCTTAGATTTTATTTGAGAGACAAAAGTAAGATAATCAAATGTATCTTTAAAAGAAAATCTTATTCTTATCCCTTGTGAAGGATCACCTAAAATTAATTCTCTTGGGTGATTAAGTGCGTACCTCTACTCCTTGGTAGATCTCCATGATCATTAGAAATTTCATTTTCACCATCTTTATTTTGTTCAATGGTTGTTATAGATTTACCTTTGTCATGAATGTTGTTCTCCTTCAAGGTTAGCTCCTTCATTCCATCTTTAAGAATTTCTATGTCATCATCAAAAACATCTTTCTTTCTCGAAAATTGATTGTTAGCTTCATCAAAAATGACATGGATTGATTCTTCAACAACCAATGAATATTTATTGAAGATCCTATATGCTTTATTAGATGTAGAGTATCCAAAAAAAATATCCTCATCGGTCTTAGCATCAAATTTATCCTTATCATTATTATGAATGAAGTATTTGCAACCAAAAATATGAAAATAATTAATATTAGATCTTTTTTTTTACAAAGCTCATAGGAGGGTTTCTTTAAAATTAGTCAAATAGAAACTCTATTAAGAATGCAACATGCTGTGTTAATTATTTCAACCCAAAAGTATTTGGGTAGATTTTCTTTGCACAATATGGTACGAGCCATGTTAACTAATATTCTATTTTTTCTTTCAACTACTCCATTTTATTGAGGAGTCATAGGTGTAGAAAAATTATGTTCTATACCATGATTATTACAAAATTTTTTTAAAAAAATTATTTTTAAATTTTGTATCATAATCATTATGAATATAAGTTATAATTGAGTTCTTTTTATTTATTACTTTCTTATAAAATTTTAAAATATTAAAAAGACTTCATCTTTGTGTGCTAAAAATAAAATCCATATGAATCGAGAATAATCATCAATAATGATAAGACCAAATCTTTTCCCTCCTAGGCTTGTAGTCCTAGTAGGTCCAAATAAATCCATATGTATCAATTCAAGAGATCTAGAAGTTAAAATCATAAATTTAGATTTGAAACTCTTCCAAGTTATTTTCTAAATTGGCAAGCATCATAAACATGATCAAATTTAAAATTTAGTTTTGGTAACACCTTAACTAAATCTTTGTTAAGTAATTTAGATATGGTATGCATGCTTGCACGACCTAATCTATGGTGCCAAAGCTAACTAGTTTCTTTGATGTTAGCATTCATTGCAACTAGGCATTGACTACTCTTCATGGCAATTTCATTAAGATTTATCATGTAGTTGTTGCCACATCTAAATCCAATGAATTTTAAACTATCATCCAAGGAACTAAATACTTTGCACAAAGAAAATTTAAAAGAAACTCTAAAGCCTTTATTACAAAGTTGACTAATACTAAGCAAGTTATATTTTAAATTATCAACTAATAATACATTTTCTATAAAGATAAAAGAAGTAATCTAAATTTTACCAATGCCAATTATTTTTTTTTGTCGTTGTCGCCAAAGGTGACTACTCCCCCTTCCTTCCTTTCTAAGATGAAGAATTGCTCTTTATCATCCGACATATGTCTTGAGCAGCCACTATCCAAATATCACTCATGTTTAAATCTTTGGACTGCAAGGCATTGCTGTATAAATAATTAAGTGATAGTTTTAGGTACCTAAGACTTTTTGGATCTTTTTGGGTTAGTGGTCATGATTCTTTTTAGAATCCAAATTCTTTTAACTTATTTTTTACTAAATTTTCTAGTATTATATTTAAATGCCTTATGTCCTATTTTTCTGCATCTAAAGCAAGTGATATGTGAAGCACTAATTAATGTGGGTGCAGTGAAAAATTCTTTAGAAACTTGATTTTGTCTTTAGATTTGTATCCTAGTCAGGCTTTATCATAAACTCCTCTTTGATTATTTAGAATCATTTACAATTTTTTAGAACTACAAGTAAATTTATCAACTAAAGGTTTTAATTTATCCAATTCATCCTTTAGGATTTTGTTTTCTTCTTTTAACTTATTATGATTATTAGTTACTTTTTTCTTTTCTTTTAAAAGAGTTTGGTTCATTTTTTTAGATTTTTATTTTTTAAATTAATCTTCTTAAAATCTTTCATTAAGTCATAAAAAGTATCTTGAAGCTCATCATAAGTAAAATCTGAGTCAAGAGTGGAGGATATCTCATCATCTTGTGCTACGAAGCATAAGTTTGCTTCATTTTAGATTTCTTCCTTCGAGCTTGACTCGTCGTTGTCGCTCCAAGTCGCTAACATAGCTTTCTTCTTCGTTCTTTTTGGTCCCTTCTTCAACTGAGGACATTTAGCCCTAAAATGTCCTGGCTTCTTGCATTCATAGCAAGTGGACTGATCCTTCTCCTTTTCTTTCTCTTTCTTCCTGCTAGCTTCTTCTCTAATGAAGCTCCTTTTCTTGAAACTTTGTCTTTTTCTTCCTATAAACTTCTTGAATTTTCTAATCACTAAGGCTATGTCTTCATCATTCTCCTCATTGGTGGATAGATCATCTTCTTATTCAGCTGCCATGGATTTTAGTGCTATTATTTTCTTCTTCTTATTGTCTTCTTTATTGTGGCGACCCATGGCAAGCTTATGTGTCATCAGGGATTCAATAAGCTCCTTTAGAGGTAGAGTATTCAAATCCTTAGCCTTTTGGATGGCTGTCATCTTGGCGTTTCATATCCTAAGCAAAGATCTGAGAATCTTTCTTACTAATTCACTATTAGCATAAACTTTTCCTAAGCTTTTCAAATTATTTATAATATCAATGAATTTTATGTACATGCTAGTGATAGATTCAGTAGGATTCATTTTAAATAATTTATATTAGTGGACTAACATGTTTATCTTGAATTTTTTGACTTGATTTGTTCCTTTATGCATAACCTCAAGTCTATCCCAATTTTTTTTTGTAGAATTGCAAGTAAAAATTTGGTTAAACTCATTTGCATCAAGAGCATAATAGAGTGCATTCATTGTCCTGGCATTTAGTTGGATAAGTTTCTTATCCATTTCATCCCAATCCTTCTCTGGCTTAGGAGGTTTAGGAGAGGATGTGCCATTGATAATGATTGTAGGTGTATATGGTCCATTGACAATGACACTCCATATGTAATTGAGGGCTTGAGTAAAAATGCGCATGCGAGCTTTCCAATAGGTGTAGTTGGACCCATAAAAAAAAATGGCTTATTTATGGATTGCCCTTCGGTAAGTGATCCTCCTAGTTGGATTGATATGATCTTTATCTCTAGTTAATAAAATCAATAATTAGCAGAAAACCAAAGCTCTGATATCAATTATTGCCCAGTAGGACAACCCAAGAGGAGAGACTGAATTGGATTTTCAAAAATTTAAAATAGATATGTACAATGATAATATTTGAACCCTAAGTAAAATGGATGTGAGAGTAAAAAAATGAAGAAGCAATAGCACACACACATAAATAAAAAAAATTTATAGTGGTTCGGTGTACTCCTAGTATCTATGTCCACTTTCCAAGCAAGATTCTTAAAAATTTTACTATAATCCCGCAAGATTACAGTCAGATAGTTTTTCTAGGCTCACTATCTCAAAATCTAGTTAATTTTTTCTTAGGTTCACCAACCATAATCCTTACAATAATCAAATAAATTAATCTAAAATAAGTAATGGAGAGAAAAGCTCTAAAATCCAAGTTTCAGCCCCTGCTGAAACTAAGTATACGAAAATAAATAATGAAGACTTACAACACACAAAGCTCCTTTAAATGAGCTGAATCATTATCATTGCAGTTCATTGAATGCTTCTTGAATACTTGAAATTAATGTACTTCAGATCTTGAGAGAACTTGAGTGAAAAGAATTTGCTTGCGAAAAACTTGGTGTTCGTTGCTTTTTCTCTCATTTTTCTTGGATGATCCGAAAGTATATCTTTAAGCTTTTATATCTGGAGCATTTCCTCTTATCTAGATAAGATTGGAGTCTAGAAAAGTAAAATCTGACCATTAGAGAGCAGCAGGTAGCCATTGAAAGTGAGAAAATCCAATCTGAAATGCTCCATCAAAATATTATCGTCGTGTCTCGAGACCTCTCAGTTTGTCTCAAGATGTCTCACCAGATTTTGAGGTCTCTCAATTTGATCAGGAGATCTCTAATCTTCAATCACTCAAAAAATAGCTTTCTAAAAATATTATATCATTTGAGATTGAGAGCTCTCGATTTTGAACGAGACGTCTCACCGAAATCACGAGACCTCTCGAGAGTCCTGCGAGACCTCTCGCTCTCAGAACGTAGAAATTATGCTTCTATCTTCTAAGACTGAAAGCTCTTGAGATTAACTTGAGACCTCTCAAAATCATGCCAGAAGCTAATTTGGGTGTGCCAGACCTCACGAGAGCTCACAAAAAAATTCTGAGACCTCTCGAAAATTGCTCCAAGGCTATTTTAAGAGAATTTTGCTATCAGTCAAGCAGATTTGATTTTCATTTGAATTAGACTTCATATCATCCTCATTCTAGTCAAAGAGCTCTTTTTTTCTGACATTTGAACACTTAAAATAAAATATATTAATAATCATTTGCTTTAATATTTGGTCATCATCAAAATTACTTAGGAGGTCAACAAGGTCCGACAGGGATCACTGGATATGGGCGGATGTATGGAAGATGCTCTACGATCAATGGAGCAGTAAAGAGTATTCTAGTAAGTGGCAGAAGGTCTGACAAAATTGGGCCATCTAGCAGGATCCAATCAGGTACACAGATGGCTCCGTCGGCACACATGTTGTCGCCGACAAACTAGTAAGAAATTTATACCAAAACTACTAACTAAAACTATGACAATTCTTATATGTATGCTTTAATTAATTTAATTTTATTATTTACTTATTATAGATATGATAGCTGGATCATCCATCAGGCCAACTGTGATTGTGGGAGGCCACACACCAGTCTAGGAGGACTAGTGATTACTTAGATTCTAGGTCATGATAAATTATGGTAAAAATTTTAAACTATATTTATTAAGTTGTTATAGAATCTAATATATAAATTAGAACTACTATATTTTTAAATTATTTAGGCAAATTATGTGGAGTATGTCGTTGCACGGTATGGTGATGATCCATCCACTCAGCCCCTCGTTGATCTTAAGGGATGGCTCAAGATCACCGAAGGAGTAAGTAGGAGCTAGGTCATAGGATTCAGCCATAGCTTTGACCTCCTAGCAGCTCGATACTCTTCGGCATCCTCACAGATCTGAACATCCCAGATATGGAGTGATGCACATGTGGAGGAGGTCATGCGGAGGCTTCTGAGCTAGCTACCTCAGAGCTTCTGAAATGCTATCCACGATACGGTTGTAGAGATTCTCTAGGACCTACAACTACACGACTAGTTGGGCTCATTGTTCTAACCATTACATTAGATAATTCTATTAGTAAACTGTTATACCTATTTTAAGTTTTCATATTTAGAAGCTTCACATATTTAGGCTTGACTCAAGAAAAGGGATGTAGGGGCTAAAAATTTAATCTAACTATTCAATTAATAGGCTGGAGGTGTTTATAACTCCATATCATCAAATAGAATATATAGAAATAATCTATATAAGAATCGAAAAAGTATATCAAAAGATACATCTCCATATTGGAAGATATGTCTTCATATCAAAACTTATTAATAATATTTTATTTTTCTTCATTTCAGGATGCTGTGACATCCGACTCTCATCCATCAACTACTGAAGAGAAGCAGGAGGATGAGAAAGAGGACGACAAGAAGGATCTGACCTGATTTTCTTTTATTTTGATGTATTATATATGTTTTTGATACTGCTTATAAAATTATATAATTTATATTTTTAATATAATATAATTAATTTTTTATTTATGATTGTTATATTATCTTTGGATTTTAATTATAATAGATGTTAGGAACCATAGTTGATTGTAGTTAATTAAAATAAATTTAAATAAATAATATTATATTTTTTTAAAAAAATAAAATTAAATATTATTGACAACATTAGTGATAAAATAATAGTCTAATTTTTTAAAATTTAATTTAAAAATAAAAAAAATAGAGATGGAATTTAGCTATCATAAATATCATCACTAATAGTTGCTATTAGCGATGGCTTGAGATCCCATAGCTAATAGTAGTAATTAACGATCAGAATTATTTTGACTATCAATTAGTGATGATTTTTTGCTGCTAATACTATTACTGATGGTGTTGCCCAAGTATGACTTCCCAAGAGGGGAGGGTAAATTGAATATTTAAAATTTAAGCTTAAGATATGAGCAAATTAAACTAGTTATTTGCTTAAAAAAATAAGTAATATAATGTATAGTGAATAAAAGTAATAGAACAATAAAACACAATCACAAATACAATAATTTTATAGTGGTTCGGCATCAAACTCAGCACCTACGTCCACTCTCTAAGTAAATTACTTAAGAATTTAACTATAATCACTAGGCTTGATTACAGTCGGATTGTTTACTTGGATTTACAATCCAACCAATTGATTTTGATCTTGGCTCACCAACCATAACCATATAATAATTATTTTTGCGGACTAACAATCAATTTTGATTGATTTTAACTTTGGCTCACCAATCAAACCATACAACGTTCAACTCTAAGCTTGGACTAATCCAAGTTTTTCACCTTAAGAAACTTGAAATAAAAAGAAGAGTACAAAAATTAAAACAAACTCTATAAAGCTTAAGAGAAGAAATTCTAGGCTGCTTTGCTTATAGACTTGATTTTTTCTCTTTGAATGCTTGAAGGAAGTAGAAAATGATCTTCGATAGTATTGGCCTGACTTCTCTCAGATTAAGGATGTTGGAAGGATAAATGTATGTCTAAAGATTACTCCTTTCTTTTCATAATATTGCTCACACATTTGAATGCTCTGAAAATCTACTTGAAAGCTCTTTTTGCAAGTTCAAAAATTTTTTCTTATCCCAAATATTTTCTTAAGTATTCCTGAGGTTTCCCACCATTAAAAGTCATCTAGGTGGACATCTGAAAGTGACCTAGCCATTGAAAAATCAAAAATAGCCATTAGGAGGCATGTGGAGTGAAAAAGTTACATAATCAGAAGCTAGCCGTTACAGTCACTGGGTCGACTCAACTTTTAACTTGGTCGGCTCAGTCCAAACTAGGTCGGCTTAGTCTCAGTGATCCCAAAATTTCTATTTTTATCTTTTGCTATCTTCTGAGACTGGGATGGCTACCTTTTTGACTGGGTCGGCCTAGTTGCCATTGAGTCGACTTAGTTGAAAACTTGATAGGCTTAGTTTCCTGAATCTTGAAATTCTGACTTTTTACTCTTTCTATCTTTTTCTTCCACTAAGACTAGGTTGGCTCAGTCTCAGATTGGATCGGCCCAGTTTGCATGCTATGCATGCCAAAGACTGTTTGTGATCCTTTCTTTTCCAAATTCTTTTGTAGGCTAGACTTGTCTTTTTTATCTTGATTTAATCTTAATTATAATCTCTTGGGAGATATATTCAAATAGATATATCTTCTCTAAAATCTTGAGTGATGAATCTTCATTTAAAAATACTTAAAGTTTATAAGCTCTTGAAATTTACAACGATACATCCTCACTAATAATGTTAGTAATTTAACAATCTATACTCAAATACTTTTGTTGTCATCAAAATCAATCTAGGATAAATAATCTTCCTCTTTCTGATGATGATAAAATCTTTTGAGTATAACCTTTTCTTTATATTTCAAATTGATATTTTCATTTAATCTTACCAATTAACTCATACATCATATTCATTTAGATTTTATCAATTTACATATGCTCCTCCTGAATATGATATGTATGTTCAATTTTAAGTCAAATTTTGTGTTGCTCCTACTTACTATGTGCCTAAGTTTTAATTAGCAATTCCAGTTATGATTTCTTCCATATTTATAATTATAATTGAATTGCTATTGCTTGCGCATTCTTTATTTAGTTCTTACTTAAGTATTGCCCATTCTTTCCATTTTTTTCACTTAATTTGTATTTCAATTATCATTTCTATTTTTTTTACTTAATTTGTATTTCAATTATCATTTTATACTCATTTTTCTCCCCCTTTTTTCATTATAAAAAATTAAACATACAATATAAGAAGAGATTAGATCAAATATAAGAAGAGATACATTTCATTCATTCATTAGGAGAATTTAATACAATGCAAGCCAAAATTAAACTTCATTCATTCATAGATACAAAAAGTTTCAAGTTCATAAAATGCTGAAGTTTGAACTTTACATATCATGAACATTTACAACCAAAATGTTCTAAGTATAACTAAATGGATCTTATATGCAACCTAATCAATACTAGGCTCTAGAGGATTGGATGAGGCTAGATCCATGGGTGCTGTAGCATGCTGTTCGGCAAACACCTTCCTCACAGCATTTTTCATTAATGCGGAAAGACCACCTGAGAGTCTGTCATATACTCTGATTGAGATGCACTGCATAATCTCCTCAATCTGATCCTCATCAAGTTTGATAGTAGACGAAGATGAAGCAAGCGCTGGATGCTGTGGCATAGGCTCTGGCTCAAGTCTTTCTTTTCCATCTTCATCTAGCTTCAGTCAAATACCATTTACTTTCTTAAACTTCATCCTATGCATCGATTTCAAATTGTAGGTATCATAATGTTGTAGCTTCCTACTAGGTTCCCCTTCCAAGCTAACTCTGAAATCTTGAAATACCAATGTTAATTAGGAACATCCTATATGGCAAGGTAGATTTTCTTCTTTGGGATACTTCTTGCATCACCCTCAAAATCAAAGTTGGAAGATTAAACTTTTCCCTCATTAGAATATAATACATTACAGCTATGTCGTTCTTGTTCAAAAAATCAAACCTTCCTACTCTGGATACTAGAATCCTAACTGAAATGTGGTGAAGCAGTCTATTCTCCATGGATAGGTCTCTAGCATGGATTTCTTCAAAATGCATGGCATCATCCCTTCCAAACAAAAATCGCAATCCTCTTGCTCGATCATCTAGTCTCTAAGCTCCTTCAATGGGTGTCCTAAGTAAGTTGCCTAATTTCTCCACGGTCAAATTGATCTTAACTTTCTTTACCTCTGACTCAAATAAGTTTGGTCTAATCCTAGCATTACCATAGAACTCTCTTATGAGATTCGGATAGGTTGGAAGATTAATCCCAAAGTAGAGGTATTCCCATCCTTGATATTTCAAACCTTCTCCAAACTCGAATCCCTCACTTGCCAAGAAATCAAAGTCCACTCTTCTACCGATTCTAACAGCCCTAGAAGAGAGAGGGATGGGTGTGGAGGAGGGTGATGGAGGGGAAATCGGAGATGGAGACTAAGGGGGTTGAGTGGACGGTCTCGGAGGAGGTGAAGAGGACTAAGACGACCTAGATGGAAGGTCTTCATGGAACTTTGTGAAGAAGAAATCCTAATTTTTTGGATCAGATTCATTCAGATCTGATCGGATCAAGAGAGATATTTCAAAAATTTTTCTCAAGCATCCATATCAGATCTAAGATATTTTAGATCTGATTTTATAGATATTATAAATAAAAATAAATTAAATTAAATCTAATTTAATTTATACCTTGCTGTGGGTAATCCGATTATCCTTTGATGATCCTGCTGATTGTCTGAGATTCTGGATCTAGCCACGCAAGCACCTGACCTCTATCGGTATCCACTTGGACTGGATCTGAAGATCTTCTTCTTCTTTATCATTTCTCCAAAAATGAGATCTAGTCTAATTTGGAAGATTTTTAAAACTCCTTCTGAAGATCAGCAGTCGTCTCTGCAGTAGTGCTGCCTTCTTCCTTTCTCGTCAGCCTTTTCTTGCCTGGATCGCACCAAATTGAAGTCCAACTTTTCTTAGGTGTGAGAGAAGAGAGAGAATCAGAAGATGGCATGGAGGAGGGAGAGGGGCAGCCTTAGGACATGGGCTAAAAGAAACTCTATAAAAGTTGGGCACAAATAGGATTTATTTATAAATCCTACTGCACCATGCAGTGCCACATCATCCTGGCTAATCGCATTGCTTCATGCAATCAGATCTAAATTTGATTGGTGGGTTGACATCACCCGATCCAATCAGATGAGAGCCCTATAAATTCATCCTTAGATGGCACCTAAGACTGGTTAAATCTATAGCCAGGGGCCACCTAAGTAGAAACCCAGAAGCAACCTAAAGTCCCATCCGTATGAGAGTCCAGATGTCCTATCCATGGGCGCACGCCATCCTAGGCATGTGCCCCCTCTTTTTCAAATTTTAGTAAGGGGACAAGCCCCTATCTTCTCTCCAATAAGTGCATGACACATGGGCAGATGCCCAAGAGCCAAAGGTCAATGTTTGACCAAAGTCAAAGGACAAAAATTAGCAGGTGACGAAAAATAATAGATGTTATCTCAAATTTATCTCATAAATTAAGACAATCCTTTTCGCTAGTAGCTATGCTAAAATTCATCCACACATTGCTTGCTGTTGCAGCCTATTTTGATTATGAAATATAGCAAATGGATGTAAAAATGACATTCTTAAATGGATATCTCGAGAAAGATATCTATATGAAACAACCACTAGATTTCACATCCAGTGATGATGATTACAAGGTATGCAAGCTACAAAGATCCATATATGGACTTAAGCAAGCATCTCGAAGCTGAAATATTTATTTTAATGATGTAATCAAATTATTTAATTTCATCAAAAATGAGGAGAAGTCATGTGTCTTCAAAAAGATCAGTGGGAGCACTGTTGTCTTCCTCGTATTGTATGTGGATGACATCCTCTTTATTGAAAATGATATTTTCATGTTGACCATAGTTAAAATATGGTTATCTAAAGAATTCTCCATGAAAGATCTAGGAGAAGCATTCTTTATTTTGAGAATTAAGGTCTATAGAGATAGACCAAATAGGATGCTAGGACTTTCACAGAAGATGTACATAAAGGAAGTGCTAAAGAGGTTTAGTATGAAAAACTCTAAGAGGGGTTTAGTACCCTTCAGACATGGCATTCATCTTTGTAAGAAGATGTGCCCTAGCACACCTGAGAAAATAGAATGCATGAGCAAGATCCCTTATGCTTTAGTAATAGGGAGCTTCATGTATGCCATGTTATGTACACGACCTGATATAGCCTATGCTGTGAGTGTCACGAGCAGATATCAGTCGAATCTAGATGAAAAATACTGGACTTCTGTAAAATGTATCCTTAAGTACTTAAGAAGAACTAAGAATATGTTACTGATCTTTGGTAATGGAGAACTCTAAGTCCAGGGGTATATAGACTCGAATTTTATGTTCGATGTAGATGATCGAAAGTTGACATCTAGGAGTCTATTTTATGCAATGGTGGAGCTATCAGTTGAAAAAGTTTTAAGCAGACAGTGATGATAGATTCCACCATGGAGGTAGAATACATCGCTGCGTTAGAAACTGCAAAGAAGACATTCTGGTACAAAAAGTTTATCGTAGAGATCAAAGTGATGCCATAAGATGCCATTCCTCTGTACTGCGACAACAATGGCACCATAGTCCTTGCTAAGGAGCTGAGGTCTCATCAAAAATCCAAGCACATCGAGCGGCGATACCACCTCATCCGCGATTACCTCGAGAAGGGTTACGTCAAGGTCAAGAGAGTCGACTCCACAGATAAT